>JAPDES010000046.1:0-314807 GCA_027569235.1 Aspergillus sparsus
TGTTCAAGCAGCAGCTGGACCGCCTCCTCATGTCCATTTTTAGCTGCCCATGAGAGTGGAGTCCGCCCATATTCACTATCCTTGGACTCAATATCTGCATGTTGTTCAAGCAGCAGCTGGACCACCTCCTGATGTCCATTTTCAGCTGCCCATGAGAGTGGAGTCCACCCATATTCATCCTTGGACTCAATATCTGCATGTTGTTCAAGCAGCAGCTGGACCGCCTCCTCATGTCCATTTTTAGCTGCCCATGAGAGTGGAGTCCGCCCATATTCACTATCCTTGGACTCAATATCTGCATGTTGTTCAAGCAGCAGCTGGACCACCTTCTTATGTCCATTCTCAGCTGCCCGTGTGAGTGGAGTCTGCCCATAATTATCCTTGGACTCAATATTAGCATGTTGTTCAAGCAGCAGCTGGACCACCTCTTTATATCCGTTCTTAGCTGCCAGCAAGAGTGGAGTCTGCCCATGTTTGTCCTTAGACTCAATGTCAGCATGCTTTTCAAGAAGCAGCTTGATTACCCCCCAATGGCCATTCTTAACTGCCCATAAGAGTGGAGTCAGCCTATAATTATCCTTAGACTCAATATCAGCATGCTCCTTAAGCAGCAGCTGGACCACCTCTTTATGACCACTCTCAGCTGCCCATGAGAGTGGAGTCCACCTATAATTATCCTTAGACTCAATATCAGCATGCTTCTCAAGCAGCAGCTGGACTATCCCTTCATGTCCATTCCCAGCTGCCCATGAGAGTGGAGTCCGCCCATCATTATCCTTGGACTCAATATCAGCATGCTTCTTAAGCAGCAGCTGGACCACCTCTTTATGTCTATTCTTGGTTGCCAGTAAGAGTGGAGTTCGCCTATAATTATCCTTGGACTCAATATCAGCAAGTTTTTCAAGCAGAAGCTGGACTACCCCTTCATGTCCATTCCCAGCTGCCCATGAGAGTGGAGTCCACCTATAATTATCCTTAGACTCAATATCAGCATGCTTCTTAAGCAGCAGCTGGACTATCCCTTCATGTCCATTCCCAGCTGCCCATGAGAACGGAGTCCGCCCATCATTATCCTTGGACTCAATATCAGCATGCTCCTTAAGCAGCAGCTGGACCACCTCTTTATGTCTATTCTTGGTTGCCAGTAAGAGTGGAGTTCGCCTATAATTATCCTTGGACTCAGTGTCAGCAAGTTTTTCAAGCAGCAGCTGGACTACCCCTCCATGTCCATTCTTAGCTGCCCATGAGAGTGGAGTCTGTCCATATTTACTATCCTTGGACTCAATATCTGTATGTTTTTCAAGCAGCAGCTGGACTACCCCACCATGTCCGTTCTCGGCTGCCAGTGAGAGTGGAGTCTGCTTGTATTTACTATCCTTGGACTCAATATCTGCATATTTTTCAAGCATTAGCTGGACTGTTCCCTCATGTCCACGCCAAGCTGCCAGTGAGAGTGGGGTTTGCCCATTATTTTCCTTGGACTCAATATCTGCATTTTTTTCAAGCAGCAGCTTGACTGTCCCCTCATTTCCACGCCAAGCTGCCAGTGAGAGTGGAGTTTGCCCATTGTTATCCTTGAACTCAATATCAGCATGTTTTTCAAGCAGCAGCTGGACTATCCCTTCATGTCCACAGCAAGCTGCCCATGAGAGTGGAGTCCACCTATAGATATCCTGGAACTCAATATCCGCATGTTGTTCAAGCAGCAGCTGGACCACCTTCTCATGTCCATTCCTAGCTGCCAATAAGAGTGGAGTCTGCCCATATCCACTATTCTTGGACTCAGTATCTGCATGCTGTTCAAGCAGCAATTGGACCACCTTCTCATGTCCCTTCTCAGCTGCTAGTAAAAGTGGAGTCCGCCCATTGTTATCCTTGGACTCAGTATCCGCGTGTTGTTCAAGCAGCAGCTGGACTACCTTCTCATGTCCATTCTTAGCTGCCCATGAGAGTGGAGTCTGCCCATATTCACTATTCTTGGACTCAGTATCTGCATGCTGTTCAAGCAGCAATTGGACCACCTTCTCATGTCCCTTCTCAGCTGCTAGTGAGAGTGGAGTCCGCCCATTGTTATCCTTGGACTCAGTATCCGCATGTTGTTCAAGCAGCAGCTGGACTACCTTATCATAACACCCCCTAGCTGCCCACAAGAGTGGAGTCTGTCCATCTTCATCCTTGAGGTTAATATTGGTGTTTTCTTCAAGAAGAGCCGGTATGGGCTTAGAAAGACCAAAGAATGCTAAAAGATGTATACTAGTTGTTCTTGATATCGTTTTAAAAGACCATGGATACCCATCGTATATCATAGCTTGTCTGCAGGCTGATACTTGGGCAAAGTTTCGAAGAAATCTCAGAATCAAATTATGACCTTCAATCTGCGACTTGCGAGCATGATGGCCCCAGTTTTTCGAGGCATAATCATAAAGGACGTAAGTATCTAGTCTCTTTCTCAGCCTGTAGTATGATTGGCTGCATCCTGAGTTGAACACTCCAAATGACAAGTAGGTAACGCACGCTTTCGTAATATTAGTCTCTGCGTGAGGAAACAAGTTGCATTGCTTCTGCTTTTGTTCAAAATATTCGTGCGTGGTGTAGTGGACCAAACGGATGATGTGGCTTTCATCGTCAATAGTGACAAGCCCTAAACATACTGATATCATGGTGCTGGTTTGTGGTATGTCTCCTTGATCCAGTTCAGACGCCCCCTCTTTGGTTGCTAGAGCGTGTTGAAGTTCTGATATAGAAAGTGGCCGCTTCGCGCAGGTGATCCATGAGAGAACTTCTGTTGCAAGCTTTTTCAGCCCCGGCTTCTGTCCATTGATTCTGTCGACCGTTTGATCATATGCGTCATTTAAAGTCAGATTTTTTTGGTCTTCAGCTGCTCCTCGACCCTGCTTTTTGAAGCTTTCCAGCGACTCTCGGATAGCATTTACGGTGGTTTTGTCGTCAAGCAAACCAAGATAGATTCGAGCTAGCAGGAACCTGTGGTTTGTTTACTTTTTTATTAATTCCTACTCATTTTTTCTTTCTTTTTTTGAATGGATCTTTCCATAACTTACATGCCATCAACAGATTCTGATATTTCTGTTTTGATTGTTTCCTGTAATTCGCGATTCTCCTGAACAAATGACGGTAACTCTCCCATACGGTGTTCTAGATACCTTTTTACGTCTTCTGCGCTTGCACGAATCTCTAAAGATACGCTGTTGCCAAACAGACTAACAATTCCTGGAATTGGTCTGGAAGTTGAAAAAATATTCCATTCATGCTGGTCTTGAAGAATAAAGAGCTCTGACATGAGTTTCATCCTGTTGTGGGTTTGGCATTCGTCAAGTGCATCAACAATAATGAAGACTCTAGAAAAAATTTTCACCATAGACTGGAAAGCGTTTAATATTTCGTAAAGTAATGGCCGCGTTCTTTTGCGTTCATGGCCATCATAGAGCTCTTTGATGCCATCTGGTAGGGAAGACTGGCTCTCAGCTAGCTGTTTTAGTAGACTTGATAGCAAGTCAATGACGCTTTGCTCATGCTGCCGGTTGAAATTGCAGTAGACATAGGCAATCGCAATGGTTGGATCATCCCCAAAATGCTGTTCTAGGTGATCAACTACAAGAGATGTGAGAATAGTCTTACCAGCCCCGGGTATTCCCGGACAGAACAGCGTTTGCTTCTGAGTAGCCATCCATTTCTTGAACTGTTCCGACTCTAGAAGCCATTGGCCAGTTCCTGACTGCCGGATCTTGCGATAGTCACTTTGCAAAGGGCCGTAATTGAAATCAGTCAACCAGTCAAGGATCTTACGTTCTTTCTTTTTCATTAAGGTTGAGCGCATCTTTTCAACCTTCAATTCAGTACGGGATACAGTTTCCTGAACTATGCATATATATATTATTTAAGATCAGATATATTAATCACGTAGAGACTGTAAGGTATTGCAGACTAACCGCTTGAGAGAACATCAGAGATTCTTCTTTCTGCCTCAACCTGGTTGGGGGCTATCTGATAAAGTAGGTCTTTTGCATAAGCAGCAGCTGTCATGGCTGCATAACCTTGCCACTCCTTATTTTTATGGGAGTCTGAATAGTCGCATATGCCACGAATAACAAGACAGGGAAAGGTATTCATTAATCCCGCAGCCTCCATCTCAAAACAGAGAACGTCTTTCACGGCTGCAAGTTCATCACGAACTATAGCATCTTTCATCAATTGGTTCGCCGAAGCAATCAGGCCGTGATGAATAACTGGGTCATCAATTCTGGTTTGTTCGCGCATTATTAAAGATGATGGATCTTTAGCACAAAACATTGCACAGCCCTTTGAATTATGAACAACTTCGGCTCTAAATAGCCTATCCGAGCTGGGGTGTGGCCGCCCATACTTCTGCTGAAGTCGTATATTCTTGTTCAAAATACTCTTCACGGTATTGTTGATTTGATGCCCTTTCCTTTCATAGTCGGCTCGGAGGCCCTCTACCGATGTTCGAAGTATTGTTGGAGGTTGGTTTAAAAATCTCGTGTGGTCAAAGGCTTTGCCCTGGATTGTCTTGCCGAAATCATACTGAAATACACCACCCTCACCGTTGCAAGGCATACTGACCACAATATCGCCTAGACGAATATCGTGCCTTTTACTTGGCACTCCTCCGCCGATGCCGACCATTAGGCCGATTCTGATATTGGGAAAGCTATTTAGCATGTTTGTTGCCACATTTGCTGCTGAAGCAGCTCCATATTCACCACCAGGCAAGACAGCAATAACAACATTATGTTTCCCAATTTTCCCCAGTCGATAATTATTGTCATCATTTGGCTTCACAAATTCTGGTGCTCCATGCTCTTCGTCAAGAAATTCTTGTGCAGCTACGTATTCTGTTGTTATGGCACATATCCAGCCAACGGTGTAGCATTTGGGATCCTGGGCAGGAAGCGTTGTCACTTGCCCGGGCGCGGTAGATAGATTGGTGGAGGAGTCGATCGATTCGAGATCTGGGTTTGGGTGAGGGAGCAACTCAACAATTGGATTAGTGGATTTCTCAGAGAAGAAGTTTTCCGCTTTACAATTGTGATATGGTATGGCTGTTAGAGTTGACGGGGCTGGTGGGGATGACGCTGGTGGATGGTGTGATTTCCGCCTGAGAACTAGGGCAAATAAAAACCCGAAAAAGAATGTTACAGCAATAACACTGATTGTTAGTGTCATCATAAATGCTTGTGGAATGATTGGTTTTTGCTTGTCGGTTTGTCAACTTTTGAAGAAGAATATGGATATTTTGATACCTACTCAGGGGTTCAATAACAAGTTGAAATGGTTGAACGTGATTACTTTATTTGCGCGCTCTAATTCCGTTTAATTGAATATTCATCTTTAGGTTCCACTCCAGGTACCTAAGGTTGGTACCGAGCTAGGACACTCATACCCCAGCCCTGCCCAGCTTCGCCCCGCCCTGCCACTTCTCAACATGGGTAAATTGCCTAACAACATCACATTTATTAGTCCAAAAGTTGTCTTTCTCAAACGGTAGAAATTTAGTATTTTAATTCGCACATATTTGTTCAATAATCTGGCACGTTTTCCGCTCCTCGCTACATCTCGACTCCCAAAGCCGGGCTTCAGCAGAAGTCGCCAGGCAGGGACCCATAAACCACACTGCAACTGGCTTCATTTGCGGTTGTGCAAGCCACCCTTGCGCTATGGGGAGGCTTAGTAGTAAAAAATTTGAAAGCTTGTTGTCTAAGGCTTCTTCTGACGTTGAAATCAATCAACCAAACCAAGTGGAATCATATCCGCAGTCGACAGAGTGTTCTGCTCAACTTTCTTCTTTTCCAGATGGAGTCAAAGTTTTGCATGAGTGTCCCGATGCCACTGTTGACATATGTTTTATACATGGCCTGACTGGGAACCGAGAGACTACTTGGACCGCCCATGGACAGTCCATACCCTGGCCAACACTACTCCTCTCAACAGAGCAAAAGCTCACCGGAGTTCGCATAATTTCGTATGGCTATGATGCCTATGTAGTGCGAAAGTCGGTTGCTGGGTCAAATCGATTAATTGACCATGCCAAAAACCTTCTCAACGATTTGGTAACAGATAGAGTCTGCGACAATGCATCCTCTCGCACCCTTATTTTCATCGCTCACAGCTTGGGGGGACCTGTTTGTAAGAAAGCCATTCTACTCTCACGTAACCATCCTGAGGCGCACCTTCAAGGGCATCTTCAATTGCACAAAAGGTATCATATTCATGGGTACCCCTCATAAGGAATCCTGGATGGCGAACTGGGCAAAGATTTCAGCTGGAGCTCTTGGCTTTGTGAAATCTACCAACAAGTCACTGCTAGATATCCTGCAAACAGATAATCAACTCCTCGAGGCCATTCAAGTTGAACTCTGGTCCATGATTAGAAGACAACGCGAGAAAGGCAGAAATTTTGAGATTACATTTTTTTTTTGAAGAGTTGCCCCTGCCTGTTGTCGGCAAGGTGGTTTCCAAGGAGTCAGCCACTCTTGAAGGCTACAACTCAATTAGCGTTCATGCCGACCATAGTAATATGGTTAAGTTCTGTTCTAAATATGATAATGGATATAAAAGACTGCTAGGGAAATTGATCAGATGGAAACAGGATACGAGGTATTATCTAACTGGTCCATTATAGCCTATAGAACTCGCTAAGAATAAAAAGTTCCATCTATCATTTGGATGACAGGGACCGCTAGTGCCTTAATGGCGTATGGGCGAGCGATCCCAAAATTGAGAAGACACGAATTCAAGATACCAAAGGTGGCCTCTTAAAGGATGTATATGTCTGGATCCTTGGGAATCCCGACTTCAAAAAATGGCGTGATTCCCAGCAACATCAACTTCTTTGGATCCGAGGGGATCCTGGAAAGGGCAAAACGATGCTACTCTGTGGTATCATTGATGAGCTGAATGGTTCCATTGAACCAGGGAAACCAGCACTCTTGTCATTCTTTTTCTGTCAAGCCACTGATCCACGAACCAACAACGCCACAGCCGTCCTTCGTGGCCTCATTCGTCAGCTTGTTGATCAGCAGCCATTGCTCGTAAAGCATATACGGCAGAAGTACGACGTGTACAGGGATATATTCTCCTGGAGCGACCTTTCTGAGATTTTTACCAACATCCTGGAAGACCCAGTGTCGAAAAGTTCCTTCCTGGTGATCGATGGTCTTGATGAGTGCCAGGATGGTCTTATGAACCTCACCTCCATGATCAGACAGAAGTGGTCTTCCAACTCAGATATTAAATGGGTTGTTTCCAGTCGCAACTGGCCTAGCATCCAAGATCACCTGAACAATACTGAGCAATTATCTCTTGAATTGAATTCCAACTCAGTTGCCGCTGCTGTTGAATTATACATTAAGCATAAAATGCGACGATTGGTGGAGCTAAAAAGGTATAATTCCGAAACAGAAAATATTGTACAACAATATCTATCTGAAAACTCAAAAGGCACGTTTCTCTGGGTGGCATTAGTTTGCCAATACCTTGAGAAGATACATTTGAAGCCTCATGAAAGGATGAAAAGCTTTCCTCCGGGTCTTGATTCGCTTTATAAGCGGATGCTACAAAACATTAGTGAATCATGTGAACGCAATATCTGCCAAACAATACTTGACTTTATGACAATTGCCTACCGGCCTGTCACGCTAAGGGAACTATCATGTTTCATCGAGGATGATGTGTCTAGCACAGCTATAGACCTTTGCGGCTCATTTCTTACAGTTCGTAAAAGCACTGTGTACTTTGTTCACCAGTCGGCCAAGGACTTCTTGCTTTCACAATTCCTTCCATCCTAGAGAAGGTCCACCATGCTATCTTCTCAAAATCACTACAAGCTATTACTAGAACGCTGCGACGCGATATCTACGGTCTAGTTGCCCCTGGATACCCAATTAGCCAGGTCAAACCTCCAGATCCCGATCCATTAGCAGCGATTCAGTATGCATGTGTCTACTGGGTCGACCACCTAATCAAGTGCTTTCCTTGTGAAGGGGAATGCGAAGACCTTCATGATAGTGGTTCAGTTGATATGTTCTTCCGCAAGGACTATCTCCATTGGCTCGAGGCGCTGAGCCTATTTAGAAACCTACCAGAGGGGATAGCCTCAATAAGAAAACTTAATGATTGGCTCAAGGTCTGTTTTCATCCACATATATATTACAGAGCACCTTTAACACAAACTTTTAGACCATTGCAAAAAACTCAGGGCTCATCGATAGAGTCCAAGACGCATATCAATTTATCTTATACCACGGAGCGGCAATTCGGAATCAGCCGCTTCAAGTGTACAATTCAGCATTGGTATTTAGTCCATCCAGAAGCACAACGAGAAGTCAGTTTTTATCACAGGAGCCAGATTGGGTAGTCGTGAAATCAAAGTTTGAAGAAACTTGGAGTGCGTGCCTGCAGACACTTGAGGGGCATACTCAAAGTGTTACATCAGTAGTCTTCTCTCATGATAATAGGCTACTCGCTTCTGCCTCAAACGATTGCACTATCAGGATCTGGGATGCCAGTAGTGGTGAGTGCCTACAGACACTGAAGAACGACGATAACCGGGTTATCTCAGCTATCTTCTCCCATAACTCTAAACTGCTCGCCTCCGCGTCATATGACAGGACCATTAAAATCTGGGATGTCAGCAGCTGGCAGTGTCTGCAGACACTTGAGGGCTATACAGAAAGTGTTAAGTCCTTAGTCTTCGCTCTTGATGATAAGCTCCTCGCTTCTGCTTCACATGAGTGCACTAACAGGATCTGGGATACTAGTAGTGGGGAGTGTCTGCAGATACTTGAGGATCACGGCTCTATGCCCCTCTTTGCTGTCTTCTCCCATGACTCTAGACTGCTCGCTTCTGCCTCAGAGAGAAGTATCAATCTCTGGGATGTTCACAGTTGGCAATGTTCACAGACACTAAAGAGCCAAAAAGAATGGATGCATTCGGCCGTCTTCTCCCATGACTTGAAGCGACTCGCCTCTCTCTCAGATTATCGGGCTATTAAGATTTGGGATGTCAACAGTGGGCAATGCCTGCAGGTATTAGAAGGCCATAGCTCAGGAGCAGGAGCTAAGTCTGCTTTCTTCTCCCATAACTCTACACAGCTTGTTTCTACTTGGGTCAGTCGACATATCAAGCTCTGGGATGTCAATTCAGGCCAATGCCTATGGACACTCGAGTTAGGTAGAGGAACTCTAGGCGCCTCGCTCTGTCCAGCCGTCTTCTCCCATAACTCTAAGTGGATCGCCTATTGTTCACCTAATAGCACTATCGAGATCGTTGATGCTAGCAGCAGACGATATCTGCAGACACTGCAGAGCCATGACTATATTTATTTACTTGTCTTCTCCCATGACTCTAAGATGCTCGCCTCTGTTTCAGGGAAACAACATATTAAAATCTGGGATGTCAGCAGCGGACGGTGTCTGCAGACAATAGAGCAGCAAATGCCGTGGGTCAATCTAGTTGTCTTCTCCCATGATTCTAAGCTTCTCGCTTTTAATTCAGATAATTACATTATCACGATCTGGAACATCAGTAGTGGGCAGTGCCTGCAGATATTAGAGCGTGTTTACACCACCTCTATAGAATTCGACATAACCGATTCATTTCTTGGAATAGACAGAGGCATTGTTAAATTATCATCGACTTCAGATACACCTTTACCTAAAAGAGACTCGGAAGCACCACAATTTTACGGGTATGGTATAAGTGCAGATCAGTCCTGGATTACCTGGAACTCACAGAATATGCTGTGGTTACCGCCAGAATATAGACCATGGTGTTTGACTAGTATTGCAGTATCGCAATCGTGCATTTGTATTGGTAGTGCATCAGGACGACTCCTTATATTGAAACTCGATTCCCAAAAGATGTTGCGGTCATTTGCTAAAAACTGAGCCGTTTTGTTATATGAATTATACGCCATATAGAAAAATTATATTTATACATCTTATTTATTCTCCCTTTCAATGTCTTTGCAAAGAGGACCTACCAACCTACCATTGGGGGTCAATAACAACAGTAAGATTAATAAAGTGTCCCCCCACCCCACCCCCAAAGAATACCTCCCCATCACCCTTCTATCAAATCTATCGATTATAACTACTACCATTATACATACCTCATAAATAATCTGGTACACCACTACCTTCCTCCCATTTCTTCCTAACTAGTATGTCTTGAAGTTCAGCTGTCCCCTTCCTTGCCTCCGAGATCGTTGCTAGAATCATCTAGGGGAGGGAGGGTACATGAATGGGAATTTTTGATTTATCTGGTGTATTTCTGCTTCTTGCCTACCTATCTTTCCACCAGGACGAATTGGAAATGGAGGTGGGGCTGGGAGCTTAGCTCAATATATGCAATACATTCTCCCTAGGCGAGGTTAAATACTAGTATTTTCCTAATTTATCAATTCTATACCAGAAGGAAATGCCTGCCTATAGAGGTTGTGAAAAATAATACTCGCCTGCCGGTTGGTTTCTACCTAGGTAGATAAGTACAGTTGGACATATTTTGCAAACACTCCAGTGTCAGTAGCACATAGCTAGCTACCCGCTGCAGTGGTGTCCAAGATAGTTTGTCGCCAAGTAAGAGTTGCAATGAAAAGAAAGAAAAGATCACGACGAGGCTGTGGTAGAACTTCTCATTGATGAGACCAGGTAGCTTCAAGATGAGCTACGCGACTGGCTCAGTAATTGACTATCCCAGGTTGTGTCCATATTTTACGAAAATGAATCTAAGAAAAATCTCCTACTCCGCATGTGTAAGACGATATTGTCATGTCATTATTGATATACGTCTGGGAAGAGAAAAAAGACTCGTCCCAGTCTAGACAGATCAAGTGATAAAACATTAAAGAGACATATCCCATCAGGACGCACTGTTGAATGCAAACATACTCCACTAAGGCCCGCCCATTGCAACCCAAAACACTACCCATAAATATAAAACCCCATATATGCCACTTTTATTTGCCGTTGAAGGACAATGCTTTTGAGCTCTAAGTTGATAAAGAACCCCATATGTTATTCGTAACATCGTGATCATGTTGAAAAAAGTCTAGCTGTTAGGGTATCCCAAACAAGGTTGAAACGAAATTAAAAAAGAAAGGAAAAGAAATGAAGAAATTTAGTAACGGTAGCTATTACCCACGGTTAGTTATCAAAATTGTGAAAGCGAAGGGATAAAAGATAAAACATACTGGTCAGCCTTGAAGGGGCCGTTGACATCCAGACCAAGATACTCAGCCTGGACGGGGGTAAGCTTGGAGAGCTTGCCGTTGACGTGGTCGAGGTGAAGGAGAGCAACCTGCTCGTCAAGGACCTTGGGCAGAACGGTGACACCAATATCCTTCTTGCCAGTGGAGCCGAACTCAACGTACTTGGCACCGAAAGCCTTATCCTCAGCCTTGTAGAGGGCAATCTGGGCAAGGACCTGGTTAGAGAAAGAGCAGGACATGACGAAAGAGGAGTGGCCAGTAGCACAGCCAAGGTTGACGAGACGACCCTCAGCGAGGAGGATGATGTGACGGCCGCTGGGCATGAGGTAGCGGTCAACCTGGGGCTTGATGGTCTGGACGGACTTGGCGTTGGCCTTGAGCCAGGCAACGTCAATCTCGATATCGAAGTGACCAATGTCTAGTAGTAAAGTTAAGAACTAATCCACACATATGAGAAGTATCCTATGAGTTTCAACTTACTGCAAACGATGGCGTCGTTGCGCATAACCTTGAAGTGCTCGCCAACGAGAATGTCACGGCAGCCAGTGGTGGTGACGAAGATCTGACCCTGGGGAGCGGCCTCCTCCATGGTGGTAACCTCATAACCCTGGACAGCAGCCTGGAGGGCGTTGATGGGGTCAACCTCAGTGACAATGACACGGGCACCCATGCTGTGGAGAGCCTGAGCACAGCCCTTGCCAACATCACCGTATCCAGCAACAACAGCAACCTTGCCAGCAATCATGACATCGGTAGCGCGCTTGATACCATCGATGAGGGACTCACGGCAACCGTACAGGTTGTCGAACTTGGACTTGGTGACAGAGTCGTTAACGTTGATAGCGGGGACGAGGAGCTTGCCCTCCTTGAGCATGCGGTAAAGGTGGTGGACACCAGTGGTGGTCTCCTCAGACACACCGTAGCAGTCCTTGAGCTGCTCGGGGTACTTGCTGTGGACAAGGGAAGTCAAATCACCACCGTCATCAAGGATGAGGTTGAGCTTCTTGCCATCCTTGAAGGCATTGAGCTGCTGCTCCAAGCACCAGTTGTACTCCTCCTCGGTCTCACCCTTCCAGGCGAAACTAATACAGGATTAGCGATTGTTTACGCACTTTTTTCGTTTCTTAATATCATTCAGGAAACACTTACACGGGAACACCAGCGGCAGCGATGGCGGCAGCAGCGTGGTCCTGGGTGGAGAAGATGTTGCAGCTGGTCCAGGTGACCTCGGCACCAAGGGCAGTGAGAGTCTCGATGAGGACGGCAGTCTGGATGGCTATGGAGGGGTTAGAGATGGTTTCTATAGCAACGCAGAGGTAAAAGGACAACGTACTCATGTGAAGACAGCCAGCAATGCGGGCACCGGCCAGGGGCTGATCAGCAGCATACTTGGTGCGGATGGCCATCAGACCGGGCATCTCAACCTCAGCGAGTTCGATCTCGCGGCGGCCAAAGGCAGCCAGGGACTGAATTGTAAGTCAGCCATTGGGGGAGTTTGGAACAATGTGAAATATATCTAGAAAATATATTTCGAGAACAAAGAGCTACGTACGATGTCGGCGACCTTGAAAGTCTGGGCGGGGGCAGCCATGGTTGTGAAGTAAAGGGGTGGGGAGGAGGATAAACAAAGAGAAGACTGAAGAGAAGCGGTTAGCAATTGAGTATTTGATAGATGATTATAGTACTGATAATTACTTACTGAAGGGGTAATAAGATTGAGAAATGAGAGGAGGGGATGAAAATCAAAGATGGGAGAGTGGGAGAGAGACAGAGAGAGAGAGAAAACAGAAGAGGGAGGGGGAGGAGGCAGTGAGAAAAGAAAAGGAGCGAAGAGGGGCAGCCCGGAATGTACTCTTAAGTTTTGGCGGGGCTTTCGAAAAAAAAAAAAAAAATGGGGCGGAGATCTTACCTAAGCCATTCAATTTGGGAACCTTGCAGATTCAAATCTCTCACCTCCTTTTCTTAAATTCAATCATCCTTCTATCAATTCATTTATTTTCTGTTCTAAGTAACTCATAACATCACCGTCTATTCTAGGATAATTCATCTTTCCATTAATTCTTCCAAGTTGGTGGTGTTGACAGCTTGTCAAAAAATTCAGAATGTGATACGGATGCATCATCTTATTCCTTCGTCCCCATTTTAGTCTGACATCGACGGAAGATCACTCCGCAACGCTATCAATAACACAAAGTAGCAGATCTCGATCAACATACAGCTACCTGGGAATAACCATTCATTTCTTAATAAGCTGTTTAAAATGATAACTATTATTATTATTATTGTTATTATTCTGAGTGAAACATGGGTTCAATTATGGACTACGATCACTCCCCAATAACTTGATTCTAATAGCTCCTGAATGCTTCAACGGCGAGCCCCACATTGCCATCCCCTCCAGAGCTCCCCTCCTACCAAAATACCTAGGTACCAAGTAGGTATCATCTTTCTTACTTTGACTCCCAATAGGACTATCAGTGCACTTCTTTCTTAATTATCGAGATACCATACAACATATGCCTCGTAGTATTCCCACCCCAACTAAGCAGGCTATCCCATGTGAAAGTAAAGATTCTCCTTAGAATTTCCTAGGCACGGATGAACCCCACATTGGCGGTAGCTCACTACCTACCTAGGGTACCCAGTCTAGAACTGACTGAGATATTTCCTGGTCTAATATTTTTTTTCTTTTTGCCCGTAGCACAAGCTGTCTATTTCAGCCTAGAAAAAAAAGAATATAAAGTCAAATAATAATGTCTGTGATTCGAATTATTCTCGATTGATGGACCAAATGAATGGAATATTCCATCTACACATTTCTCGACGACGATCACCTCTCATACGGGGCCGGGGATGCCCGTGCTGCTCTTCCTGATGTATGTATGTCCAACTCATCAGCAGTGCCAACGTTGACAGGCCATCGAAGCGACCCATTGTGGCCTAATCGGTAGCAGCACGCATGAGGGGCTTGAAGGGATTCCTCTATAATATTATCAAATTAATTGACGCCATCATTCCCAGGTTGAGTTGCTCTGTTGCTAAGCTTCGGTATTGTTTGTGCTATCCAGATACCGTAATCTAGGTAGTTAATATATCTCAATTTATACTATAAATGTGGTAAAATAAAACAGATAATCGGTTATCAAAACAATTCGCGTGGTATGTAGTTACTAAACATATGGAAATGACTGTCAAAGTCCGTAAATAGTAGAAATAGAAAATAGAGAAAGTTAGACAAATCATGGAGGAAAATTCAAAGATATTGCGCAGCATTATCACATTCCACTATAAATCGACGGATCCCATCCGAGCCCTCGTATTCTGAAGCACTATCTGGAATACCGACACTTGAAATATCAGGGAAAAAGGCACGATCGCCAAGTTCGCTAACATTGATGCTCGAATACGCGGACAGAGGCTTTGCCCACGGGTTTGGTCCAAAGAGGGTCACATCCTCAAAGCTCAGCCGATTGGGATTGCTCAACGATTCAGGAGATGCTTCTGCACTATCGGTACATGACATCATCGCCTGCCAGTCAACTTCATCGGGTCGCTGGGACAGCGATTTTTCACTCCGGTAAAAGTAATCATCCATGTCCGGAGACGCAGGGTAGCTGGGCGCAAACGGGAAAAGAAGGGCCAGTTCAGCACCTGAGCGGATATCAAAGTCCTCATCCTGCATAATCTTGCCCCGCTGAACTCCAACTTCGTCACACAGGCGCTCCACCGTGGCAGCATCGCACCCTGGAAACCGCACCCTTATGGTTGATCTATCATGGAGTAGTATAGGCAAATCACCCAAGGTTGCCAGCCGCTTGAGGTCATTTAGCACGGCAGCCAAATCTTTGAGAGCACGTGCGAAGTCGACAGAGAGTAGGTTCAGTAGGCCATCCGAATTTAAGGTCTCGGAATCAACAGCGCCAGTTGGGCCAAGTTTCTTCTGTAGACCAATTGCAGTAATGGTTGGTGAGATCTGGAAATCAATAAAGGACCCAGGGGCTGAGCGGGGAATCGACGCGATCTTACGCTCAGCCTCATCCTGGAGCATAGTTACGGCCTTGTATTTCTTATTTCCAGTGGCAGGATCAATGCCATCGAATCTAGCTTTCTGACCAGAAAGGAAGAATGCTCTAACGCCCACCGACACATTGTTTATGACTTGAGCGGGAGCAGCTGGGCCATGCGAAAAGTATCGTGCACCCCCGATTCGACCCGCACCAATGACGTACCCTCCAGCGGTGCGACCCAGAGTACCGCCCGTCAAATTAGGGCGAAGGGCTGAGGCGAACGGGGCGCGGCTGGTTAGGCGGTTGAGGTTGGAAACAATTCGCGAGGACCGACGAGCAGCCTGCTCTCCTTGCAGCGCAGCTTGGAAATATGAGGCGAAAGAGCTCGTCGCACGGGTGGAAAAGTGACGGCGTGCTTGACGGATGGCAGCGGCTCGGTTTATAGGGTGGCGGTGGGTAACCTGCGCATAGGCTGGTTGAAGACGAAGTGGTCCCTGTTGAGGGAGGTCTGGGAACTTTGACCTAACGGCTTTGTAGGCCTTCGCATAGGCAAACCTGTCAGGATGTCAGTTACGCTTCTCTTGAATACCTTCCCGGATGGTATCTAACTTACCTAGCTGCTCTCCAAAGCTTGGGGAGCAGCAGGTGCCCACTTGACGGAGGCATCCTGACAAAGATGAGAGGCACAATCTTAATTCCTCGGAGAAGATGGATAGGCCATCCCCTAAACGGATTGTTGATGAGTGAAGAAGAGGAAGAGTAGATGAGTGGATGCCTGATGACGGAGGAGTCAATCTGACAGTGGCGGTGCAGCATGTGATCTCTAACCACGTGCCCCGATCCGGCAGGAACCGGTAGATTGTAACCAATTAATCTCAAATCTGAAAGTTTTCTTGGTTGTCTATAAGTGATGGGTTATTTGGTTGATTAGGGATTATAGAATATTGGGGAAACCCCATTATGTGAATCTTAAATATGGTGGTTGAAGTCTAATAGTCTTACGTGTGTTTGGGCATCTCCGCATTGTAGTATATACTAGTATTACTTCTTAATTACAAGTCACCTCCAATAAAGTAAATTGATATTCTTCTTTGAATCGTCCGTAAGGTGACAGATCTGTGAAAATTTAACTAATAAAAAAAATAAATAACTACAAATCTATAGGCACATTCTTACGTTACTATTTTTACATTCTAGATGGGGTTGTAACATCAAAATCTATTATTCTACTTGGTTTGGATATCATAAAATAAAGAAAATTACTCATCATCACCAAAGAAAACCTTGATGGGAAGCCAGGCATCACCACAGACCTTGAAGCGATCTTTCAAATTGTCCAATTGATCGACCTCTTCGGCGGTCAACTCCAAGCCATCGATTTCGTAGTTGGCATCAATGCGTGCCTTGCTAACCGACTTGGGGATAACACTCCAGCCCTTTTGCAGACCCCAAACGAGCAAGACTTGTTGGGGAGTCTTACCCTTCTTCTCAGCCAACTGGAGAAGAGTTGGGTCTCCGTAAAGAGGAGAGTTGGTAGATCCAAGGCAGGAGTAACCGGTAGAGTGGATACCCTTGGATGTGTTGTAGGCAACCAGCTTAGGTGATGGGTTGTTAGGGTGCAATTCGATCTGGTTGGCAGCGGGGACAATTTTGCAGGTAGGATGGTTCAGAAGGATCTCAAGGTTCTTAATTCCGAAGTTCGAGACACCAATGTTGCGGACCTTGCCAGTAGCTGGGAGCTTCTGCATTTCTTCCCTGTATTGCGGTTAACAATTTTGTAATCTAAATGACAGTGCCGAGATAATTACCATGTCTTGAGGAAATCCCAATCGGGGAGATGCTTTGAGGTGTCATTAGGATCGGTCGAGCTGGGCCAATGCATGAGGTAGAGGTCGACATAATCAACACCAAGGCTCTTTAGGGAAGAGTCAATGCCCTCAGCAACGCGGTGGTGCCAGGTGTTGTTCAGCTTGGTGGTAATCCAAATTTCGCTACGAGGAACTCCAGAGTCGATGATACCCTGGCCGACTTCCGCCTCGTTTCCGTAGGCAAGCGCACTAGAATTGTCGGTAAATGAGATATAGAAGATGTTGTGTTGTGTAAATAAAGACCTACGTATCAATGTGGCGGTAGCCTTTCAACAAAGCATTTTTAACAGCCTCCCTGACCTCGTTGGGCTTGGACTGCCAGGTACCAAGGCCAATAGCAGGAATCTTATCTCCGGTGTTCAGAGTGAAGACTTTCCTATAAGCAGTAAGAGATTACACACGTTAGCGATCAAAGAGCCCAATAAATTCCATAAATGAACAAGGCAGAAACAAATTATAAATAGATAAGAATTCAAAACAGGGGAAAATATGTGGGTGGCTGTCACTTACTTAGTATGCTCAGTGTTCGACATTTTGTGAAGTAAACCAACAGAGTTGCTTGACTTAATTGTAGTTGAGAAGTAAGAAATTTGAGGAATAGTACAACTAAGAGGGCGGAGAGAGAGATTTATACGAAGAGAACAGATTCCACGAGGACTCAGGAATGGCATTTAGGTCCTTCCAGGAGATTATAGCGGGGAATGATGTCGATGGAGGGGCAACTGACGCCTCAAAGGTGGGGGATGCCACCATAGGGACCTCCAGTTATCTTCCGCTATGTCTAATTAATAATAAAGGCTTGGTGGGCCGGGCATTATCACGGATAAATGAGGGCCAAGAGGACGTGGAACCTCTCTAAACCTTTTTGACATTGTAGGTGGTAGAAAATAGTGTACTTTTGCCATACTATGAAGGAAAGTTGTCTACCAATTATCATTTGATGCGCATGTATCTTATGTGCATAATGATTGTCGAGCACGTGGAGGCTTTCGCGTGCTACCCAAGGTTATGATTAGCCTCTAATTAATTATTTATATACATCCATCCGGAATATTGGCGTAAATATGGATAGGATTCTGGGATTATGAATGAACCCGATCGAATGACGTCAAGCCTAAACTGAGACACACTCAAAGTCGTTAAAGTAATTTGGATTATTCTTCTTCAGAAAATACTAATGATGATAATAAAGAGCCATAAAGAACTCTTTATTCCGGAGTAAAGCCGATACCTAGGTAGAATAGTACCCACCATGACTAATCAAACCCCACTGCGGCATTTTGCCTAAACAGGGCTTGCTCCGAGGGGAGCCTTTTATGCCTCAGGCCATTATTTGGGGTATTTGGTAATTCACCGCCATTTTCTGCCCATTCGCCGCAGCCAAGATACTAAGATAATTAAAACGGAGAAACAAGATTCTATCGATATCGGCAAAAAACAATGTTCCTTGGAACAATTCACCCTTTTATTACAGTATGTGTGGCAATGAACCCAATCTTATTTGTCTTCAATGTCCCAGATATGACGTCAAAGCTAATATCGATACCAATTGCTCACATCATAGCCATACTCGCGCGTCTTCCCCTCACGACCTCCCAGACCAGTGTACGGCATTGAATAATCCCCGGTGTCTGATACCATAGAGGAGAGGCAAGGATGTCTTCGGGATTCGTGTCTGCAGGAACGGATCAGGAACCCGTCGAACGAGATGATGAATGGCGTCGCGCACAGCAGGAGCTCGAGGAGGAACGAAGGCGCAAGGCGGAGCTAGGCAGGCAAGATGGTGGGAAGAGCTTATTTGAAGTTCTCCAGCAGAACAAGAGTGAGTTGACTGATGTCTTGCAATACGCTTGTATTGTCCAACACCCGAGTTGACATACTATGGTGATGCTTTCTACAACATGAAGTGGCCAAACAGGATGCTTTCGAGGAGAAGATGAAATTGAAGAATCAATTCCGCGCCCTAGACGATGACGAGGTTGAATTCCTCGACTCGCTCATGGAGTCAACTCGCGCCCAGGAAGCTACTGTGAAACGGGAGACGGCTGAGCAGCTCGAATTGTTCCGTCGACAACGGGAGGAAGCCGAAAAGGTCCATCTCGAGGATTCCTCAGCAAATGTTACGCCAGCAACAGAAGGGGAGGACTGGAAAATCCCGACGCGCAAAAGACGACGCGAGAAAGAACTTCTTATTCCAGGAAAAAAACGAAAGTCTTTTGGTGGAACCCCTGCTGAGAAGCCGATGGCTGAACAGAAGATAAACCAGAAAGATGAGGAACCCCCCCGGAATATCACCAAAGACAATCTCGGTGAAGCTCAGGAACGCCCAGCTGCGAGTAAAGATCCGAGTTCACCCGTTAGTGGGCCAGTTGTAGACACTTCCACAAAAAACACAAGACCGGATGGTTTAGCTCAACCCCTAAGAAAGCAATCTAACCCTCCTCCACCACCTCCTCTTCCCCCCCCCTCTACGGGTCTCGGTCTTGCAGGTTACAGCTCTGATTCAGAATGATTGGTGTGCGCTTTAGCTTGTGCTGCGTATCTTCCTAGCCTGCATAAGCTTCACGCTCATCAATTCACACGAGACTATAAACTACGCGCTAAATGCCGATCGACCGTTCCTGAACTTTTAGTCTTGCTGATGAGCAGAACTTTACCGCTAGCGCTTTAACAGCGAGTCAGTTTATATATTTAGGTTTGATACAATAAGCAGTTTGGGTAGTAGTAAGGTAGTAGTAGCTTAGACTGGCTAGATGCCCACGCTTGTCAGATTAAATAATATCATATTAACAGCTTCCAGGAATCTATCCCCCATCCCATACGTATGTTTATGTGCGTGGTTATCTTGTTAGAGTACAAAATATATATGAAGGCTTGCCTCACATGAACGATAATATATCAGTGACACCGTTTATATCCCTGTCACTTACTCCTGATGTGTCGCAAAAGCTTGCTTCTTCTCCTGCTGCTCTTCCACCCTGCGCTCCAAGTCATGGGGAACATAGTCCTCCTTACCGGTTCCCAGAACGATCCATGGCGAGTTAGAGAACAGATAGTTCATCTCCTCAAGAGGCAGCTTCTTAGTCTCGGGTAGCAGCAACCAGAAGAACACAGCGTTAGTGAAGTTGCAGACGATGAAGACGAAGTAAAATTTGTAGCCAATGTTGGTGAGCGCAATTGGAGTCACTTGACCAATCATTGTGTTGAAGGCATATGAGGTCATGCAGGCAATTGAAACACCCTTGGCACGAGTACGGGTATCGAAGACCTCAGCTGGGATAATCCATGATAGAGGACCGCAAGTGCAGGAGAAGGAGAAGTTATATAGCCAAGTCATGATGATGAAGCCCCAGTGAGCTCCGGAGTTGTTGACGGAGGGAGGGAACTGGGCGATCAGAATAGAGGCAATGATGAAGGTGAGCATGTTGCCAAGATTTCCCCAAATCAAGGTCCAGCGACGACCTAGACGATCAATGAACATCATGCAGAGGAACTGGGCAACCAGGGCAATGATCGAGTTGATAGCTTGGTAGCGGAGGGTCTCGTCGCCCTCGATACCGATCTGGCCGTAAATTTCGACGGAGTAATACCTGCACGAGATCGAATTGTTAGTTTCAAGGATGGGGCTGCGGAGGAGAGGAGGAGTAGTAGTTGTGCTAGGCTTACTGGATTGCCGATACACCGGTCATTTGAACGGAAGCCTGCAAGGCACAGCAAAGGAAGAGACGGCGGAATGATGAGCGGGATGTGAAGAGCTCAACGTAAGATTTGGCCTCATTTTCATGCTCGTGCATAATGCTCTCTTGGATCTGATTGTACTCAGCCTGGACCCACGCATCATCCTCGTCCCCATGAGAATGAAGTTTAGCGAGGATCCTGAGACCTTCCTCATTCTTTCCATGATCAATAAGCCAACGGGGCGACTACCGTAACGGTTAGCGGTTATACACAAGACGTCAGGGAGATAATATTAGGGTTATACTGTACCTCTGGGAAGAGCATGATCAATAGACCCAAGAAGACGGCGGGGGCGATCTGCAGACCAAGAGGCACTTGCCACTGAGCGTTGTTGGTCTCATCAAATCCAATGTAGGTACCGTATGAAACCCAGGCAGCAACAAGGGCTCCAACACCTAGCATGAATTGCTGTAGAGCTGTGACACGACCACGAATGCTGGGATGGCAAATCTCGGCCTGATAGAGGGGAACGATCATAGTGAGGAAACCAACTCTACACATCAGTTAGTGAGTAACTGTATTGTCATCGAGTTCCTCGTCAATCAATTTGGACTTACCCAAACCCGGCGAAGAATCGACCACTGTAAAGGTAGGCGATGGTTTGAGCACCAGTTTGAAGAGCACCACCGAGACAGAACATCACACTACCGATGATGATGGTCCATCGTCGTCCTAAATAATCACCAGCAGGGCCAGCACCTCCAGCACCGAAAAAGGCACCTGTGGTGAACATAGACACTACTAAGCCACTACAATAAAAAAAAAAAAAAAAAAGTGTCAGTTATATAGGATTTGCAGCCCTAAGAGAAAATGGAGGTATTCTTTGGCTCAACTTACGTCTGTGTATCATTTGCGGCGAATTTAGACTTGAAAGAGGTACAGGCGATGACCTCGGCGATGACACCCAAATCATCTACAATCGTGAACAATGGTTAGTTGGAGGGAAACCGAGGAGAAGACGACAGAGAGAAGAGAGAGATATTTTTGAGGCAACATACATCCATAAAGGAAAGATCCAAGGGAGGCGAAAACGCCGATCAAAAACTGGAAGCTTGGTCAGTACAAGAGGATCCGGATTAGGGCAAGGGTCAGAACAGGACAGGACAGGACGCATTGACATACCTGATACCACGCCGGAGAGAGACGCATGGTGATGTGATATGTTAGGAAGCAATCAATGATCAAACTCTATCCAGCACAGCACCCAAGATCCGTGGTTATGGATTGACTTCACGGAAATTGAAAGAGAAAATGCGGAGACCTGAGATCGAAAGTTGGGGAGAGCAGGATCCGCCGTTCTTAAAGAATATGGGGATGGAAAATCGGACTACACACCCGACGCGGAGTGCCGGGGTAGCTGGTGATGAGTCTACAAGTCACTAAGGAAGTCATGCTTCAGGAAAATTCTCGCGAATCGCGATATCTCCCACATACTGCATGCCCGCCGGATTAATCCCTACTAGGAATAAGAGGGCTTGCCACACGGCAGAGGAGAGGATAAGTCTTTTCCGACCAACGAGAGGCAGGCTTGGAATGTCCACCAAGAAAAGCATCAAGCCACATGGACTTAGTGGCCCAGCAGTGAATTATAGACCAATTGTACTTCCGGGGAGCTAAATCTCGCTTGACTTTGCGGAGAACCGGGGGCGTCGACTAAGCCAAGAGGAGGAAAGCTTTTCATTTCGCTACGTCTGGTGATTGACGGAATATTCCTAGTCTAACCTCGGCTTCAGCGCCATCCCAACGGTGCCATAGAACACCCCATCCCACATTCCCGACAACATGTTTCAATTTCTTCACTTTGCAGGCCTGGATTTACCCCGCAGGGCTTTTTCCTCTTTCATCATGGTCCCTCTGATAAGTTCGCCAACATTCATATTCTTGTCCAGTCGCCGCGGCCACCTGCGTTTTCGAAGTATCGAGTAGTCACTTGTCCTTCGTTTCCCTTTTATTACCATTATCTTTTATTCTACCAATCAGTATTTAGACTAAGACTCACCTCACGGACCTCCCTGAGACTTAGTGCTGAATTTTTCCTATTTTTTTTTTATTATTTTTTTTTGACCCTCCCCCCCTAACCTACCCCAATAATGACTACCTTCACAAAGATCACTGAACAGGAGGTGCCGAGTGTTTCCATCCACCCGGACCGGCGCCTGTCAAAGATCAACCCGAATATCTATGCAGGGTTTACAGAGTAAGTTCTTACCCCCCCAGGTCCTAGAGGGACACACTAAGCTAACGCGTGGCCCTAGGCACATGGGTCGATGCATCTATGGGGGCATCTATGATCCCGGAAACCCTCTTTCCGATGAGAATGGTTTCCGGAAGGATGTACTTGAGGCGCTAAGGGGCCTTAAGGTCCCCGTTGTTCGTTACCCTGGTGGTAACTTTATGGCAACCTACCATTGGATCGACGGTGTTGGCCCTAAGGACCAGCGTCCTGCAAGGTATGCTTTTATATTTCTCGTCCTTTACAGTCCTTGATTTGTTATCCACTTCTTCAACCATGAGTACGAGTTACTAATGTTCCCTTTTCTCTAAAGACCCGAGCTGGCCTGGCTTGGAACAGAGACAAACCAGTTTGGAACTGATGAGTTCTTGCAATGGTGCGAGGTTCTGGGAACTGAGCCCTACTTCTGCCTGAACTTTGGCACTGGTACCCTTGATGAAGGTATCTTCTATACCCGCTCTTGTTGTCTTGGATGCTACATGTAGAGTTACTTGCCTTCTAACTTCCTTTCCTAGCCCTTGCTTGGGTCGAGTACTGCAACGGAACCCGAGACACTTACTACGCCAATCTTCGACGGAAGAATGGCAGAGAGGAGCCATACAATGTAAGTTCCATCTTTTCGGTCTACGTATATCGTCCTGTCACCTGTACTGACGACTCCTTCCCCAACTAGGTCAAATACTGGGCTCTCGGTAATGAGACATGGGGCCCATGGCAAGTTGAGCAAATGACCAAGGAGGCTTACGCTCACAAGGCCTACCAATGGGCAAAGGGTAAGAAGACTCACTCCTTTCCCTTGATGAAAATCCTCCAGTTTGTCCAATATTTTACTCACTATTTCCCTCTAGCCTTGAAACTTCTTGATCCCACCCTTATCTTGGTCCTTTGCGGTCAGGACGGTACCGCAGAATGGGACTACTACACCCTCAAGCAGACCATGCTCCCTCTTAACTCACCTCTTTCGACCTCTCCCGTTCCCCTCATTGACATGCACAGTATCCACATGTACACTGCCTCTAACTCTCATCTCCCCAATGCCACTGCTCCCCTGGCTGCTGAGCGTGCCATTGAGATCACCTCCTCTCTCATTGATCTTGCCCGCATCGACAACAAGGTCCCCCATGACCAGCTCCGTCCAACTATCTGCTTTGACGAGTGGAACGTGTGGGACCCCATCCGTGCCGAGGGCAGCAAGGGCGCTGAGGAGTGCTACACCCTGTCCGACGCCTTGGCCGTGGGTGTCTTCCTTAACGTCTTTGTTCGCAAGAGCAAGGATCTTGGCATGGCCTGCATTGCCCAGACTGTCAATGTCATCTCTCCCCTCATGACCACCAAGGATGGTATCGTTAAGCAGACTACCTGGTGGCCTTTGTACCTGTTCTCCAACTACATGCGAGGCTGGACTATCAGCACCCACGTTGCCGCATCCTGCTACGAGGGTGAAACCTCCCCCCAATGGGTTCGCAGCGTGAAGGACACCCCTTACCTAGATGTCAGCGCTACCCTAGGCGAGGATGGCTACGTTAACGTGGTTGTGATCAACATCCACGAAGAGAAGGGTATTGAGGCTAAGATCGATGGCCCCGCTGGCGAGGTCACCGTCTTTACTGTCACTGGTGAGAACCCTTACGTCAACAACATGAAGGGCAAGGAGGAAGTCGGAATTGTCGAAAGCACCTGGACTGCTCAGGGCTCATATGTGTTCCCTAAGCACTCTCTCACTCTCCTGAGATGGAAGGCTTAGATAAGGGGAGGTGGAGGTGGATCTTTTCTTTTCTTTTTTTTTAATTTTCGAATATGACCATTATTTATGATAGATAGAATGCATAAAATTGAACATGACACATGAAAATGTTTTGTGACTATTTCTTATACTCCTCCTTTACATCTATATATCGAACCTTGATTTTGTACGTATCTTCCTAACCATAGGTGACATCACGGACGTTGTCATCGTCGTCTAGGTGAACATTCATTCTAGAGTTCGGAGTCCTCATCAGTACCAAAATATCTCCAGTTGCATGGCCAATTAACTATATATAGAGAGAAGGGGGGGTTACCTCTCTGGCTTGAAATCCATCGTCTGCATATCACCTGGCTTAATGATTCGATGAGTACTAGGAAGATCCTTCTTCGCAAACGACTAGTAGAGGCAAGAAGAACAAGTTAGTAGAAGAATACAAAATAGTTGTATTTATTAACATAAGACGTAGGGAGGGAAAATAGAAGAAAAAAAAAAAAAGAAAGAAAGAAAGAAACAAGAGTACAAACCACAGCATCAGTCGTCGTGTCAGTAATCCTCTTCCCTACCAGTTTGCTAAGCCAATCATCCTTATCCCCTTGGACATTATTGATTCCAGGAACGATGAGAGGCATATTGATTTGAGTGTGAGAGCAAAAGAAACTTGAAAATATAAATCTAGATGAATGGATAATCGAAGAAGATAACTTCTGTTTCATGAAAGCTGGCGAGAGAGAACAATAAATATGTCTACCTGCTTGCAACATACAAGAACGGCGACACCTGATGACGTCGTTTGCAGCAAGGGGCTAAAGCGGAATAGCGTCATTTGTATGTATTTCAGGATTAGTGTGGCTGAACCCTTGTAAGTCACATGTTTTATGCAATGCTATGCATGATGTATACATCCTACGTCCAATGTAAGAAATCAGTTGCTTATTGTTATCCTCTTCCCATTCCCTCAACACGGTTTTTGAATATCTTCAGAATCCAATTTCTAAAATAGAAAGGCTTGTGTATCGCAATATGTGTTGATCTTGTGAATGATAAATACTTTCCTCATCACATTAATGAGCCCGCTTCTTACTCGCAACACAGCACTCTTCAGGCTGGTCAAGACAACACTGGAAACGCAGGAGGCAGTGTCTAGAGTGAGCGAAGTGGCTCGTGCCTGCATTTAATCTGGGGAATGTTAAGACAAAAGGGAAGAAAGAGAGTAGACTCTCTATCCGATTCCTTCCCTCGACCTTCAATCCCTTAAGTTTACTTTTGAACAGACTAGGAAGCTGCGTGAGCTGACATTAATGATGGCTTTTCGAAATCCTCTCCTTAAACTACAGGACTGTCGAGGTACTAACCTTTTATTTTAGCATTTGATTCTACTTTACAGTGACATTCCTTTTCTTTCTTTTTTTTTTTTCTCTCTCTCATTCTTATTGCTACTGGGTCATCATTCTATCTCTCATACGATTCTAAGACTATTAGCACTTTCATTTCTTATTCTTCCCCATTTCCAATTCCAAATCTAGTCCGCATAGTATGCTTTCTTGAAACCCCTCAATATGCTCAAGATAGCCTTCCCACAGCGGAGAGATACGTTTCGCGATTCTTCTGATCTGCGAAGAACTAATTGTGAAGGGAGGTATCGGAACAATATTTGCCTTAATGAGCTCGAAAATCCGGTCTTTATAAAATCCTCACTTCCCAAAAAGGCGCCATCAACACATAACATTGCTCCCAGGGAGAATGGGGTCGCCCTAGAGGAGCCACCCCCAGTCTCGAAGATGAAACCGCCCGAGCCAACCAAAACCTCTAAATCCCGAGTTTCGAACTGGAATCATCACAAAAGTTCTATCATTGGCGCTACTATATTTGCGGTCATCTCGGTTGCAGCACTTATTTTCTTGGCTGTGTTTGGGGTTAGAAGGGTGCGCCGTAGCTGCGTACGACGTCAGAAAGAAAAACGAGACGGCGCAATCCTTCCGGGTTCTCCAAGTGGACGACAATTAAGGTCCGCAACGGAGAAGAAACGAAGACGTGAAAACCTAATGTTTAGTGAAAATCCTTCCCGTCTATATATTGTTGAATACGAAGGTAGCTCCGTTAGTCGAGTATACTGCGCAGGCAATAGTGGTTCTTCCCATACCTCGGGCGATATTGGTCATACACTTCAGTCATCACAGCCCCCGTCACTAAGTATAAAAACAGAAGCGGCACGTCATTTAGAAGCCTTAAGCTCGTCTCAACGTGGACGCTCCGGTTCACTTCCCAAACAGATTGTCATAGAGCCACCATTGGAAAAAGTGCTTTCTCGTTCCGCTGACACTGTTTCACCCCCAATGGAAATCACATCGCCTACCATTGAAGCTACACACGAAGAACAGAATGTCGAGAGTACCAGGTGCAATAATGAGGAGACGTCGGGGCTAAGGGACGCACTTCAGTCACCCCCAAAATGTCATGATCAAGTACAACGTACAGAGAGTGGCTCACATGGTAGCAACCAATTATCAGAATCCTGAGGATTGGCTGAGGCTCCCATCAATTCACAAAACCAAATCGCCCGTTCTTAATATTCAACACTAGACGTCCCTACAAGGGCATATCGGTGATAGTATGTATGATTCATGGGTTTGGATGCCCTATGGTTTAGGTTGTTAGGAAATATATATCAGTGGAAACACGTTATTGTAGGATGAGTGGAGCAATTTGTTTTTTTTCTCATATCTGTTTTATGGTGGTCCTTTGAAGGTAAATAAAGCTAGTATTATTATTATTCCTTGTGTCTGTTTCATCATCATAACAACTACCTAACTTGTTAGTTATCCCAGTTGGTAGTGAATAATTAGTTTCAAGTGACTTTCACAAAATAGTTTGACAGAAATTGTTACATGTATTATAATTTTTTGCCCCTTTCAGTCAAAAGAAACAGATAGGAAGATTGCCTAGAAGGACAAAAGAAAAAAAAATAAAAGAGAGAGAGAGAGGAAGGAAAAGGAAAAGAAAGGGGGGGGGGATTGAAGGAGTAGACAAGTAGAAGTAAACGCTGTAAGTCTAGTACATCTGGATATTGTATTTTTGTTTTCTCTCTTAAATCTATTAATTCCAGTCCCCAGTGGTGAAAAAAGAAATTCACTATTATTTATCTTGAACATCACCATTATTATCCATGATTTCTCGGACACTTCTTAGACACCGTTCCAGGCGTTTCCCACGTTCTTTCTCTCGAACAAGAGTAGTTTTGACAAAGGAACGAATGGCTTCTCTTCCAATTTTCTCTCTCCAAGAAGTCCAACCAGCAAGTTCACCAACAACGACGTCTTTGTTCCATGATATTTCGCGGGAGAGACGGGAGATCTGGGACTCTGATTCTTGAATCCTGGTTTCGAGGTCGCGGACGGATTTAAGGCGGGACTCCTCGAGGCCTGGGAAATTAAGGTTGAATTTTCGAGGTAGGGAGGAAGAAGCGAGAGAGGAGCGGGAGCGGGATAGACTGCGGCTTGTGGCAGAGAGGGAGGAAATAAGGGAGATGGGGCGAGAGAGGGAGGAGAGGATGGCGGTGGTGGTGTTGTCAATTGAGGTTAGGGCTGTGAGGAATTGGAGGAGTGGGGAGGTGTCAGAGGAAGATGTGGAGAGACAGGCGGCGTAACGTGCAAAGGCGTCGATGTGGGAGTGGGGGAGAGCGTTGGTGGGTTCACGAAGGGTGAATAAAGCAGAGGATGAGAGGGCTACAGCATCTGCCATATCGGATGTAGCGTTTTGAAGGGCATGGCCTCGTCGGAGAAGGCTACGGGTGTGGAAATGTGTAGCGCGAACCATATCCTGAGCATGGGAGATGAACTGTTCCGTCTCTCTGATGCCTTCATGGGTAATGGGGGAATAGTCGTCGAGAATCGTTTCAGAGAGGACCTGGGCTTTGCGATGGGACCGATCAGCCATCATTTCTGGCTGGAGCTCAGGAACAAGGAAGAACTCCCAAAGCATTTCGTGTGTCGAAAACGTTGGATGAGAGAGGAGGATCTTGAGAAATCGATCAAGCTTTTCCTGCATATCGTGGAGAACTGAGCGAGATGGCTTAGAATGGATTTGAAAGGGATTACGGAAATCCGAGAGGGATGGCATATAGGAGGCCGGGTGCTCAGTTGAAAGACACTCGGCAAGGTTCTCAAAGTCGGCAAATGTACGTCGGCAAGTTGTGACAGTGTATGTGGTAGTGTTGGACGGGGTATCAGGGTCTATTGGAGTTGTTGGAGCGCCGGATTTGAGAACAAAGCGGACGGTTGCATCCTCCACGAAAAATGAGCGTACAACTGTTGTTACACGCCCAGATGGGTCATCATGGGTGAATGGCGGGTTGGAAAGCAGGATTAAGTCGTCAATGCGGTTGCGGACTTCGTCATCTTTTGCAAGCTCGACGGCAGTCAACCCACGCGCTTCTTTGAGGTGGACATCCACTCTAGAATCTAGAAAAAGGATCCGCACCTGGTCAATACGGCCATACTTACTTGCCATCATGAGAGGAGTAAACTTTTTGTCGTTCGTCGCATTAGGGTCGCAGTCGCTTTCCCTTAGTATTCGGATGGTTATTTCAGGGTCGCTGACGATGTGAAGCAGCGTATTGCCCTTCAAGTCGACATGGTCATCAAGGTGCAAGGGTTTTCCATCCCCCTGGGACTCCTGGGCTGCAGTCAGGGCCTCGTTTACCATGACTTTATAGTCAGGGTGATCATAGGATCGGCACAGAGCAAAGAGTGGTGTCTGTCCATGCTTATCGCGCTGGCGCCAGGGTAGTATCCATTTGAGCCTGTGCATCACTGAAGGTGTACTAAATAGATAGTGGGCGACCGTGCGTCCGTGTACATCTGACTTGCGTAGATAAGATGTAATCGTTTCTTCATCAGCGAAATTTGAGAGAAAATTGAGCAAAATATCGACCATTTCAGTATGAGCAAGCTGGACTGCAGCACTGAGTAAAGTGGTTCCGTCGGTATTGGTATCCTCGAGTATGTCGGTCAATGGGTAGTACTCTTCAAGACTAAGGAGATATTTGAGAGCCTCTGGTTGGCGACCTTCAACCGCCATCATAGGAATTGAATCCCCTGTGGGGTCCTGCGTTTTTGTCAACGTCTCAATTGAGCTGTCCCCTTCGATTGTGCTCGTGACAGAGTTCATTGTGGTGGTTCTAGAGAGAAACGATACACCGGACGACTCAGAAAGACTCCTAATATCCATAGACACTTTCTTGATCGGGCGCCTAGCTTCCTGGGGGGGTGAATTGCTTTCCCATGTCTGGAAAGGAAACACATGAGAAAGCGGTGGGGCCTCGGAGGGAATTTCGATATGATGAGTGTCTCCATTAGTCTCTTTTGTGACAGGTATGGGATTTTCGGGGCTTTGATCGAAATTTTGGTCGTGGAATACGACATGTTTGGTATCAGGCTCACATGGAAGGTCATAGATGGAATCGTGATCGCCATCCGGTTCCAAAATGGCTTTCATATCAGCAACTCGGCCAGCTTTGGTGGCATTCCACAACCGTTTGTTACGGATACTAGCCCTCCGGAGGCCAGCAGAGTCAGTGACGAGGTACGTAAGAACTGCTTCAAATGTGCTCAATGCGTAACCCATCTCCCCACTGTCAACATCATCGATATAGATGAAATGTTGCATGTATAATAGTCGAGCTTGCAAATTTTTTATCTGCGCTCTGATAACCACAATAAGCAACAAGGAAACCAATACATCGGCGTTTATGGTCAAAGGAGGCGGTTTTTCAGAGGGATTCGCATCGGGTTTCCCGTAGTTCCCAGGGTATGACAAAATTTTCACAGTCTCCAATAAGGTGTTGAGCATATCGTGGGGGCACTTTGCGTCAAGAATCTTGCGAAATTCCTCAACGGCCCTACCAAGGCGTCGCAGCAATTCTTGCTTCCCTTCTCGCCCACCCTCAACCGCAAGGCCAACTTGAGATACGTCAACATACTCCATTTGACGCATCCTAGAATCTAGTTCTGCGTCTTCTGGTCCACGGAAACTGCATAGTCGAGGAAATAGAAGTGACTCGTGCACCTGCTCGGCGACATAACGCTCAATCAAGCGTTCCACAAGAGGGCCTGTTAGATCAGTAGTTGCACCGAGGAATGACAATTGCTGCTTGTCAACTAGTCGAAATAAATCAATTGCAGCAGTGACAGCTGTCTCCAAGCTCCGACGCATCAAGTCTTCATCGTCTTCAAAATATTCTTCAGAGTTGAACGGGAGACCGTCCTTGTAATGGGACGATGAGCTGCGAACCGAAGCAGATTCATCCACAAGAACTTCCTCATGAAACCGTTTTCTTTCCTCGTCATCCGAAATAGATGACCGTGACGGTGGTGGAGGTAGTGGTTTTCCGAGCTCTTTCCCAAACTCCCGAAATAGTCGTTCCAAACCTGGTTGCATTTGCCTGGCAATCATGGGGAAATGTGCGAGTAGCTCCCCAAAAGTCCTAATTTCCTTCTTCGGAGGCGCAGAGACAGATTCACTAGACGATCCGCTAGCCTTGGGGCTTGTCTGGTGGGTATTATCTTTGATGAGTGTTCCAGGGACTATAGCAGGGACGATTTTTCCAGGTTCAAAGGAGCCAATCAACGGTCGCGAGATGAAATATATCAGCCATGGCTGAGAATCGCTATTAGGGGTGTAATATAGAGCATCGGAGAGGAGCTGCGCTTGGCTCAGAGACTTGAAGCCTGGGTAGGTCAAAGCTTAGCATAGTTCAACATAATAAGAGAAAGAGGGGTCGAGTTAGGGGTGGTTAGCGGAGGGTCAGCTTTACCTTTATTGCTGTATACAGAATTCTCGCGGATGATTACGGTCCTTCCATTTACCGTTGTCACCTGTTTTGCCTTGCCTCTGCTATCACGGACGTTCGAATCATCTTTCCCACCTATCGCTCCATGTGATACTGGTATGCGCAAGGTGTGGCTGCCTAGAAATTCTTCAGAGACGACAAGATCGGAATATAGTAGAGATGACTCGCGATCGCGCGATCCAGTTAAAGAGTCGACCACAGGAACAAGGAGAACCTAGAAATTCCGTGTGAGAACCAAGCTCTTAAAAGGCGTAACTATTGCAGTGGGGTTAGAGAGGGGAAATCATACATGGTTCTCGATCGGTACACACTGCCCCGGTACAGTGCTTCGAAAGAAGGCCCGGAGGAAGGGGTTTAGAGGGTGCATCCAAGCGGTCCTGGACGACGGCCCGATGGAAGAAGTCTCGTACTCATCAAGCCGTCTCGCTCAGTATCGCAAGAGATGTTCGCCGCTCGATCCGTCGCAGGGGAGAGAGCTCAGGCGCATTCACCGCGGGTAGCCTAAACACGTCGGAATGCAAAGGAAATGCCAGGAAATTAAGGGGATTTAGAATATAGGAAAAATAAAGTCACCCGAATGGTGTATAGCACGGAAAGTTCCGTTTATATAAGGGTTTAGGGTGAATACATGGAAGAGTTCAGTCAGCAGCTCTCGTGGAGTTGGGGACTGGGAGCTTCTCACGCTATGCCAGATAAGGTAACTCAGTCCATCCATGAATTTTTTTTTACTTTGCGTCAGAGCAGCTGGTAAATAAGAGAATAACATCCCGTGTATCTCTAAAAATAGGCTAAGTATAAGATAAAATACATGTTTGAGAATAATGATATAAAGAAAAAGGAAAATAGAGATAAAAAAAAAAAAGCAAGGGGAAAACGCCGTCTGCAGGGTCTGCTACATCAGCCTCTCCACCAACCCAGTCACAGTCCCCAGTCTTGACCAAATGTACAAGGATCACAAACTCTTCAGCACCGAATCCACATCTTATGGATATAATAGGGGAGATGAGTATGCCCCAAGAAGAGGAAGAGAGAGAAAATGAAAACAGCATTAACCCAATCTGCGGACCTTCCGACTTCTAGTACCACCAAACTTGATCCGAGTTGAGTCTGCGACTCGGCTCACCAATCCACGAACATTCTTGCCCTCATGTCCCAGTAGTACCTTGGTAAAAGCTTCGCGTCCAGGTCCAAACCCACGTAAGATGACCTCCAATCGCTGGATATCTGCCAGATAACCTCTTTCTTGCATTTGACCAAAAACATGAGATGTTAATTGATATGCCGGGTCGTAGCCTGAACGACCAGCCTTCCGAAACCCGAGATGGCCGCAGCTCATCGATAGTAGGGGATTGCCGTTTGGTCGTGTTAAAGTCAACAGGGTATTGTGTTTGTGTGCGTAGACATGAAGATGGTGGGGAGGAGAACGGTCGGCATAAGGGCGCTTGATCATCTCTGCTTCCAGGCTTTCAGCCATTCTAGAATAATCCAAGCTCACACTCTTTTTATCTCCTCGCATCATCCTGGTAATTGCGGAAACTGGCGCATCCTGGTCAAGGGCCTCCTCCGGCTTCGTATTCAAGAGTTGTCTCTCTAACTCGCGGGTTCTACCTTTGGATTCTAGGGTTGCCTTGGTTGAGGAAAATGGTCTGATCTGGCGAAATAGAGAAGGCTTGGGCTGGCATTGGTGGGCAATTGATGGTAAGGCCCGAGCCAATGCACTCGTAAATGTCGCGTTCATCTTTTTGAAGCCGTTGGTCCAACACAGCTAGTTGGAAGGAGGATAAGATGGATGGATAAACAGACTAGTCAATCAACATATGCAACAAGGGCGAGGGTATAAGAAATTCAAGGCTACCCAATTGGGAACAAGAAATAGAGGTAATACCTAAGGAAAGAAGAATCCAGGCATCTCCAGGATCCAGATTGTCCAGACAGAGTGATGCTAGTTCGGAAGAGTAAAGGCGGCGGACAAGGGCCGAATTTTCGAGTCTTGGCACTTGCGGCTATGACTTTTTTTTTCCCTTCATCACAACCGTTGCCGACATCGCTTCTTTCTCTCCCCACGCCACGCCTCAAACCGCTTCCTTTTCCCCTTCACCCTCGGGGTTCTTCAATTTAATCCTTTCTTTTCTCCGAAAGCATCCTATTCCATTTTGTTTCTGTGTTACGGAGTATGATCCCAGCTACCAGAATGTCCGCCGCCACGCGAGCGGCAGTCTTGCGATCCCAAGCGTCGACTCTCAGGACCAATGCAAATACAACTATCTCTCAACGGCCTATAATCCCAGTTCGATCTACTGCTGCATCGCTTGTAAATTCCCAATGCGCCAGTCGTCCAATTTCCCAGATTCTTTCTCCTTACGCCTCCCTCCACTTGACTCGATCCTTCCATGTTGCCACACCTCGCTGGCAACAGAAACAGGAGCAGCAAAAAGGTGAAAAATCTGAAGAGACGCAAAAGGAAAAGGACGAAGACTCCAAAGAGGAATCCAAGGCGAAAGGAGAGAAGGAGGATGCACCTCCTCCTCCGCCACATGGAGATAAGACCCCTTGGCAAGTTTTCAGAGACACTCTTCAGTCTGAGTTCAAGGCATCTAAGGAGTGGAATGAATCTACAAAAGCTCTCGCTGCGGGTGCACAGCAATTCACCGAGAATGAGAATGTCAAGCGTGCTCGCGCTGCTTATGAGGCCGCTTCCGGGGCTGCCACTTCACGAACCTCATCAGCACTAAAGACAACTGGTCAAGCTATTGGCCAAGGAGCTGCATGGACATGGAATACTCCCGTCGTTAAAGGCATCCGAAAAGGTGTCAATGCCACCGGTTCTGGAATTGAGAAAGTTACACGCCCAGTGAGAGAAACTGAAGCTTACAAAACTGCTGTCGGAGGCGTGAAGGAAGCCATTGATGATGGTAGCAGTTCACGATACGGTGGCTGGATTGAAAAGGAGGAGCGCCGGAAACAAAGACAACAGCGTGAGGAAATGGAGGCCAAGTCTGGTCGCCGAGCTGAGCCTATGGTCGAGGATCCCAAGTATGTTATCTCTTTTTAGTTATCCTGTTACCTTTTGTTTCCTAACATATATGTGTCAACAGTGCCGGGACAAATGTTACGATTCATAAGGACTCTGCCTGGAAGGAGTCATGGCGCGATTTCAAAGATTCGAATGCTATGATGCAGAAGCTTTTCTCCATGAAAGAAACCTATAACGAGTCTGAGAACCCTCTGATCAGTACCGCCCGCAGCATCTCTGACAGAGTGGCTGGCTTCTTTGCCGAAAATGAGACCGCACAAGTCGTTAAAAAGTTCCGTGAAATGGACCCCAATTTCCAGATGGAAGCATTTCTTAGGGAGATGCGTGAATATATACTCCCAGAGGTACTTGATGCATATGTTAAGGGGGATGCTGAAACGCTCAAGCTCTGGCTCTCCGATGCACAATACTCCGTTTATGCAGCTCTTGCGAAGCAATACACCACCCTCGGCCTCAAATCAGATGGCCGTATCCTTGACATCCGTGGCGTGGACGTCTCACACGCTCGTATGCTAGACCCTGGTGATATCCCTGTTTTCGTGGTCACCTGTCGCACACAGGAGGTCCATGTTTATAAAAATACGAAGACAGGAGAGCTCGCCGCTGGTATGGAAGATAAAGTCCAACTAGTCACTTACGCGATCGGCCTGACCAGAATTCCTGAGGACGTCAACAACCCTGAGACGAGGGGTTGGAGGCTGATTGAGCTGCAGAAGGCTGCCCGAGACTATATTTAAGTCATCACCACCAAACGAACCCTTTGTAACCCTCACGTCTACGCTACATCTTGATTCTCGGTGATTGCCACACTCCCCATTCCCGGCAATCTTCTACAACTCCCTTCTCGATTGTTTTGATATCATCCGACTGTACAATATGGACATTTAAATAGAGGCCAGACGGACTGGCGCTTCACGTTATGTTTTGATATAGTACGCATGAAAAATCTCGCTATGTGTTTGTTTCTTTTTCCCTTGGGGCATGTATTCGTATCCTTTTAATCCGCTTTTACTGTCAACTGGTGGAACGTCGATCCTGCACTGGATGGACTAACGGACAAGGCACCTTTGTCTTGAACAGCATCCTACTTACTGCGTTTTCCTTTTCAATCTTTATTTCCCTCCCCTGCTTTAGGTGGCGTTCTTGGCGTATATATTTACACTCCGACTTACAGTTATTTCTCTTTTTTGTTTGTTGGGATACTTCATCACACCCTCCACTCTCCTACTCTACTTGCATCTGGACTCTTGTCCAGCTGATTGCGGCTTGACTGACGTCTTTGTACTTCAATTTCCATGTTTGTGAAAGTATCTGCATTGTCCAGGAGGGACCTCCCTTTTTATGAGAGGGGTAGGGCACTAAAAGATACATTGATATATCTCTTTTCTCATGACTCGCTACGTTACTCAATACCTGTAGACCTACAAAACAAGCTCGAATACTAAGGATACTTTACTCGTCCAAAAATGAGTGAATGTGTCAAAAGTGTCTATACGCTTCTTGGCATTATGATCATACTGGTCAGATGTATCCAAAGATAAAACTTCAAGGGAACACTCGAAGACAGAAAAGACATGAAAACATTACAATCCCAGTTTGCATTACTGGCCACCACGCCCAGCACCACCACCACCACCCATCATGTTACGAGCCCTATAAAAAGTGTTATCATTGGTCCAGTGAGGATAATGCGGCGAAAGACTTACATCTCAGCAATGTTCGGGTCGCTCATTAAACTAGCCATATCCGGCATTCCACCGCCGTTACCAAAGTTCTGAGCCATTTGCCTTAGCTGAGGGTTGTTCATTAGGCCACTCAGCATATCGGGGTTGCTCATAAGGTTCTGAGCCATGCTCGCAAACATTGGATTGCTCATCAAGGAACCAAGATCGGGCATACCCCCGGCACCACCTCCACCGCCTCCAAGCATGCTAGCGAGGGAAGAAAGGTCGGGCATGCCAGCAGCCCCGCGAGAGGCACCAGCAGCATCATCAACGGCGTCCGCTGGGGGCTCGGGGCCGCGAGCAGCCTCCTCGATCTTTCTCTTACAGGTTTCAAGGCCTCTCTTCATTGCTTCGCTTCCACCGTTACCTTCTGCCTCGATTCCCCTCTCATAGGCCTCCTTGGCGCCATGGTAGTCGGCCATATCAAATCGGGCGAGACCCAGACGACTCCAGGCCTTAGAGTACTTGGGGTCAACTGCTGTAGCAAGTTCTGCATCAGCTGCAGCCTTCTCAGGTTCTCCAGCAGCGGAATAAGCAGCAGCACGGTTGGAAAGGTAGATAGTGTTGGAGGGGGCAATGGCCAGAGCCTGTGTGTACAGATCGATGGCAGTGTTGTATTCTTTTCGCGCCATGGCGGCGTTACCCTCAGACTTCAGCTTGTCGGATTCGGGAGTGGGTGCACCAGTCTGAGGCTTCGGGGTTTCACTCGCACTGGCTTGAGGGCCACCCGCGGGAGACTTGTTTCGCAACTTCTCGTAGACGCTATAGATGCTGGCCAGGGACTGTCCACCTAGGGCTTCCTTCATCGCGGCCTCGTTGGAGGGGTCAACCTTGAAAGTATCCGCAATGCATGACTGGGCAATCTCGATTGACTCTGCATCATCGGCAGTTAGGGTGCCATCTTTCAAGCTAGCGCCAAGGAAATCGATGATGGCGAGCGCAAGTCGCTTCTTTGAGTCTGTTGGGGCCTACAATAATCAGACCGACGGTGTTAGTTTGATATTTTTTTTCTCCCTGCGCCTTTCTGACACAGGTGTGAAAACGATAGATAAATTGATTGGGGTGGGCAAATTTACCATGATAAGAAAAGGTGCTCAGGAATGCTGCTGAACTGGACTGAGGGGGAATTCTCACAGTAGCTGATCAGAAGCAGTCGTGGGGGTGCGGGGAGACTTTCTGTCTGGATGGTTCTTTTTTGCAGTGTTTGTCTAGTTTGCTCAGTTGTCACACGTGATTGCTCGGGCCGATTACCTCCCTCCTCTCAGGCTCCCCAGAGGCTGGCCAGTTGAAATTGAAATTGTTTCTTCGTCATCGCAGTTCGAGGAGCTTTCTATAGTAATGGTCGTCTATTCTGGGATCGTGCTTGTCCCGTGTTCGACGGTATAACGCCCCCTAGTTAGACGAAGATGACTCGACGTGAGCTTAGACTCCTCCGTTACTCTCCCGCCTAGATCGAGCCATGTACTGGCCAAATGGAGTTCCTCGCGTTTATGCGATCAATGGGCCTGGAATCCCTATTTTTCTCTCAAATGACGATGTTATAGAAGATCATGATGGTTCTACAGAGCAGAGTGAACCGCTAAATCAGAGCAATGGATCCCCGGGAATTCCGGAAGTTGAGCTATCTTCGCAGTGGGCGGATGAAGCTATTAGCGGCTTATGTGTTTCTCGAAGCGGCCATATGTTTGCGACTATGACCAATTCATCTATAGCTGTTTGGCAAACAAGAGTATGTTTAAATGATTTTTGGCGTTCGGAATGTGGGAATGTTAGACCAAGTATTGACAAGTTCTAGCCTACCGTCGTCGTTGCTGCTGTGTCACGGTCAGCACCATCGTTGGAAACTTATGGCCCCAATGTTGCGCTTTTTTTGCGCCCTGATTCAACTATTCTCATCGTTCAGACGTTGAAAGGATATCTCCTTACTTATACAGTTGCTACGGACCCTAATTCCCGGGTTTACCAACAGCTATTCGACCAAAGTGGCTCCGCCCGACGTCATCACGCTCGTCTCTCAGCTGAAGAAGACTCTAGCAGTATTCGAGATGCTAGTATCCGATTTCGTATGGCTATCAAGATCGAGTCGGGGATTGTGCAGGCACTAGCCCTAGATAATGAACTTGTTGTTGCTACCGTGAAGCCTGCCGCCATCCAATGTATTCGATGGACGCCCGATGCAAATGGTACCCAAACTACGTCAGAATTGCTAAGTCGCATTCTAGGGGTGTCGAAGCGAACCTCTATCACGGAAATGGTGTATGACCGTGCGATCAATCTTTTGGTATGGGTAACTAATGAGGGGCATGCCTATGCCGTTCAACGCATTTCGGAAACACAACAGGAGTCAGAGCCCTCAGAAGCCCATAAAAAACTCTTCAATGGGCACTGCTTTCATAACCCAACGAACGAGGGTGAAAAAGCGGTCAAAGTGACGGTTAATGCTCGTTTCTCTCTACTTACTGTCAACTGTGCGAATGGCGAAATTCTCGTATACACAGCTAAAGATTACTTGGGAAATGTTCCGCTTTCACATAAACTTCTGTTACCAGCTTCGCCTAGCACGACAGGTAACATCACTTTCATGTCTTACTCGCCGGACGGGTATTGTCTCTTCGCAGGCTACGAACGTGGGTGGACAACTTGGAGTGTGTTCGGTAAACCCGGCGGGAATAGCTTCGCAGCTGATCGATCTCTTGCCGAAGCCAATGATGAGAACTGGCTGAGAGGTGTTTCTCATGGCTGCTGGATAGGTGGCGGATCCGATATGATTCTTGCTGGACAAGATGATAGGCGTCTCTGGATTCTCGAGACGGCCCGAAGTGCTTTGACTGGCTGTTACTCCTCTGCTAATCTAGCAAGAGGCTTATTACAGACGGGCTCAGAAGTAATTCTCTATCGTGGCCATGACTTGCCAGATCTAATAACTATCTCGGGAAAGGACTCGCTATGGCATCATGCACAATACCCCCCAGCTTACCTTCACTCCCAGTGGCCCATCCGCTCCAGCGTAGTCTCTCAAGATGGCAGATACGTCGCCATTGCAGGAAGACGAGGGCTTGCGCATTACAGTGTGAACAGTGGACGTTGGAAAGTGTTTGAGGATTCAAAAGTTGAAAATTCCTTCACAGTCCGCGGCGGGATGTGTTGGTACGGTCATATTCTAATTGCCGCGGTTGATCGTGATGGATCTTATGAGGTTAGTTTCCCTGATATCTGCTGTTTTTTAAGACTCTCAAAGTTAATCATAATATAGATTTGCTTATTCTCCCGAGAGCTTCCCTTGAATAATCATTCTATTATGCATATAGAATACCTTCCTTCACCAGTGGTCTTCGTCGGGCCCTCTGGTGAAGATTCTCTGCTTGTTTATACATACGACAATATACTATACCATTATATAATCAATTCCACGCAACCTCGAATTACCCTTGTCCCAGTTGGTCAAATTGCATTCAATGGAATTGTACGCGCTCCGACTCGTGTCCGGGCAATTAGTTGGGTTCTGCCTGAAGATCAACTCCGTGAGTAATCCTGCTTTTTTTTTTCCCCCTCTTCCCAAATAGTTAAATTCTAAACGAAGCAGGAAACGGTGATCCGTCACAAGATGTGAAGGTTGCATCTGTGCTTCTTCTGGTCGACGGCAACCTCGTACTCCTTCAGCCATCTACTTCTGACACCGGAGAACTGAAGTATGACATGCGCGTGATATCTCATGATGTCGAGTATTATATATTGATGCGCGACCAACTTTCTTTCAATTTCGCTCCCCCTATCGAAGAGAGCCTCCCTCCGAGTCCCTCGGCAGAGCTAGCTCTAACTAAATACCATAATAATCTTTCCCTACGGGACTCCTTATGGACATTCTGTGGAAAGGATCTCTTATCCTGGGGTGATGTCCAAGATGTTCTTCAGCGGGAAGATGTACCGAAACCGATTGAGGTACCTCTTGACTTTTACCCTCTCTCTGTTTTGTTGAGCAAAGGTATTGTCCTTGGAGTAGAGTCGGAAATGATTCAACGACGAGATGTCACCTTTGCTGTATTGAAGTTCGCCATTCGAGTATGCCCCCCAAATTTCCTTCTTCAGCAAATACATCATTGCTAATTACCTGCTAGACGCATTTATTCCTTCCATATTTCTTACAGCATAGTCTCGTTCATGGAGATATGCCTGCAGCACAATCTCTCTGCCAACATTTCTCACACCTTTCGTACTTTCCTCACGCCCTAGAAATCCTTCTACACTACGTTCTAGATGATGAGGTTGACAATGCAGCCCGGGAGAGCAAGCTTGGGGACGATTCCCCGAAACATGACCCCTTACTCCCCTCTGTTATATCGTTCCTCCAGGCCTCCCTTCCTCCCAAGGTTTACCTAGATATTGTTGTGCAATGTACTCGAAAGACCGAGCTTCGATCGTGGCGCACACTCTTTGCCTACCTACCTCCTCCCAAAGACCTCTTTGAACAGGCGTTGAACCTTAATTCTCTGAAAACTGCAGTGGGCTATCTACTCGTTTTGCAGGCATTCGAAGATGAGAAGGAAAGCCAGGATGTCCCTGTTGAGGATTATGTTGTCCGGTTGATGATCTTAGGATCTCAGAAGGGTGATTGGGAGCTCTGCGCTCAGCTAGCACGATTTCTTGTCGCTCTCGATGGATCCGGAGAGATGCTCCGCCATGCTGTGGCACGATCCGGTCTACGGGGAGGTGGCTTCCCTGGCGCAGGGCTGAATGGGTCAGGTACAAGTCTGAAAGGGCTAGGTCTTGAATTACGCTCTCCTTCATGGTCATCCCTATCTCCAGTATCATCATCAATCTCACCGCGTGGCAGTCCACGCCAACTCAGTAACGCATCAGACGAACCTGACGTTCAATAATAATACCAACCTTATTATGGAGTATATAGTGGGTATATATATACATACATATGTACATAGGAGCAAAAAACACTTTTTAACCAATTTTATTAATTCCATATAAATGCCCTCTCCCTTTCTTTAACCATTCAACTCACCTTGCACAATAACCGAATAGATAAGTAGGTAGGTAGGTAATATTTTCCAATACCACTTGAAGACGAGGCGTAAGAAAAAGAAAGAAAGAAATAAAGAAAAAAAAAAGAAAAAAAAAAGAAAAAAAAAAGAAAAAAATTACCAATACCAATCAATCAATCCAAATTCATCTTCCACAACCCATCACCCAAATAATGACCATCATCAATCACCACACCCTTACCCTTCGCCTTCATGTCCTCCGTACCCATCTTCAACATACCCACCATACAAATTTCCTCCTTACCCTCCGCCTTCACGGCAACAACCTGACCCTTTTCCAACGCATGTTCGGTATCCGGTAACCTTCCACCGGGGGAAGTCAAACCAGGCGCCATGAGCGTTGCCCCGGAGAGGACGAAACGGATCGCGCCCCGGTCGATCTGGATGGTAGGGAGGATTTCTGGAAATGTGTGGAGGAGCTTTAAATGAGGGATTGGGGGACCATCTTGGGGTTGGTAGAAGAGTGGGTTGGAGTCGATGGTGTAGAGGGTTGTTTTTTCGGGTCTGTGTTTGGTTAGATTTAGTTTTTAACTTTCCCCTTTTTTTTTTTTTTTTTTTTTTTTTTCGTTTGCTTGATTGAACAAATAAAATAAATAAAAAAAAAGGATTTTATAATCTTTCTTCCCCTTCTAAAGGGGGTGGGTGAAAGGGTAGAGTAGGAGGGGTAATTGAAAGCGGGGTTGGAGGGGGAAGAAGAGAGATGGATGTATCTGCAAAGCGAAAAGGAAAAAGAAGTACGATTGGGGGACTAGGGAGAAACGCACAGCTTGACGGCATCGAGTTGTGCCTTTTTAGGTAGAATATCGTCAATGTAAGGCTCACATGCTGGATGTGACTCTACGAGCTTCTGGCGGAGAGCTCGTTGAACGGAAGATTTGACTTTGGAGCGGTTGCTCGAGGGGATGCTTTTGATGCATTAGTACTTCTTGTCAGAGCCCTAGGTTCGTTTATAGGATGGCAATCTTGAAAAGGGGAAGAAATTCAAGTATAGGGTAATGCTTACTCCTTCTTAAACATGTTGTGTGATTCTGTTCTTCTGTGTCGTTGTTTTTTCTGCTTCGTCTCTCTGCGGCGTGAACATCGCGGGGAAATGGGGTCACGTGGTGGAACTGCTGGTTTCAATGATATACATGCCCGATGTCTTGAGTGGTGAAATTTTCCCCCAAAGGTATGGGATTTTATCCTCGGGAGGTAGCATTCCTTACAGGAGTTTGTAGTTTAGTTTACTTGAAAAAGAGACGGGATAGGTTCATATGTGATCAAATTTGTTAAATTATTTTACGAATCATATCAACCTAACCTCTGGCAGCTCCAGCCTTGATCAAGAGGATATCTCCATCCTCCACTACGTAATCCTTACCCTTGGTCATGATCTTACCGGCAGCCTTAACCGCGGCTTCATCACCAAGTTCCTTCATGGTAGAATAGTTGTAAACAATAGCCTGGATGAAAGTCTTCTCGAAATCTGCGTAACAGTCAGTATATTGAGTTTTGCTCTTTTTTGGTTTAATTCTTCAAGGCACATACCAGTGTGAATAACACCAGCAGCAGCAGGGGCCTTCACACCCTTGCGAATAGTCCATTGACGGACTTCATCCGCTCCAGTAGTGAAGAAGCTGGCCAAGTTGAGGGCAGTGCGCATATGAGTGATGACCTTGGGCAGACCAGACTTGGTGCCCAACTTCTTGCACTCTTCCTCAGCCTCAGCCTCGGTCTCAAATCGGGTCAAACGATCCTCGAAGGGAGCTGAAATAGGAAGAATTGGGTCACCGGGGGAGTTGGCCTTGATCCATTCCATAACCTTGGGAATGTACTTGTTCTTCTGGCGGATGTAGTCCTTCTCGCTCAGGTTGACCAGGTACACAACAGGCTTAGCGGAAAGGAGGAAGAGAGGGTTAATGACCTCGACCTGAGTCACAGGGTTAGCAAACCTGGTAAAAACACAAGGTAGATGTGAAGCGTTTAGAAAATGGAAAATATTGTAATCAGATAGGACTTCATCTCAGTATGACCTCAACGTGAGTATTTAAAACGAGGCATTCGACGAGCTGGGTTATATTTCGAGCAAAGCTCTTGTTCATCATACAATATCGGAGGGGGGAAATAATGTTGACTTGTGATATAGAAAGAAAAGGAACCAAAAAAAAAAGTGTAGAAAGAACATACCTCCTTAGTGCTCCAGTCACCATGTCGGATGTCCTTGCCGCTCTTCAAGAACTCGAGGACCTTGGTAACAGTGGCCTCTTCCTCACGCAACTTTTTCATCTCTAAGGACTGTCCACCACGTCTTGTCTGCTTGGACAGGTTCTCAAGTGCCTTCTCGACGAACTCAATATCCTTGATGCGCAGCTCCTCGCTAATGATGGTCAAGTCACGAACAGGGTCAACGTCACCCTCGACGTGAATAATTTCAGCATCATCAAAGCATCGAACGACTTGGAAGATAGCATCGACGGCACGGATGTGAGACAAGAAAGCATTACCAAGACCAGCACCAGTCGAGGCACCGCGGGTTAGACCAGCGATATCATAGACAGTCAAGTTGGCGGGAACTTCAGACTTGGGCTTGTAATGCTGGCACAACCAGTCGAAGCGGTCATCAGGGACAATGACACGAGCCTCCTCAGGGTCAATGGTGGCATACGGAAAGTTGGCAGGATTACCCAAGGACGACTTTGTAATAGCTTGGAAGAGTGTGGACTTGCCGACGTTGGCGAGACCAACCTAATGTTGATGTTAAACCATTTTCCCTTTACGTATTGGGGTGGAATGTATGAGAAGGGGAGAAGAAGAAGAAGAAAAGAAAAAATTTGGGAGAACGGGAGAGGTTATATAGGGGGCAGAAAATTTTGGGAGGCTGGGAGGGGCAGAAAAAAAAAAAAAAAAAAAAAAAATAGTTGGGTGGGGTCATTGCTCACATACGATACCACTCTTCAGGTTATTGCCTGGGCGGCCCAGGAGGATCTTCTCTTGGACAACAGCCTTCTTGGGAGGCATTTTGGACTTCTTTTTCTTGCTGGAATAAAACCGGCGAAAGATTAGGGAAGAGGAGAGGGGAGGGGGAGGAAGCGAAGAAGAGAGCGGGGGGGTTGTAACGCAGCACCAAGAAGAAGTAGTAGAAGAATGGAGACGCGAGACCAGTGCAGAACCAGCTGCTGCGGATCGGTGGAAAAAAAGCAGAACGGGCGGCTGCGCGGGAGACGTGATGACGGCGCCCACTGGCAGTGGGCTAGGAAGGGAATTGAGAGGGTTAAAGGGCAATTGGTTGGTACAAGGGGAGAAGAGAGTTATACTAGGACCAATGGACCAGCTATAGAGGAATCAAATCACAATCCAAAGTTGAATCAAAGTGACTCAATTTTATTTTCCAACTGATTCTCGCGTAATAATGATTCTTTTTTTTTTTTTTCTCTCTCGTCTTTTTTCGTGTTCTGCCGGTATTACCATACCCACCGCCCACATGATCTATGTTCCTCGTCGGATATTAGATCATCCACGCCGGTCTTCCATAGTCACTCAGGTAGCTAAGAGAGCCCAACCATCATCCTATGTAGATCTTTTTCTAAAAAATATACAGCTCAGCCTTTTTATGAACCTCGTAGCAATGACTTAGTGTCTCGCACCGGGAAGCATTTCTATTATTACATCACTCACTCACATTTCCTATGACCAACCCGACATAGACCCTCTGCATCCCAATCCTCACTTCCAACCCCACTACGTGTAATGAAAAGCCCTGATGGATCCCACTTTTGTTTGATCGAGTACAGGCGGTGATAGTTGTGTCCCCAGAATGACTGCTGAAACCCCTCTTCGTATGCGTTTGCCTCATTGAGGTAGGCCCCCATCTTATTCGGGCCCTCGACGGATCGAAGAATCGGCACCTCCACATTAGTGAGATTATCCCTAATTGCATGCTGCTCGGCCAGAGAAGCAGTTGGGCTCCACCCCCGGCCAATAGTGAGGTGTACAGCCGCCTCTCTCCAAGCTGGGTTGAGGGCACTGTCAACTGTCCGTCTATTTTCTGCAACGGCACCACCTGCCACAATATGACCCGTCGCACCTGATCCTGGACCAAACTCTAAGCTTCGAAGTGCAGAAATCAGACGCTTAGGTCCATCCTTGGAAATCAGTAGGTCCCGAGAGAACAGCCTAGAGCCGACTAAGACAGTCCCCCCAGTACTGTCAGCATTGCCCGTGAGCAGTATGTTCGATATGAGCATTTCAATCGTAGGGAGCGTCGATGATGCATACTGGGTCGTAACGCCAGCTATCGTATTCAACTTTGAGACCATTGGAGCAAAAAGCCGATCAACCTCTGTGTGATCCGTTTGATTTGGGAACATGATGAAGAGGGTCAATGCGGAAACACTGAAAGTTGGACTAATCGGGAAATTCGGAAACATGTAGTAATAGCCAGCGCCGCCGGCATCGTTCAGTGTTGGGATATGGGCGTGGAACTGGGTCATGGCCTCCCAAAAGTTATCATTTCCTAAGGCTGTAGAGATATTCAGATTACCGAAGACGAGAGGCACGTCGTCGAAGGTTCGAAGAGTGACATCCACTACTACTCCAAACGTGCCTCCCCCTCCCCCTCTCAAAGCCCAGAAAAGGTCTTGGTTCTGATACTCATTGGCAGTAACCAAGTCGCCCTACAAGCTTGTTAGTTAAAAAAGAAAAAAACTTCACTTCTAATGTGTAGGTGTAACCAACTTACATTCGCAGTTACCACAGTGAACTCAAGAGCATTATCCGAAGCCATTCCCTTCCACGTTCCCAAGAACGAATGGCCGCCTCCCTGGATATACCCTCCAGCCGCACCGACTGTGTGCGACGCTCCACCGACAACAATTCTTCCTTTTGCCGTAACAGCCGCGTACATCTCTTGGAGACTCACACCCGCACCAATAGTGACAGCAGGACCAGCGCTATAGCCTCTACGGGCACCTTTGGGTGTGAAATCGTCGATAATCTCAATATCTTTCATCTTGTTGGTCAAGATCTGCACTGATTCCGGAGTAGATGAGCGTCCTAAGAAACAGTGTCCAGAGTTCTTTATCGCTAACCGGAGATTGTGCTTCTTTGCAAAACGCACAGTCGCCTGAATGTCGGATGCAGAGGTAGCAATCGTTGAGTATAGGGAAATGCGCCCCTGGCCACAGGGCGTCTCAGACACGGTCTCGATATAACAGCTCTGGTGATGCTCGGGCCATGCATCCCAGTTCTCCCACTGACTTGCTCCAGGCTGGGCTGCTTTGTATACCGAATCACTCCATGAGGTTTTGACGGTATGGCACGCTTCACTGTCTGCCCCCTTGCCATGACAGACAGATGCAAGTGGCCGCACGGATACAAGGTTCCCACCGACGGAACTGTTCAATGCGCCCCACTCATTCGGAGATGGCCAGCAACTTTGATGTGGCCTACAACGGCAGAGAGGTGAATGAGGGTTGGCATACGCCAATAAGGCAAACAGGGACACAAGAGCAAATGTCTTCATGATACAACAAATGATGGGATATAGTACTAGTTTCCCAAAGAAAGAAAAGGGTAGAAAAAAAAAAAAAAAAAAGAAAAAAGCGAACTTTGAATAGTATCTCTTTACTTGCGCACTCTGATAAACAATCAAGACAACGATCTTTCCAAGGTCCTGAACCACTATTTATACTTAAAACTCAAAGACTATATATGCTTACTTCTCCTCCTAAAGAGGCTATGCACGGCATATGTGCCCGAAAGATCGTCGTACTCGCTAAAGGAATACCCTTTTATTCTTTTCCACTCTTCCACTCTCCGAATCCCTGAATACATCGCTCAATAGTAGTGAAAGCCAATGATTTCATTCGTATCCATCCATCATCATCATCATCATCTTCATCAAAAGCTGACGCAGATCCTATCCCGATCTGGAAGCTTCGTATTCGCCTTCGCTTAGTATCACGTGATCGTCATGATTGTCCAACTTGGGGATAGTTGGGGTTGGTCCTGGGTGGCTCAGAGAGGCGGAGATGCGCGGTTTTTTTTTTTTTTTTTTTACTCTGTAGATTGTAAATATATCACTAAGTACCTCGTTTACTATATCATAGGTAAGACCATGTGTACTAAAACTACAGTTTGTTGGTTTGACATGCACCAAGTGTGATTGGTATTCATAACACATCAAGGCTGTCCTACCTAGATTCCCAGTACGGTATGCTTGAAAAAATTCCAATTAGGTGCATTTCTAATTATATATACATTTTAAAATATATATATATATATATATTAATTTTTACAATTATTTTTGAAGTATTCCCCAGCCAAGTATTATTCCTATAATTTAACCTACTTCTGAGGAAGCTGTTCCTCAGAACACTAACTCGTTTAATCCACACCTCCCAGTCATATTAAACCCCCCCTTTACTTTATCCATATACAAGTCTTACGTCTTACATATAGATCTGGCTATTCTGCCTCGTCCCTCTCTTTCTACTTCCCAAAAGAGCGGAGGAGGTACAGCCAGGCAGCCAGATAACTACCTAGGTAACGACCTCAGGTACCCACCTATAGGCACCTGGTAGCCGGATGGTCTGTCCTTCCTTAGGTAGTAGGTAAATGCCTCCGATAGCTGAGTTGGTTTAGTGGCATCAAATAATAAATAAATAAAAGAATAAAAAAAAATTAAAGAAGAACCGTGTGCTACTGGACTACTAGTCCATATTGTATCTGAATACATCTATCTAATAAGACTAATAGAGCCAATATTTATCTATCTACCTGTATCTTATTATAGCTGCAAAGCAAGTGAAATGAAATTAAATTAAATTAAAAAAAAAGGTGCATTAGCAGCCCGAGAGTCACGTCTATCCTTTATATATCTAATTTAGGTCACATTCTAGACTCACCTGCGTAAAATACACTTCTAGAATTCTTGTAGGTGCTACTCTCACCTTGATATATACTATAAACATATACAGAAACAGGTTGGTTGTAGTCATCATATTACAATGATAATAGTAGTGATAATTAAGAATAAATGTCAAACTGTACGTCTCGAATGAAATGGGTAGCCTGATAAAAGGACAAGGAAGAAGCTCAGGTAAACATGAGAAGGAAAGGGAAACATAGGAATAGGGAAAGAAATAAAGTTTTAGTACGCTTCAGGTAGAAAGAAAGGGTAGAAAAAAAAAGAAAATCTTTCAGTTGGCGATACGTACAACCCCCCCAATATAGTAGTATACATAAGCAATCAATTCAAATCAAAAGAAGAACAGCTACCGCCCAACAAGCAAACCAACCATAGAACCCATGGCTATCGCCATTCCATAAACTCCATCATGGTCGAAAGAGAGAAAAAGAAAAAAAAATGAAAGGAAGCTAAGAAAATAAACCTAAAGTAGACATTGAATTATGTTTCCATCGCGTCACATGTGTTGGATTCATTGTCTACTACCCCAAGCAATTTTGCATATGGGACAGTTACTCGTTGGAGGTCACGGTGTTTCCCTAAGAATGGAAATTAGTCGACGGTTCTGAGGGATTGGAGGGGGAAACTTACCAAGTGCCAAAATCACTTCCTTCAAGAGCACGTCTCGTGGCCAGCCACAGAGTGTCTCTGAATTTTCCCCCCAGTTTCGATCATTTCGTCCTTTACTTGGTAGGTGGTGGGCATCCGTCCCTGTCTCATCCACCCCCTCTTCTTCTTCCTCCTCAAATAGTCCGCCAATCAGACCCTTCAAAAGCTCCTCAACTTTCATCTTGAGACCCTCGGCTCCGATGCGCTTTGCATACATGGAGAGATAAAGGCGGAACTCTTCTTTGGCTCCAAGAGAAAGTGCAGCGGCAAGACGGTTTTCTAGGTGCGCGATCGATACACTAGACTCGAAGCTCTCGTAGCCTTCGCGCGAGAGGAGAATCTTAATAAGGCGTTGGAGGAAATAGGCGCGTCCTCGAAGCAGGGTTTCGTTGGTGGTATTGCGTTCTAGGAAAGGGATTATGCCGGCGGATACCGCAACCTTCGCCTCTTTATCTTGCTGAGGATCAGCAGACTGGAGATTCCCCACTGGAGCTTCAGTGGTGTTCCAATATTGGCTACCAACAGCCCACCAGGCCTCAGAGATTCGTTGCCATGTGTACATCGACGGTGAGTAGGAATAGCCTTCTCCATTAGATAAGGCGATCACAACGCGACCCTCTGAATTTACCCGAGCATTGGTGACCGATGGTGCTGCGCTTGGGTGCGCGCCAAGCATGTGAATGGCAGCATCCAGCACTGGCTGTAGCGAGATTGGGGGATGCGGTGATGACAGATTTTTTGTATTCCACACATAGCACATGCCCACTGCAGAGATACACAAGATCCAGGGTCCATTGCATTCCAAGATTACCGGTTGCGCCTCTAGGACGAGAGCACTGACCAGGCGACGTCCAGCTGGGGTCCATATGTAAACTGACCCATCTTCACAGGCAGCCGCCCACATGCTCTGGTTGCCGGTCACAAGAAGCACAGTTCTGGGAAGAAAATCTTGCCACAAAGGTTGTTCACCGCGGAACAATGTAAGTCTGACTGGCTCTCGGTCAACAGCGCGTTGGGTCAGGCTGGCGCCAGACGGATTGCGAGCTTCAAAAACAATATCCACTCGTGATTTGTTCGACTCTCCTGATGTGCTAGGAGGCTCCGTAGGCTTTCCATTTGAATCGATAGCACGCACAATTTGACTGCGAACTTTGGGCACAGCTAGCCGAAGTTGGCTTATGGTCATGCAAGGGTTTGTCACTGCAGGACGGATAAACTCTGGCGTAGGTTGCTGCCCCGTAGGAGGTGTCTGCACTTGTGCAGGCAGAAGGCCATCTGTCGTATTGGTGAGGATAGGAGTCGCACCGTTCTGACTCGCCAATGCTACGCGTTTCTCAACATGCGCATCGTCATCACCTTCAAGCTGCGCAAGCTTTCTTTTATTTCCAAATAGCAAGGCCCCGAGGCCCCCTTTCGGCAGCCCATCAAAGGGCTTAGAGAGGTCGACAATTGATTGGGGCGTATCCGCCTTCACCTGGCTGCTGACCGATGCCATCAGCCGGGCTTGTGGTAAAGATAACTCGGCACCTCCTACACCAGATACCAATAAAGGCGCAATTCTTTTTTTCCCATCCTTAGTATATGTTGGGCGCTGCTTTAGCCTCTCTAGCTTAGCCTGATACGGGTCAGGTTTCTCCGGTTCTGGGGCAGCTGGTGTTGCCGAAATCCCGTTTGACTGTGTCTTTTGGGCGTCTGGGGTTGGAGACGGGGCTGCAGCTGGGGTAACGCCATTCGACGATAATGGAGCTGGTTTTCCGTTAACGACAGTGTCTGCGGGGACGTGATCATCACCCATCAGAGCACCCATACGTCCCTCTACGCCCTTGATCTCTCCCGCCTTGCTCTTTTCTTCTAGAATTAGTCCATCCGTGGTCTCTGCGATCCCAGCGCCCTTGCGGTTTGTACCAAATTTGGTAAGCGACTTCTCGTTCTCCTCTAACGACATGGCAAATCCAAGATCGCCGTCCTCGAAGCGAACCGCTAGAATGGTTCCATCTAGCGCAGTTGCGTAGAGACACTTGCCGTCTGGACTCCAAGCCAGGTCAGAGATGGACTTTGCGGCGAGTTCTTGCGCCACAACGATCGGCCGAGGGTTACTGGTGATCCAGATACTGAGAGACTTGTCTCCTCCCGCACACGCGATTACGGTAACCGCATGTTGCACGGCGTGGCCTTGGCTATCCACAGCCTGCTTTTTGATTGGTTGTGGCGAGTATAATCGCGGAGAGAAGGCACAAACCTCGACGGGCGCTTCGTGGCCGATGAGGTTGATGTCGCCATCCCATGATCCACGGTTGATGATGGCAACAGAGCTTACGGGCCCGTTAACCGCATTCGCTGCCGCGATGTGCATTCCATCTGGTGACCAGGAGCATCGGCGAAAGTAGGCAGTAAGAGGGGAATTGTTGAAAGGAGCGGATATAGTTTGTTCAAGGACAAAGTTGTTCACCTGGTCGTGGGATGTAGAATTTGGTGCGGGGGACGTGAAGCGGAATATACGAACGGTACGGTCATCGCTTGCAGTGGCGAAGTATTTGTTGGCCGGATCAAATGTGATTCCCTTGACGTGACTCTGGTGGATAGATAGCGTCTTGAGCTTTTCGAATGTGTGTCCGGACCATACCACGACCTTTGAATCCAACCCCACAGAAACCAGTATTGAAGAATCGTACGACCAGCCCAAATCCTGCACGTCATTATCGTGTCCTATCAATCTTCGAATCGTGCGCCAGTTCTCCACGGGTGGTGTCTCATTCGACCCTACATTAAAAAGAACCCCCCATCAGTCTACCGCTATGTATCTAAGGCGTACACCATGTGATGCTTTCCAAACACCTACCAAAGGTTGAAGCATGCGATGGAGGATTAGCATCCAAAGTGTAAATACAGACAACCTTGTCGTCTGCTCCCGACGCTAAATATTTCCCATTTGGCGAAAAGCGAACGGTATGGATCGTGCCGGAGTGATTGCTCATAGATGCCAACTGCTTCGGTTTATTGGCGACAGCGGGGTCCTCCGTGCCACAAATAGCTTCCGTAGACCATATTCGAACGTATCCATCTGAAGTCGAGTCCAACGAATCCCTAGGTTAACCGCCATTCTGGTCGAGCTTTTTTTTTTATCCCTCCTCTATCTTCCACCAGCATCTTTCAAACGGGGGGGAACAACTAACCTCCAGCTGCCGTTACCAAACGGGTTCCATCGGGGGATACATCGCAGCTATAAACTTCGAAATCTTTTCTTTCACCTATAAATAGAAAGCAAAGAAAAAGAATATCGAACACAGCGACGGTCAGCTAACCATTCCCGCAAGACTAACACAAGGTTTCGACCAAAGGAAGATAGGGGTGAGGAAAGAAGGGGAAAACCAGAAAAAGAAAAGGTAGGTAGAGAGAAGAAAGAGAGCATTTACCTCCATGTGTAAGCCAAACCGGTTTTATGATATGCATTGCCGCGACCTCGTTGCTCCCTCCCACGCCGTTCTGAGTGTGCGGGTTGTTGGAGGCTCGATCGCTACTGGAACGTTGACGTGGATAAAAGAGAGCTTATTTGGGGCATCGCAAAACAACCTAAGCATGGGCACCAGCCATCGGACCACAGGATGCTTTGATTGGAGTAAGTGGGACCGTAGGTCAATCAGAGACGAGTTTGAGAAGGGTCGCTGGGTGTCCGTAGATCTGCAATAGTGACAAGTGGTTGAGAGCTAAGGCAGGTTAGAGCAATGCGAAACAAAAAAAAAAAAAAGGGCCGATGGAGGGCGCGCCCAAATCCATCATTTACTCAAGTCGCGATCTTCCCAAAGGATCCTAGGCGGCGCGGGAGGCGGTTGGTCCGAGCTTTGTGTTCATTGTTTCTCCGCCCACATCCAGAATAGCATCTAATAATACATATGGATGGTATGGTCTATCAAAATGTCTGCTATTTGTTTATTTTGCGCTCTAAAAACTCTAGTATTCGAAGTTTTTATTTTCTTTTATGTAATTAGCATCGCAGTGGTGGTTACATGGCTCTACCTAGTCCCATTTGCTGGTCTACTACTGTACACAATACAATCAAGAAAAATAGTCTTTGTCCCATGCAGCCACTCTGACGCACTATTCCACCCCTACACTCCTAGTGCATGCCAAAGGAAATCAAAAGCTCATTCAAGGAAATGGAATCCGGTGCAGCTGGCGTAAAGAGACGGGCATAACAGAAGCCGAAGGTGGGGGATGGGACGAGAGGACCTGATCCTCATCCAAGTAGTCGTACAAGGCTCCGGACGGATGGGTATGATTAGATGGTCATGGCTGATATAAGGGAGTGGAGGGTCGGCAATAAGTAGATGGGGAATGAGCAATAAGTAATACAAAAATCATTCTGGAGATTCAGACCCTCATCTCTTCTGCTGGCTGGCCTCGTCAAACCCCTCAAGGACGCTCTCCGCTACCTGGTCTTGCGTGGTTTCTTCAGTCACAGAACTTTCCCCTGCCTTATTACGTGAGGGAGTATCGGTAGTTGTAGACCCCGGTACACCGAGAGCCTTAGCCGCAATGCTTCGTGCCTGACTTTCGTTCACCTTTCCATAGACAGCCATGGCATTTGCGATCATTCCCCCCAGGTCCCCAACGTTTCCTGGAACCACCACCGCCGTACCCTCCCGAGCAAGATTGGAGAAGGCGTCCACATATTTCTCTGCAACACTGAGACTAACGGCTCCATGAGCATTCTCCTGTCCAGCCTCAATAGCCTTGGCGACAGCGTCAATGCCTCTGGCAGTAGCCTCGGCCTTCAACAGTATTGCCTGCGCCTCACCAGCCGCGCGATTGATTTGCTCAGCTTTCATAGCTTCTGACGCCAAAATGACGGACTGCTTTCGACCTTCTGCAATGTTGATAGCACTCTGTCGCTGACCTTCCGAGTCAAGAATTTCCGCTCGCTTTGATCGCTCAGCTGTAACCTGGCGATGCATAGCAGCAACAACACCCTCAGGAGCATGGATATCCCTAATTTCATATCGCAGACAGACAACACCCCAATCCTGAGCGGCTTCATTGATCGCTTGTGTAATGTTTGTGTTCAGTGTCGCACGCTCCTTCAAGACATGGTCCAATGTGAGCTGACCGATTTCCGAACGCATCGTTGTCTGTGCAAGTTGGGAAATAGCATACTCGGCGTCCTCCACACCGTAGCTAAAATTCCAAGTAAGAATAATCAGCACCACCACCCTTCAATCATAAGGAAACCCCCTCCCCCACAAACTCCTTTCATCTCAAAAATAATGGTATCTCTTACCTTGCTTTGTAGGCGTCAAAAACCCTCGTATAGAGCACACCATCTAACTCCAATGTAACATTGTCTGCCGTAATGGCGTTCTGGCTAGGAATTTCAATAGCCGACTCCTTCAAGCTCTTGACGTACGCGATTCGGTCAAGAAATGGAATCATAATCGCCAGTCCAGGTTCTAGAATCCGATGGAACTTGCCCATACGCTCAACAATCCAAGCCGTCTGCTGAGGAACAAACCGAATGACGGTGTTCATCGGTAGCGAGGAGCGATTGCCGAAATATGTGGCTGGGATGCCTCCTGACGGCGAGGAGGCCGACCCGAGACCAATAAGCGAGGTCTCGGGGGCGAGCTTTCGCGGTGAATTGGACACATTTCGCCTCCGAATGCGATTCAAGGCGAATGGTGTTGCGATGTGAGGACCGAGGTAGAGAGAGGGATTCTGATGGAGCAGCTGGCTGGTTGAGGACCGCAGCAGCCTCGTTGTCTGCTTAGATGCCACCTCCATTGTAGGTAAAAGAAACCAGGGTGGAAGTCTGGCGGTTAATTGAGGCTGTCGACGAAATGTCGGCTGGTGATCTGGAGAAGAAGCTGTAACTGTGTAGGAACCAAGGTTGAAGCTAGCGGCCTTCGTCATTTGCTAAGCCAATTGGAGCCTAAGGCATTGTATTATGTAATCGATATCAAGACACTAACAACACGACTACGGTATCTACTACGTATAATGACCGAAAACCGCAGCGGTAGAACTCTTTTGGGATTGATTTTTTGAGAGCGAGGGGTTGTCCAGCGAATGCGAAACATCTGATGCTGATGACTTGGAAAACAGCTAATTGTAAGGGAGAGTTTTGTGGCGCGGATCAACAGCCAGTTCTGATACATAGGTTAAATTTGGTGCTTCCAGAGCTTGTAGTCTTATTAGTTCAATTTGAAGCTTTTACCAGTCTTACAGGTTTATTCTAAAAATATTCATCCAAAAGACAAGACTTATTCTCTTTGACAGTTTAAAGACGTGCTGAAATAGCTTACTTAGTATTATATCTCCAGTTTATAAGGTAGGTCTCTAAAGAATCGGATATCATTCCTAACCAACGAAGATCATACTTACACACAATATTCTTATTTCCGTAGAGCTCTAGTAAGTGATAACTATAAGCAAACCTGGAAATAGCGAAATTAAATATGAAAGGGCTCCGCGGATTACTAATAATATCATGAAATTATTATTATTATTACGTATTTTTTCTCATTTTTTCTCATTTTTTCTCCTATCGAACCATGCAGAATCGTAGAATTTCTGTGATATTCTATATTGTCCCACAAACCAGAAATAGCGAGAAAGAAGAAAAAGAAAAAATGGGAAGGATAAAAAAGAAATAAGATACTGAGCTTAGATAAGACCCGGCTTTTCTTTACCCAGATAGACCTTGTATGATATGATGTGGGGATAACGTATTCCCCTCTAATAGAATTTAGCCAAGGAGAAGGAGAAGAAAGAAAAGAAGGAGAGAAAAAAGTAAGTCCCCAATTTCAGATTATCCAGAAATAGAAATAGGCTCTTGGTCTCGAACGTATGATAGAATGGACAGCGGCAAAGAGCTGGCGTTAAAGAAACCTTGAAACTGATGTAATAAATCATTATGAGATTGGAGTCCGTGGATAAAAGCAATCATTGCCAATTTTCATTTTCTCTTTTGGGAAATCAATTGCGCCTCGCTGTGGAAAAGAAAAAAAAAAGATTTTTTTGTGCCTTTTAGTCTGCTGGGCTCCCATTCATGCTAGAAATCAAGGATATGGAGAGCAACATTACCGCAATATTAAGAAAAAAGAAACAATAGATAAGGAGAAGAGAAAGTTAAGAAAAAAAAAAAAGCCCGGATGAATATTCTATAGTCGTGGGGATGAACTTTAGCCCGGCACACCCGTAAGCAAGCATCAAGCGCAGAAGATACTAGCCTCGTAAAAAAAAATGTCCGGACTCCAGAATTCTTTTGTGAAACCTCCCATGACTAAAACATAAGGGGAAGTGGGGAGAAATAGAGGGATTTAAAGAAGAAAAGAAAAAGCCGAGATCATGAAAGTGCATATATCAATCCACTTTACTGGAAAGAATGCCATCGGCTACTCCACAGGTAGTTGAATGCAAAAGCTGAAAAATAGTAATGCAAGTCATGATGGGGATAAAAAAAAAAAAAAAGAGCAAACATAAAAGGGAAAGCGCGAAAGAAACATAAATGGTAGTTGAAAGGGAAACATTGAAGGAAGATAGGAAAGGAAAAAATCACTTTTGCAGCCTAGCTCTTGAGAAGCAGCATCCAGAATACGGTCTTTAATAGCGGGTTTTGTGGTCGAAGGATGCATTGTTTCCCTGGACAAGACAAAAACACATACACAACACACGCACAAAAAAAGAAAGAAAAGGCGGGATACATGTAAGACTGCTCGCTTAGGCTGCCCGCTCATATATTACTTGCTATTTGCAAGAATAGTTCGAACATAACCTTGAACAGGTAGAGAGACCGCGCGGGTTGACATCAAACAAAGAACCGTAAAAGTGAATATTTCTTTTGAACCCGTTGCTGAAGTTTCGTGTAAAGGTCATAAAACGCTAGACTGTTAAATTCATTGTACATTTGTGCAGTGAAATTGTGGACCAAAAAATTGACCAGAATTGGTGCAGATCCATGTGGCGGATACCGTGAAGGCGTTGCCGTAAATTCATTTTTTGATAAGTATTGGAAATGTGTAAATAAGATCAGAGGATAGAAAGGTAAGGTTATTCTGCTCCTTCACCTGGATTATCAACTGAGAGCTTCCAAGACCCGCTGGAGGGCAAGTTCATGCAATAGCGAAAAAAGAAAGGTCTTTTGCATGACACTTTACATCCTAGCTGTAGATAAGTTAGTCACTAAACTTATGTAGGAAAATAGAAACCTAGAATTAAACATACCTTTAAAAGACAGGACGTAATTGTCCAGGATTCAGAGCAGCTTTGAGGGGAAATACCTAATCCACCCGCTACTTTAAAATGTCAAAAACCGCACCTGAAGGGTTAATAGGGAGAGTGATCATTAAAGTCTTACATTTGAAACATCGTTTCCAGTGTTAACAGCATTGGAGGGTGAAAACTCTGGGGCAGTGGAAGACAAAGGTGTCTTCGAGGCTCGAAGCTCGCCAGTTCCGTTGGGCAAAGTACTTGGAACAAATCCATTCGTCGCTCCATCGAGATGACTATGTGATGTTCCAGCCACATCCGCGTTCATGGGACCAGCGTTTTGGGCGGATGGATCGCGTTGTTCTAGGGGAAGGACCCACTGTTCCCATTTCTCCCTTGGTCGTATCTTATCGACACCATCCTCACTAGCATAGTACTCAACATTTCGCAGTTGTCGGGAAACGTGACGAAGCAGTTCAAAGTCTTCAGTCAAGGTCTTGACACGCTTAAAGCTCGCGATGAAGCCCAGGCTAACGAATCCCTGAGAATCCATGTGCTTTCGGAGATAAAGATCTTTGCAAAGATTGTCGACAGAGAAGTAATATTCCAATTGCATAGAAATCATTCCCATCAAGGAATACGGCTCCATATACTGTTGGTATGGAACCGCTGTCATAGGGCCAGCCTGCATGGGCTGGTAGCCATACATAGTATTTATTTCGGGGGTGTAAGGGTATACGCCACCATACATGGAGTTCGAGCTCGGCAGAGAAGGCGATCGGATAGACATCGGATGGCCACGGGAGCCGTTGGAAAGACCATGCTGCGATCTTTGACGATCGTTGAAGCCAAATGACTTGGGGTGCATGAAGTTGTGATGTGTCATGTGGTTTCCTGAAAAGTGGGCATTCTGTGCGCCATTGTATGTGGAATGGTTACCACGGCCACGATGAGAGCCTCGTCCTCGGTCTGCGCGCGATTCCCGAGGGAACTCTTTGTCCTTATGAGAGTCCTTACGATCACGTTCGGCGTGCAAGCCAGCGAAATCAGCAGACTTAGGGCCATTTTCGAAACGACGATCATGGTTACCTCCAGAACGTGGGCCAGCATGGGGATCTACTGATAAATGCTGACTCCTGTTATGATCACCGCCCTTGTGTGCCCCATCATGATTTTTTGGGAAGGTCTTGGCGGGTCTAGAGAAAGATTCTCCACCATTGACGTTTTTGGCATTGGGTGCAACATTCATATTTTCTACGCCTTTGGGCCCATGGCTGCGGTTATTAGTCTGTTGCTTTCTTGCGTCCGCTGGCGCGTTGTCTGTGCTACCAGATCGTCGGGATGGTGCAGGAAGCGAGTTTGCACGAGCGGAGTTTGGTTCGTTTCTTCCCCGGTCTCCAGAGGTCTGCTTGGCTGCGGTCCCTTGGGCAGTCTGTCCTGGGGTAGCTTTCTCAGCAGCTACTCCGGCGGTACCATTGTTACCATTACGGGCATTTTCCCTTCCAACACGGCCAGTTCTGCCACCCCTACGGGCAGCAGTTGGTAAAGGTGTATTAAAGACTGCGGTGGGGACGTAGGGGACAGGCATCCACTTCTCCTTGCCATGGGGTCGGATAACCGGACTCTTCTCAGTCTTCTCGGGCTTCTCTTGTGCTTTCTTTTTCTCTTCTCCCTGAGCAACTTGAGGTGTAGGCCACAAGGCCGCATCCGCGACCGGAGGAACAGCGGCACCTTCGCCTCGGCCCTTAGCGTTATCAGTCTTCTTACGGTCCTTGCTTCCCTCGGAGGCATCACCACCTTTTTTCTTAGAGCTAGGCTTCGACTGATCCTGTGTGTTCTCTCCGGTTGCAGAGGCCTCGGGTGTAGGCTTAGAGGACTTGGTGGTAGAAGGAGTAGGCTTAAGGGCTGCAACAGCCTTAGCTTTAGCTTCCTGAGCTTCCTTTCTTTGTTGCCAAATATTTACGGCGGGAAGAGGGGCAGCCCTGAGCTCTGTTGGGACTGGCTTCTCTTTTTCAGACCCCTTTTCTTTGTCGTCCTCAGCTGTAGCGCTTGGCTTCTCTGACCCCGAGGCCACAGATTGTTTATCCCAAGTAGATTCTGAAGTTCCATTGGGAGTGTTAGAGCCTTCTTCTTCATTCGGTAATGTCGATATTTGCGAGGTACCGGCGCTAGGGGTTGATGTTCCGGAAACATTAGGCTTGGCTGAGTCTAATTCCTTATCAATGTTTGTGGATGCACTCTCCACATCATCAGGTCCTTCTGTCTGTGTGGTCACAGTATCTGTGGGTTGTTGGCTAGAGCTTGAGCCCTGCTCGTCTGGCTTTGATGCTGTCGTATTCGATTCTGGGGACATCTTGGATGGTTGCGTTGAAACAACGCCCTTTGCTGCTTGAGCATAAGAAAATGTAGCGGCCATTTTCTTTTGTGGAAGTTAGATAGATATCTGTTAGATCTGGTTTATAAATCAACAGGCAGTTCTGCCAGAGAACGAGTTGTAGCAGACAAGCCCAACTAAGAGATTTTTGTGTAGTGTTCCAACACTAATCTGGTTCTGCAGAATTTATTTCCACCCTCGAGAACCCCACCTAACTACAATTTCCTGTCGTTCAGGTTCCTCGATCTCGAATGTTGAGTATCCAGTCGAATTATATCAAATCAACCGAAGCAAATCTGCTAGAGCGATGTGTCTCTTCTCTCCACGTTGCAAATGGAGATAATCCGTACACCCAAATATCCGTTTAGCCTCGACGTAAAGATATTTCACCAGAATCGCATTTGTGAGGCTTTTGAGGACAGTTTTTTTTTTTTTTTCTCTTTGTGATATCGGGTCACAACGATGAAGCCGAGACAAGTGGTCGAAGGGAAGAAGGGAAAAAAAATTCCACGTCGAAGGGACTTGTGAGCGATTCCACCTCAATCAGGAGAGTACGGCGTCTGGGAAAAGCGAGGGAAATGAGCACGAAACTTTGTGATCAGGCAGCAAATTGATAATTGTAAACCAAAAGCCGGAGACTGGCTGGTTGGCTCTGTGCGGTGTTCGGTACGTCGGAAAATCCAAACTGCGCTGCGGCTCTACCTATGAAACAGAAGAAGGACAGGATGGGGACTCACAGCCAGGAAATAAATAAAATCTATCCTGAGACTTCCGTTACCCCTTGTAAAAATAGAGGATAGTGCTTGCACGTGGCGATGACCTCTCAAAAATGAATGAGGAAGAAGTCGAGGTACCGAACTTCCTTAGAAGGCAAGGGCTAAGATGGAGAGTGAAAAAAATAATAATAGAAGAAAAGGGTAGAGTTGCGCCAGAAAACTTCGAGATAGAACTCGTGCGGAGAAAAAAATAAATTTCAGTAAGATCAACTGATCAGTTTATCCTTTCCAATAAAAGAGGTAAAGGGAAAAAGAAAAGGAACAAAAAAAAAAAAAAGTCCCGCACAAGACAAGACGTGGGAAAGGGAAATCCGGTAGCGGCGCACTGAAGAATGAGCACAAACTCACTACAACAATACGAGCACCAACAACGGAGCAAACGGGATTTGAAAGATGGGAATAAGAAGGAAAAGGACGTCCAGGGTGTTGAGGGGGACAAAAGAGGGGGAGGAGGGGGTAAGGAAACGAAAAGAGGAAGAAGGGAAAAAGAGAAGGGTAATGGACAGTAAGAGAAAAGAATAATAATTTGATGAGGGATGTGGAAAGAAAGCCGACAGTAGGAGAAAAAGTAATACACAATTCAGTGTATTAATTATTATTATTACTGTGGAATTCGTAAAAAAAAAAAAAAAAAAAGTTCTTCCTATCTGCTTTCCGCGTTTCTAGGTCTTGTACCAGCCAAGCAGGGAAAAAAATGTCCCTCCCGTACGCCCGCACAGTGGGCTTCAGGGCTTCAGTGGGTATGAACCATCCTTTTTCATTCTTAGGCTATGTATGTATGGACCGACAAACATGGATATATTTCGGACTGTACCAACGGCCTAACTTCTGAAGAAGACAGATTTTTCGTTCTAATAATGACCTAGCTTTCTATTCTTTTGCAATTGATTGGTCCGGATGTCGCAGTATGCGTGTCAAGCCTGAATACCTATGTAGGTATTATTATTATTATTTTGTTTTTTTTTTTTTTTATTATTTTCTGATGGTCCTTCTTTTCTATTCTTATAGTGTGTGGTGATAGTGTTCCTACCACATGAACTCAGGCCGTAAGATCATGACTCCATAAATGGAAAACAGCTAATATTAAGTGTGACTTGTTGTATCAAACCCTGGTATATATCTCGAGGATGGGTAAATTAAATAGATAATTTACAACTAGAATATTATAAGGTCCTGTGGAATATTAATCAATGCTGAGAATAACCACTTCCAAAGCCGTAAACGGCCGACTCCCCGCGGCAAGCCGCTGCTTTAAGGCCCCGTCACGTGTATTATATGTACTATTTGACACCCGCTAAGTATTGCTTAGTCATTATATTGAATAACTACCTACCTAGTACCTATTTAGAAGTACATTACTGAGGTACCTATTATTGGTATTATTGCTGATCGTCAGCCTTAAATATCCAGTTAGGTACAGACAGGTAGACCTGAATTCTCAATATTCAGCCAACTAGACTCTGCAGAATTTCCCGTTGCCATACAATAGCGATAAGGGCATGTAAACAAGTTACAGATCAGCTGGAGGTAAGCCAAGCATCCCCCTAGCGGCTTCAATCTTTGAAATTGTATTGTCTTTCCACCGTTAAAAAGGTTATTTCTTACATAAATACTACTATATAATTAATGTACTCACTGGTGGTGCTTCCTTTGTCATTATTCATTCTTTTTAAGTTTCGGGAACTACTTACTATACTACAAGTCATTTTTTACCTATTACCTACTAGAAGTCCCCAGCAACAAATTGAAAGCTCCATTCCTGTGCCATTTATATCCATTTAGCCTCCCTCTCATACCCCCAAGATCACCCTGCCCTGCCTAAAATGCCAGTGTAAAAGGCTATTTGAAACACTATTCGGGTTATTAGAGCTCCTCCATCCAGCCCCATAGTTACCATTAAGGTAGGGATAAAAGACGTAATCATAGGCATTATTTTCCGAGGTTAAATAAAAGCGCTTCTACTATATTTTATATGACAGATATTATACAGTTTATTTACATCTGGGTTCCCTGGTATCGAATACTTGACCTAGAAAAAGAACCTCAATTTGGGTAAGCTATTTCATGCAGAATGGTTTCCCGATTCTAATGATTTTACCTACCTAGCGAATTTATCTGCAACCCAATCACTTTTCCTTCTTCTTCAACAGGAACATACCTGCCTACTTAAGATGCATATAGGTGCCACTAGAAGGGCTACATCCCAGCCTTTCCATGTGTCTAACTAACTAACCCCTTAGAAATCACATCGTCTATCCTTAGCCCACGCGCCGCACTTTTGGAAGTCCGACTTGTGGTTACTGCCAGTGGTAGTTACTTACTACCGCAGGAAGAGATGCGGCACATCCATTCAATACCTAGATGTGTATTTAAATTAGGCGGGGAAGGTTCACTTATACAGCCAGGGCGCTTGATTCATTCATAGCATTAATTATCAAAGTACTTGCTACCATGAGAAGCATATATAAGGTAATCTCCAAGTGTTAGAGATCGACTGGTTAGTGAAATGATTTTTCCGATCCCTCATAGTGAGTGTTAAGTGATGACCACTCAGAACATAAAATAATAGGTAATAAGGTAGGCAGGTATTATGTATTGATCGGCGGCACCCGGATCGGAGCTATTGGAATGATTTTGCCGACTGCTGCCGAAGCCCTTGTGTTGTGGAAATTTTTATTGCGTACCTAGGTACCTTACTTAGGTAGGTACCCAGGTAGTAGTTAAAAGAAAAGAAAAAAAGTTTATTGCATATTAATCCTATTTTAGTTTCCACCCTTCTTACTTTCTTACGCTACCTAATTTTCCTTTTAACCCCTTAAATTACCTCTCATCTGGCGTTGTCAATTATTATTTACACAGTTCGAGGAATCATGGCGTTTATTATTTTCGGTTCAATGAAATGTTCCTGCTACCGTTCCTGAACTAGGTAGTAATAAGTTAGTACTAAGTGGTTCTGAGGAGGTGCCGCGACCAGTCCATTACTAATACAAAATCCCACACTAACAAATTGCCTAACGATGAAGAACTAATGAGGCACGAATGAACCTTTTAGCATCCCGCGGGGTTCAGGCTCTTAGGGCGGACTCTCGGCATAACAGACTAAGTCGGATATTAGATTTTTTTTTTTTTTAATTTGAATACCCGCGGCCGAAAGGCTTGAAAATATCACGTGTGTGTATCTTTTCTTTTCCTTGTATCACACCCTAGGTAGGAGGTATAGTAGGTAGGTACAGGAAGTTTATCTTACAGGAAACCGTAGTCCAGATTCGTAAGTGTTCATGTCTTCAAACCACTTCCACAATACCTATATAAGTAATATTACGCCAATTCTCGAGATTATGGGGGTACAAAGCCCCTCCAACTCGGTATTAGTACCTACCTCCCTACCAATGCCTGACCGTGACCAAGACTTGTTCTCTTAAGTCCAATTCAATAGAGGACTGTTGTCCAGTCACCCATCCCAAGCGAGTGAGAATCTGCCACACCAGTTTACGCTTCAAATTCTCCCGTATTGAGATCTTCTCTAGCGCGTCATAGCCGTTAAAGTATTTGATGTAAAGGGGCCAGACTTTCTTGATCGAAGTTCGGAGTCCTGCATATTCCGTATCACCTTCTGGCGTATCCGGACTAGAGCCTCCTCGGCCACCATGAGGATATCTTGGGTATTCAGGAAACCGTGAAACAATTTCATCCAGCCATCGTGACTCCAGTGGCGAGGCTCGATGGGGTAACAAAATTAAGGAAGATGTTTTCAGTGATGTCTTTCGGTCTAGAAGCGAATGTGAAAGATCTAGTTCAGTCTCTGGTTTTAAGCGATTGGGCATAGGGGTTTCCTCGCCACTCCCTTGACTTGCAAGAGATGAAGAGGAGGAGGAGGCCGCATCATCAAAATCCTCATGTTGAAAAAGGTCGCTACTCGCGAGCTTTTCCGCGTCGGATGAAAATGAAGAGGTTCGTCCCTTGCTAAGGTATTTGTCCACTTCCTCCCGTCGGATGGCCTTTTCCACCGCCATTTTTATCTCGGGGGTCACTTTAACTCGAGCGAACGATCGAAGCTGGGTCACCCAGCCGCCCCGTAATAACCATGCCAATATAGAAAAGTAGGTAGATTTATGGTCCTTGCTTGGGATGAAGTTTCCAAACGGTCTAGGCGTCCCACTTAGAGCATACAGCATCTTCGGGAGGCTAGGGAGATTTGGAAACGCGAGCTGATATGCAGCTGTAGCTACCTCTAATTTGCTAAGGTCACAATTCGGAGATACAATGTAGGTATCGCGTCGGTGAAGTGGTGGGATAGCACGGGCCCGTCTCCAGTATACAAGATGACTAGCCAACAATTGGATGGTGGAGAGCGGTATGCCAGACGATGCTGAGATCTGGACAAAAGATTTTGTCGGCTTAGAGCATCGAACATAGTGGGCGAGTGCAGGGGCGAGTGGACCACCCGACGCTTCCACGTCTTTGATAATGGTTGTCTCATTATCGAGTAGCAGTAATGCAAAGTTTTTAGCGGGAACATAGTGAGGAGATGAGTTATCATCGGCTGTAGGGTCATCTACAGGGGTGATGCTGTCCGCTGTTGTAAGCCAGAGCCCTGGGTATGCCTGATCAGTGGGACCAGGGAGAAACGGCGTAGACGTTAGAGGAGGTATCTGAAGGGAGACAGATACATCTGGGCTCAATGTAACAGATGCAATCTTCGAGGCCGATATGCTTGTGAATAAAGTGCATATCGCCCTTGCAAGTGAAGACTGCTGGTACAAGTCAGAATAAAGATTATTGATAGACATCCCTGCTCAATATTTTTAGTATCTGGCTAATCTGCATAACGAGTAAGTCACGTACTTTTTTCTTTTGCCTTTTCTTTTATATTTAGTATTTTTTGGGACTCCTTCCAGACGTAGTCCGTCCGCGCCTGCTCCCATTTCAAGGCTTTGATGAACTTCTTGATGATGTTGTCATAGACATCGCGAAGGCGCACCGAATATTCCAACAATGGTGGATCTAGCACAAATACCACATTAAACATGGTCATAGAATCTTTGTCATCAACATCAACGGGCTCATTGAATAATCTAGAAGACCTGCTACTAGACATTGATGCCCGTTGAGTTATTGGAGTAAATGCCGTGTGTGGACTCAGCGTTTCCGTTGAGGCTGCGATGTCCTCCCCGCCGTCATCTTGTGAGTCCTCCGTCATATCATTATGGCCCAGCTCTCCCCCTTCCCAATCGGCCCGAGTTTTCTTCTTCTTTTTCTTGCGCCTTTGTTTCCTCCACGTCCCATCCTCTCGGACAAAGACTGGCCAACCCACGAATGCCAAATCGTTGATACCGACCTCAAATCGCCGTTTATGCCAGGAGCGCGATGGACTCAGTAGTTTCTCCCAGACGTCAACAGAAAGCCCTAACATCGACTCCCATGGTGGACGGAACGGACCACCCCCTCTTACACCAGGCCCATCCTCTTGTCTATCGCTTCCAGGTCCCGAATCATTCTCAACATCCGAATTCACGCCCCGCTTTCTAAACAACGCCCGCGAGGAGCCAATTGAGCCTGGGCGTTGACCTTCACCACCCGGAGAAACAGATATTGAAAGGTGGTCATCGAGCCCAAAGTTACTCGACCGGCGAGTGGTCAGGGTGTTCCCTCCAACGTGGCTCGGGGCGTGGATCTGGTTTGGAGGTTCGTCCTCATCCTCGTCAGAACTCGAGCCGCTGTCATCACTCGAATTAGAGTCATTGCTTCGTGAGCCTTGTCTCGCTCTCGTCCGTGAAGAGCGTCTCGTCTTTGCGGCAGTGCGAGGGCCGTTCTCGCTGAGGGGTTTGGGAGGATAGTGGAAGACGAAACGGGGACCGTCACGCGAGCGGGCGATCAGGGCAATTGCCACCAAGCAAGGGTCGGGTGGTCGCACAATCGACGACATCTGAAAGGTTGACAGTTGCAGGTGGATTCCACCAGCACAGTATGGTTGGATGAGGAGAGCCTAGAGCTTGGTGTTCGGGATTTTAGCTTGGGAAGAGTGGACCGCCTGGATTCCCCCACATGGTTCCCGCATCACCAGCCAACATTCCATCTCAGTTGCTAGTATATTTTCAAAACACAGACACTTGGATGTTAATCTTTGAACAGATACTCTTCCTCTATTCCCTTGCTAAGTATCTTTGAACCCTTTTATTCAAAGCGGCATTACAGGACTTCAATTGTTACTACCGGAAAAAAAAAAAAAAAAAAGGCAAATAACGTTGGAAAAAGAAAAACGCGAGTCATCAGTAACAACAGGTCCTGTATCTTACAAAACACATAGCGTTAGCACCATTAATTGATTATTCTAGCATGATAGAATGCAAGATTCTAAGGCTAGAGAAATCAAATAAAAATTGAGCCATGCCCCTTCCTAGCATTGATTGGGGGCTGTATCCATGGCATATCTAGTCATCGTCATTACATTTTTAAGAAGTATGGGATTTAGTCTCAGGCTAACAGGATGAGAGACATAACAATAACCAGCGCAGTGATACATGATTAGTGGCTTATTTAATAGTCATAGTGCTAAACTTCCTATTCACCAGCTGTGCAAACATAATTTAGTAGGTAAGGTAGTTTTATGGTTTCCTTCATGTCAATCCAGCCTTTGTATGCGCCCTAATCCTAAGGTATACTACTGGCTTTCCCTATGTTGACCTACCTCTGCTCTTGGTTATTGGGTTTTGCTTACTTGCTCTATTTATCTAGCTCACCTCCTCTCTTCTCCTATATACAGGAAGTTTCCCGTCATCCACCCAGTTCTTTGGTCTCTGTTGAAAAGTACGAGGGCTATCAAGGGGGAAAAAACGTGTAATACGGACTCCTCGACTCTGGGGCCTACTGGGTGGTACTTGCACCAAATTTATATATATATATATATATTACTTGTCCAATTAACCGGTCACTAACACAGAAATACCTATATATTTTACAATGCGTATGTATGTACAACAACCACCCAGCGCCTGAAAGGAGAGTGGGGGAATCATAACTCATCATAGGTTGGAGAGGGAAGAGAAAACGGGGCAACCCAAGAAAAAGAAAAAGGAAACTAATATACATACATTCAATAATACATCAAGTCCCATTTTCACCTAATTATTATTGTTGTTATTCACGACGTTGTCGTCCCCGAACCACCCGTTGATGCCGCTGTTGAATTCGACGTCTGCTCAGCCATTGCATCGCTCTCTTTGCTGAATATGAGACCGAGGTTCTTAAAGTCATCGGGGGCCATGAGGTTCCTAGAAAAGTATAGCATGAGCCTTGTGCCTTGTTACAGTTTTCAATCCTCTGAACAAGTCCCGCACTACAGGACGCATGAAAGGGCGGAAATCCATACTTATCCATTCGACAAGCCAGATACCCCTTTGCTAGCTTCCGGCATTCCTCATCGTTAACTCCACGACTTGTCTTAAGGCATTTCAAGTAGTTCGAGATGAGATGCTTGCATTCGCCTAGTGAATTCCACTCGTATCATGTTAGTCCTGATTCATGATGAAATCTGCAATAGTTGTCTGAATGTTTGGGGAGCGCGTCATTTTCCCTTAAGCGGCGGAATAAGTTGCAAAGGAGAAATGGGAATGAACTGGAGGTGAGGGAGGGAAATCGTGGCACAGTACCGTCATGATCAAGGGGAAAGCTTCCACGTTCGGGACTAGATTAAACATTATTAGCTTATGTTTGCTTGGTTTGTCTGCCCTCTGCCTCTAGGACTTATATGTATATAGCTACATTTATATCTATACATATAGTAAAACCAAGAGGAGAGGGAAGAAAATAAGACTTACGGAGTGGGTTTGATATTTGTCGCGCCGCCACCTGGGCTCCCGAAACTCATTTTGGTGGATTATATTTTGGGGAGAGCAAAATGATTCACAGTAAATGATGCCGAATTTGTTTAATGGTACCAGAACTCAAATTTCTTTATCCAATCAAGAGAAATTGCAGCTCGTAGAAGGGTGCAATAAAAAGTTGTTGAAAGTGGCCGAGCCCGACTATCACCTGCAAGTGAGCAGTTAACTCCGCAGAAAATCGGCCTCTGTCCGGAGGACAGCAAACCAAGCAAACAGTGTAAACAAATCATGCAGTGCAAATGAAACAGACAATGCAAACGTCACCACTCTATAGCTCAATCCCTGTCAAATGAATGACTGTGATACATCCAGTTCCAATCAGAGACTTGGACTTGGACCCCAAAATGAGGTTGGGGGGGGCTCAAGCGTTCAGTTATCTAGAAGTTTTTATCATATGTTCTGCTTATAATTGTTTCAAAATCCTGCTAAAATAGCGATGCAAACACAATTTAACCTCGAGAGGTGGGAAAGGTGGGAGGGGTTGATTACATTATTGCATCACTCTCCAGAGTATATATATACGAGAAACATTCCTGAGGACCATCTTCTCTTTTCTATAAAACAATCACAGATATCATTTTGAATATTTACCTATATATCTACCTCTATCATACATATAACTTCAAAAATGCCTATGTAAGTCATCAATGATCACTATCACTCTGGTTTTCATCTACTTTGTCTTTCCCCGTACCTTCCTTAGTATATCATTCCTCTCCTACATAGATTTTTTTTTTTTTTTGAAAAAAATAAAAAAGAAAACCATCAACTAAATACTCAAATTACAACAGGAAACTCGAAGGAAGCTGTCAATGTGGTGGCGTCGAATTTACGCTTGACTCCTCCACCCCGGTCCCATACCAGCTCTGCGCTTGTAGCATCTGTCGCAAAATCGGCGGGTATATCGGATGCGTCAACCTAGGTGGAATTGCAGATAGTCTGAAGATCAAAAAGGGGGAAGAACTGATCAAGCATGTCTTTTTCTTTCTTTCAACCGTATATTTTCCCACCATTATCACTAGATCTGAAACTAATTATCATGGATTCTACCACCATAAATGAATAGGAAATACACTGCGATCAAAGACCGCGGCACTCCGAAAGAAGAAAAATGCTCCTCGGAGAGAAACTTTTGCTCGAACTGTAGCTCCATGCTCTGGCTCTGGGATCACCATTGGCCAGAATTGATCCATCCCTTCGCTTCAGCGATCGATACCGAGTTGCCTGTTCCCGATGAGATGGTCTGTATCATGAATAACTCTAGGCCTGCCTGGGCGCGATGGACTGAGGGGAAGAAATCAGTACATGAAACTTACGGGACACTGAGTTTAGAGGAATGGCACAAGAAAAATAAGCTGTTTATTGAATAATTTATGCTTATTTACACCAAATGTGGAAGCAGGGAATTACATTGATTGAGTACATTAGCTACGAGACAATCAAGAGAGAAAGAGCCAAGTATACAAATATCCATTGTGATATATCTAAGAACGAAGTAGGCTGGGTATATCTGCACAATGTAAAACATTAGCCATTGCAATTTCAAGCATTCGCCACATTTTCAAAAAATGATGGATGGACTTCAATCAGTTCTCCAAGGTGAAAAGGATTTTTTCTTCAATTGGTATTCAGAAAATAACAGCAATTAAAGATATCATCATGGAAGGAGAAGGGTATGAGGAGGTTAAAGCGGACTCACATATTAGACAATGCTACAAGTTTCTACGAGGCGGCGTGGTCCTAATCTCAAGTTGAATTAGCAACACATCTCCATGCAAAACAAATGTGTGGCAAATATGTTTCAAGTGTCAACTAATGTCAGGCTTTTCAAAAGTTAGCGAAAGTCGATACCCGAGAAAATTGGAGAAGGCACTAACCTCATTAAATCAGATTTTTGTATGTGATGTTCATTTCCGTAACACAAAGTGCACAGATCAAACAGTGTGAATAAACTATTCATCATATAATGTTGACGGGGAATGTGCTTGAAAACCAACAACAAAATCTAGTAAGACAGTACCTATATATACCCATTAGTATAACTAGAGGACTAAGTATGGAACACAACCACAATGCGATGTGCAAAAAGGCTCAGGTGACGAGATCTCAACAAGTAATACACCGCCCAACGCCCGCAAAGTTTGTACGCTTCGCTTTTATGGACGAGGGTTGATGTACAATTATGTCCGCCCGTTCGTTCAAGATATCCTCATCGAGGTAACTGAGATATGAAGGAAAGTACATAGAATATTTACCTATTTAATAGCATGTTAGTCATATTCATAGAAAATAAAGACTGAAGATAAAATCCGAACATGATTGCCTAGTCAGACAAGGCTGAAACTTAAACAGACAGATTCCACATGGATAATTAAGTTTGAGGAATGCCTTAGCGTGTCATAGAGTCATCACTTAAGGTTGGAGGGGGTGGTTGTTTATTAAAGGAAAAAAAAAATCATATACCATACCTTTTATAAAAGATGTCGAGATATGTTTCCAAGAAAAAATCTTCTTATTGGCAGTAGAACAGTGATCTACACTTGAAGAATAGGTTAGCGATAAGCTCAACTTGCGAACTAAGGGATATTGTGCTTGTTTTGTAGAGAATCGGAGTAATTCCAGAGACATGTCAAGGGCCCTTCATGCTTTTCGGACTTGGATATTGCTGTCAAGGAATTGACCTTGAAAAGCGACGAGAAGATATGTGAAAAAAAAGAGTATACTCACAATTATAGTCATACATTTTAGAGTGACAGGCCGTAATCATAATAGAAAGAGATGAATGAGCAAATTGATATTGCTTTGCCGAGTATTTCCTTTCCTACATTTTGGAAAGTTGAAGCTTGAAGCTTCTGAAAAAAATTTTTGTTGTGGGCTCCAGCTTACTTATACGAAGCTTTAGACCAACGGTAGTCGAATTACGCCAATGGCGCTGTTTGACAGCTTGACAAACATTCACTAGCGTTGTTTCGCTTAGTATTGCATAGCGGGTATTATGATTTCATACCGAGGTAATGAACGGAGATGCATAAGGAGAGCACAACCTCCATGTGTTGTGTGTATACACCCTGGTTATCAGCCAGCAAAATTCATATTAAATCAAGGGCTGGGTTTGCGGTTGGTGGTCGGTCTCATAGTCTGAAGGGAGGCCTACTGTCGTATACTCAGGAGGGGGTTTCATGAAGCCCTTCCGGAAGGGAACAGTGTTGAGAGTCCATGATGGATGGGTTGAGTTATTAAAGCATTGCTTGATAGGCACACTTAAGGCGTAAGAGGCCGCAGATAGGAGGAGGATTGAAGAGTCTTTGATTTGAGCAAATTTGCAGGACAATAAATTTGGTAGAACAACCTATTTTTGGATTCTGGTGGACATCTATTGCATACTTATGTACAGCTATTTTAGAGAGAAGACGGCCTCAGGGAGCATCTGCTGGTAGCTACCTGCAGGGCCTACCAGTACCAGGTATATGCCTCACTGTAGTACCTATCATAGACCATTTGAATGACGTGAGGTCAACAATGGATAACTACCTCATTGGTCCATTAGTGACGGCCAAGAAATAGATAAACATCAATCAGAATAAGGCACTGCTTGGCTAAATGCTGCCTCAGAAGTTGACATTTTCTTCTCTTTTTCTAAAGGAGCAATAAAAAGCGCAGTCATTAAGAAAGTTTTTTGCTCATGAAGCTTTATTCTTAGGAAGTTCGGACATTTAACTTGCCAAGACAGTTAAGCTACTCATTGGAAACCTTAAAACAAGGAGTGGCTTTGTTTGGGGTGAAAAAAGCAAAATCAAACAGGGACGAATCCCTGGAGTTTTTATGACGGTTGCCTATGGTTGAAACCCGCCTTGTGAAGAGCACTACTAAATTGAGATGCAGGATGCATAATGTAATAATGTTAGTGGATCAGCTTGAAGGATACCTAGGAGGGTGGCTAGCTCGCAGGGTAGCCAAGTCTTAAACCTTAACCCCCTCGGATTATGACCATGAAGACTTTTTCTTCTCCTTTCTTCTCGTCTTACTATATATACTATTCCTATTTTCACTATTTGAAATATATCTTCCTGGATCTCACATTTACAGATTTTAGATCTTACTCTTAAACGGTCTTATAGATGGGCAAAGGCGGTAACCAAGCTGCCCCAGCTATGCCTGGTGGGCACGTGCGCATATCTAAGTGCTTGATTTTGTCATATATCATGGACTGGGTTTTCATTATGTGAGTTTTTCTTGTATAATAAGCTTATGAGAAGATATTTTGATCTTAATAATATCATCTTACAGTGGTGTTGCACTCATCGGTTTTGGCTTCTCAAGGGTTGACCCGAATAAAAGGCCTTTTGCCTTAGATGATCCGAGTATTTCTTTTCCTCATAAAAATTCCGAGACGGTAAAGACGAGTGTGATGGTTGTGGTATCTCTAGTTGCTCCTGGGGTTATAATTGCAATTGTGGCTTTGTTTTATACCCCTGGAGCAGCAATCGACCAGACAGCCTCGCGATCCATGCTCTGGAGGCGTAGATTATGGGAATGGAATGCTGGATGGATGGGACTCGCGTTGGCAGCAGCTGGTGTCTTTATGGCTACTGAAGGATTAAAGGATCTAAATGGAAAGCCACGACCAGACATGCTTGCGCGATGCAATCCCGACCTTTCAAAAATTGCTACTTATGCAGTTAGCGGCCTGGGCCAACAGCTTCGAGGAGCGCCCACACTAGTCACTTGGGAAATTTGCCGGAACAAGGCCGATGAGCTGAAAGCGGATGGGTTTTCTAGTTTTCCCAGTGGTCATTCTTCGTGTACGCACTTCCGTCTAGAAGCCGCGAGCTGCAATTTATAGGACTAACTATCGCTCTAGTTTCCTTTGCGGGATTGACATATTTGACACTCTGGCTATGTTCCAAATTCTCAATTAAGTTCCCATATCTCTCATATTCCCCTTTCAGCCAGGATCTGCGCGCACAAGACCGGCTTACGATACGCAACCAAGGGGCAGCTCCACCAGTTTACCTGGTTGTCATCGCATTCGTCCCGATTGCAGTTGCCTCCTTCATAGCTTCTTCGCGATGGTTTGACTACCGTCACCACGGCTTCGATATCATCTCCGGGTCCATCATGGGTATTGCTTTTGCTTTTGTTGGGTTTTATCTCTATAGCCCACCTATCATGCGTGGCTCAGGCTGGTCCTGGGGGGCAAGAAGCAGCAACCACGCCTTCTTCAAGACAGTTGGATGTCCGAGCCATATTGGGGAGGATGGTTGGGCTGGTGTTAAGGAGGCACAAGCGTCAATAGAGGTAGAGACTGAAATGCGGCATATGGATCTTGAAAACGGAAGACGAAATTTGGCCGAATGAGAGACTGCAACATAGACATTGAGACGCCAACCGGGGCCGAGCTGTGTAGTAGAGGTGGAATGCGATGCACGAATGGCGTTTCAATTTCCATTCCTGTTTGTCCGTGTATCATGGTAATATGTTGATTTTATGCCCACTTGTTAAATCTAGACGATACCATTTTCAAATCAATTTATAGACATCTGCCCTGTAAATGTCCCAAATAGACTGGTCACTGCTCTGTATCACCTCCACCCACCAACTCGCCCCTCGTCCCACCTAGATTTGGCTTCTTTCCGGGCCGCTAATTTAGTCGATTCGGCCCGAACGCGTCTGATCCAATCCGAGACCTCCTTCTCCGTCGCTCGCCCATGGTGTTCCTCTTCAAGAAAGCTCTCTTCCACTGCCTGACAGACAGCCTCTTGCTCTGCTATTGATGCTGCAAGTCTTTGATATAGTGCCTTGGGTGACCAGGGCGCCAAAGCTGCGTCCATTTCCGACTGCTTTTTCCGCCATGAGACCTCAAGAGATTGGTGTGTGAGAAGAAGCTTCTCTGACGAGGAACGTAGGTCGTTCAGATGGGACTGGAGCTCGATGAGATGATTGGCGAGGTCTTGATTATACTTCAAGAGAGCCTGGAGGTTTTGCTGGTGGGCAGTATAGGATGGATGGTTACTGGCTAGAGCGGAGATAAGATCGGGTGTTTTTAATATAGTTTGTAAGTCCACTGTTCTATAAGATGTATTCGGGCAAACAATTAGCTTCTCTCTCTCTTTCTCTTTCTCTGGGTACTCTAAGATATTAGAAGGTAGGCTTATACATACGATTTGTCTTGGACATTAGGCAACCAACCCTCCTCGACAGTGGGAGCGCTCGGTAGAGTACTTGCAGGGTTGGTTATGGCTGCATTAGAAGGTAGGGGCCCATTCACCAGAGGTGGGTTCATTGTATCGGCTCCGTACTGCCCATGGAGTGGCACTGATGGCGATGGAGAGTTGATTCGGGGCGTACCCCGTCGGCTAGCCTCATGGCTGCTCGGTTTGGGAGGTGGAGGGGGCGGGGTGTCAGGATTGAGTGCTGGGTTCATTGCAGCAGGGATGGCCAATAATCGTGTCAAGCTCTTGTTGGTGGGTGGAAGATTGATGGCAGAGACCAGACAGACCAGGAGATATGCGGAGAGACACGTGTTGCACGTGACTCGATTGTCTGCACAACAGCATTTGGTTGTAGGAGGGTTACTTTTTCATCAGATTATCAAGTAGAGAAATTTAGTGAATAATCAATACCATGTTTGTTCTTTAGAGAAAGGCGACACATTGGGAATATAGCAGCACGAGACAGTGGACGTGGGTCTACTCAACAAAGTCCTACTTAGGATACATAAACAAATACAAAATGATCTGGAGTTGAGCATTAATTTCACTGATACGTGTAATATTATAGTTACGTCTGCTTGTGTTTTCTCTATTTTACTAAGTTTCGAGAGAGAACACTACAGCGCTGATCATAGTTCAATGGAAAGAGTTGACCCCATTATTGCTGCCTTTTTGTTACCGACCTATCGCCGTGAAACAAGTTGTTTTGAATAGGCTCGGAGAGTCGCTCGCTTAAACTTAGATAGAGTTGTATCGGGGTCCTGGCCTTTTAACAGCTATGATCGGGTGATAAATGTACCTGGTAGTCGAGGATGTCTGGATCGCTCATATTCGTTTCTCATCAAAATTTCTTTCCCCGCACTAAAAGGATTATTCTACCCGTCTCCGCACGTCCTTGTCGTGTGTATCGATGTTAGATCCCTGAATCGCGTCCATGACCAATTGCCGTAGTTGGTTTTGAGTTGCCTCACTGTGGAAATCCTCCCGAGCGGCGAGCTCATCAATCCGTCGCTTGAATTCTGGATCTACCTCGTTGGTCCCCGCGCTTGCCTCTTGTTCCGACATTGTCCCAAGATTCACTTGGATATTGGGTGGTAAAGGAGGAGCTGGGTTCAATGTGTCGCTCACTGACAGGCCGTCCGCAGCAGTGCCTTGTAAACCAGCGACAAGTCGCAAGTATGTAGCAACACGGGGGAACGAGCCATCGCTCTCAATGGACTCCATGGCTGTTAACCCCTCGTCATTTGTTCGCTCATGATCGATACCCAACTCTTCAACGAGACACCTTGCAATATCAATGTTCTCAGTCACAAAGAGGCAAGTTTCACCATCTTCGTCGAGCAAATTTACGTCGACATGGAACTCTTGTACAAGGGCGCGGAGGAGGTCAATGTGTCCGTACGAGGAGGCAGCATGTAGGAGGGAGTATCCATGCTCATCTTGGCTGGAAGCAATGGAAGGATTTGAGCGCAGTAGAGTTAGAAGCGCAGATGGATTATCGGCGGCAAGAATGTAAGGATTGGGTTGAGTCATTGTGAGTCAATGGTGGGAGGAAATCTGTGAGTCAGGGAAACTTTTGTGGGGAACTGGATGACGATGGAATGCCCAAAGGAGACGAAATAGCCAATTTTGCTTTTGTTAAGGGGGCTATGATGATATGAATATTTCCCTTTTCTGGTTGGCATGAACGAAGTGTTTGTGGAGGCGCAGGCGGGAGGAAAGAAAAAAAAAAGAACTTTGTTTCTGCCCCGCGATAAGAGGTTTATCTCTCTCAGCTCCCCTCCTCTTGCTCCCCTCTACTATGATTCACGCACCACGGCAGCCACAAGCCCCGTAGCTTCAGGCTCAGCCCACTCCGAGTCACTCCTTCCTAGACAATAGTTGAAGAAGGCTTATTTAAGAGTCAATTTGCTCTGAGGAAGAGACGCAATCTTTCACTGTTTTCATTCTTTTCTGGTTCTGTCGCAGCCATCCACCCTCAACATTTTTTCAATTCACGCTCCTTTTCTCTGAACCAACCACTTGGGCTGCGCTTAATCTACGCAATCAAGACAAATAATCCTATTTTTACAGACGGTATAGAAAAAGTATTTCAGTATGGTTCAGCAGGATAAGCAGGAGGTTGCGCAGCTGGTTAGCAACTTGCACGCCGCCGCTAAAAAGGGTTATGGGGGTAAAAAGTCTTTTTCCTGCAAGAAATCTACCTTCACAGTGGGAGGCTCCCATAACATTACTGTGGACTCGTGGAGGTTTCAGGATTGGGACTATAGGCGTGATGATCTTCCAACCTATGCTCGGGGATTATTCACTACTAGGAGACACGATGGCACGCCGGAGATTGCTATTCGAGGTTACGATAAGTTTTTCAATATCAACGAGCTTGATTCGACAAAGTGGAGAAATATTGAAAACAGTACACGGGGGCCGTATGAACTTAGCGTGAAAGAAAACGGGTGTATCATTTTTATTTCTGGTCTGGAAGACGACTCCTTACTGGTTTGCAGCAAACACTCCACCGGTGCCCGCTCCGATACCAACCTGAGTCATGCTCAGGCTGGAGAGCAGTGGGTTGAACGACATGTTACCTCCGTTGGCAAGTCAGTAAAAGATCTCGCCCGCGAGTTGCACAGTATGAATGCAACTGCGGTAGGAGAGCTTTGTGACGACACCTTTGAGGAGCATGTTCTCGCCTATGATGAGGCCGCCTCTGGAATTTATCTTCACGGTCTCAACTTTAATGTCCCCGAGTTCGCGACTTGCTCTAGCATCGAAGTACACGCATTTGCCGAAAAGTGGGGGTTCAAGAAAGCGAATTTTGCCGTTTACGAAGATCTTGATTCTGTCAAAAATTTCCTTGAAAAGTGTGCGGAATCTGGCTCGTGGGACGGCAGAGATACTGAGGGCTTTGTCATTCGATGCCAAAGAAATGATAATGGGAAAGGCCCGTACCGCGACTGGTTCTTCAAATACAAATTTGAAGAGCCATATTTGATGTACCGGCAGTGGCGTGAATGTACCAAAGCAATTCTTGGGGGCAAATACCCAAAGATCCACAAGCACAAGAAAATAACCGAGGAGTATTTGCTCTATGCGCGCAGGCAGTTTGCACTGAACCCAAAGCTTACTGATCTCTACAAACACAACCACGGTATCATCGCCATGCGTGAGGGGTTCCTTAACGAGCGTGGTCTCAAAGGATCCGAGATTATCCGGATGGAGGCAGAGGGCGGAGAAGAATCAGTAACAAACGACGTTATTTTGGTCCCTATCGCCTCGCTGGGCTGCGGAAAGACCACACTGGCTTTGGCCCTCACAAAACTGTTTGGCTGGGGTCATGTTCAAAATGATAACATCCCCAAGCAGAAAAACAAGCCAAAGAAGTTTGCCCTAGATATCACGACGCTTTTGCAAGGAAACCCAGTCGTTATCGCAGATCGCAACAACCATCAAAAGCGTGAAAGACAGCAGCTATTTAACGACATATCCCCAAGTCTCCCGAAAGCAAGGTTTGTAGCGCTTCACTACGTTCATGAACCCAGGTCTCAACTGCTCCCGGGAATTCGTGAGGTGACGCGAAAACGGGTCCTTGATCGTGGCGACAACCACCAAACCATTCGCGCGGGAAGCAAGAATTCAGATGAGATAATCGGAATAATGGAAGGGTTTCTTGGTCGCTTTGAAGCTGCTGATCCCGATCACGAACCAGATATGGGTTTTGATAAAATCATTGACTTAGATGTCATGGCCACCTCTCGAGAAAATCTTGAGAAGGTGGTTACAGCCCTGCATTCCACTTACCCTCAGCTTGTGAAACAAGTCCCCTCCGATGAGGAATTAGATGACGCCATCAACTATGCTATGACTGACTATAACGTTGATGTGGATTTGAGTCACCAGTTCAAAACACAGAAGTCTACAAAGCATGACAAGAAAGGAGATCGCAACGGTCGCTCTGTGTCTGCACCGCCTAGTCCTGAGACCCTAGCCAAAAATATCGAATACTTTTGTATTTCCCTATCAAGTTCTGAGGTGCTCAATGTTCTCAATTCCTTGTTTCCCCCCGCGATGCCCGCCGAAAGAGCCCATATGTATCATTTACTGGTGAACAGCCGACGTGTCCAGCCCACCTTCCATGTGACACTAATTCACCGCGCCTCGAAAAAGGATCACCCCGATATGTGGGACAGGTATACGCAGCAGTACATCAACATGATAAAAGAGCAACCCGAATCCAATACTACCGTCACACCCGCCTTAGCTCTAGCGAGTGTGCGGCTAGAACGTCTTATCTGGGACAACCGGCTAATGACATTTGTTGCACGCATCATGCCTCCAGAAGAGCCTGACATGGCGGACTGGGCATGCGTGAACGAGCTTCCGCACGTTACAGTAGGCACAGTCTCGCCGCAGGTCAAGCCAAAGGAGAGCAATGATTTACTCAAACGCTGGCTCAATGAGGGGTTAACTACTGGTATCTGGGAAGCTGAAATTCCAGGAGTCAAGTTGGTATCTGGAACTGTTAATGCTGTCATGAGCCGCGGGAAACATTGAGTTCGTCCCTGGGATACCCTAGGAATACCTATGATTCATGATTAATGAAGAGTCTTTATACTGAATTATCGAGCATCGGCCCTTCGTAGTTTTCAAAACGTTGTCTAATAATAACGCAATAAAGAAAAGGCGTGGAATATAAAGATACATAGATAGAACAACCAGGTATCTCCTGAGTAGCTGATAAGAAAAGAAAGAAACTCCCCCAAACATACCTACAAAACATAAATTGAACAAGGAATTATCTGATTAGATTCGGTCTGGTCTATTTTTATTAAAGTATGTATACATGAATGTAAGTATGTATGTACGTACATACATGCATGCATGCCGAAGTAATTATTAGAGCTTCCTATAGAATGTAATGTAACATTCAGAACCTACCTACTTACATTATTTACCCTCTACCTTATTTACCAGATACCTGAATTGACTTGGTTGATTCATATAGTAGGAACTACAACTATATATCTAACTAAACACCTCTCTCCTCCTCCCATTCTATAATTCGTCCTCTGCCTTCGCATGCTCTTCCATCCATGGACCTAAATTATAGATACGGGTAGATAACCCAGGTGCTTTGCACAAGGTGCAGGTAAATTGTACATACATCATACAATACCAATACCTTATATTTATCTCTTGATCCATGCCAGGAATTTCAAATGGCCAGAAACTGGAATCAGAGGTCTTGGTCATATATATATTCTGATTCCATAGTTAGTTAATTACTTTGAGGTTGGTAAGGATTGTGGTTTTTTTTTTTTTTTTTTTTTTTTTTAGTGGTGGAAGTTCACTAGATATAGGTGCTTACCTAGAAGTATACGTACTTACATACTTACTAGATGTGTATCATATCTGTTGAATAATTCAGTTTTAAGAGTTGTAGTTCTGAGAAGTATAGGTGTAGTTTTACTGGATATCTCTGGTTGGTTTGTATATCATCTCTCTTTTAATTATAGGATATAATATATATAATTCTAGAACAAAGTAGGGTAAAAAAGGCTTGTAGCAGATTGTACATAAAGGGGTGGGACGGGGCTGACTAAACTCGAATGAAGCTATCTACTATTAACATAACTAGCTTGTACAGACATATAACGTGTATAGGAAAGTACAGAGGGCAAAAGGAAGAAAATGGGATTATTAATCAGTTAGTTGGTTTGATCAGCTGGTCATCCAGGCAGAAACCCGCTGAGCACCAAAACGCCCCATGAATTGTAGCCCAGTACTACCCATGGGGAAATAGCTGACGACATACCAGACCAGCGCCGCAAGTTGGAAGATAGATGAGATGAGAGTGAGAAAGGTGGAGTGGAGCTGAAAGAAGACAAAGGCTTGTTAGTCACTCTCTGAGACCGACCTGGTTCTTAAGAGGGGGGAAGGCGGGGGTGAGAAATTCATGGATTGTCCACGTGAGACAGGGTGGTGGTTGCATATGAGCCACAACCCAGAAGTTAGCCCTTATTGCGAGATATTTTCGTCTCTCCCGAATTAAGGATCACTTCGGGAGCTATTAGGGAGGGCAAGGAAAGGCTCCACCCTGTATACCTCTGGCGCACGCATGTCAAGGGCAGATGCAAGATATTGTTTATCAAGCAGGGTTTTTAAGCGCGACCGACAAGGGGCAAAGCGGGGGGTTGTACAGGGGCAACAGACTGGTCCGTGGAGCTCGAACAAAGCAGAGGGAAATGATACAGGAAGGGTGAAAAGAGGGCAAAGAGGGGCAGAGCACTTACACCGATAGCAAAATACAAAGTCAGGGCAATAGAGCCAAAATACGCAGCTGTGAAGGGCAGCCGCGACCCCGAGACCAGATGTTTAGCGTAGACCATAGGTCCCATGAGGACCGCCCATGATAGCAAAAATAGTAAAGAACCAACCGACCACCTAAAACAGAGATTAGAACCGGTTCGGGCCAGATATACAAAAGACATCTTGTAAGACGACAAGAATTAAGATTCATGGTGGGTGCTTGGGAATGCAGCGCAAGATGGGGATTGTGGGCAAAAGCAAGTTTTCAGCCACGGCATGACAGGCGCTACACCGCCTCATCGGGGAGGAAGGGTGGTGTGGAGGAACGTAGAGAAAATAAATAGAAGATCAGGCGGCATCTGGGGAAGTAACTTACAAGATGGCAAACTTGCGGGGTTTGAGCGGGACCATTGGAAAGAGGAAAAAGCAAATAATGAAACAAACAACAGCACCAAGGTTGCAGGCAAAGAAGACGAGCATCCGATCCCATCGGCTTACTATAATGAGCGAGTTGGTCAGCCTTAGGCCAAAGTTTAAAAAATAATAATAAAATAAAATAAAGAGAGGGAGGGGGGGAAAGCAAGGAGCAAAAGAAAAGAAATCAAAAGGGAAAATTAAAGTAACATTGGTGACTGGATTAGGGAAAAAACAAACAAGACATCATTGTAGATGCTCGGCTGCCCTAGGAAATCCGGAAATCACCTTCAGATGCAGGAACTAATTTCCTGTCACCTGGACCGGGCAGTGCAGCAAATCAAGTCATATCTATAACTTCGGGGATGGTCATGAGCGTGAAGTACTTACGGGCAAAGAAGCCATCTTCTTCCTCCCGTCGCGTTGGTGCCGGTAGGGGGGCTCCCGGAGCTTCGTGGGTGGGAAGTTGTAGGTAGCCTTCCCCTTGCCCAAAGGGGTTCAGAGATTGTAACCTTGATAGAAAAGGTGTGGTTGAGGTTGTATTTGCTGGAGCATCCGCTTCTCGTCGAGACCAGCCCAACGAGTTCACTGAATCGCGGAACGAAGTAGATGTCATTTTATCTTTTATTTTTCGGCTTCCCTAGTCCTGCCGACCTCTATGACGAGATAGATCAATATGGCGTGGAACTTGTTGTTTTGGCTGCCCCTACGGCTTTAGCGCTAGTTACTTGTGAGCCACTGAAGAGGTATATCGGGCAGTTGAACGGAATAATCGCTGCAGGGACCCTGCACGACGGAAACCAGTATTCGCGTGCAGATGATCTGCAGGTATTACTGATGGTGGGCAGGTGTCTGTGTGGGAGAATAATAAAATGATAGGACCAAAAGAAGCTAGGCCAGATGACACTTGCGCAAGCGGACTAGGGCCTCCAAGAAGCTTGGGCACGGGGCAACTCCAGAGGCTGTTGTTTATCGATAGCAGGCTCAAAGAACGCAGGTGAGTAGATAAGCTTGTGATCCTTGTGTTAAATAGGAGGCTGTTATGTGAATTCTTGCCTAGGAAAGCCACACCTTAACGGTTGTCGCAAGCTCGTCAGAAGTTAATCCTCGGCGTTATGCTGTCGCAAGCTGATGGTGTAGATATTCAACTCCCACTCTACCAAGAACTGAAGCTGCTGTATGCCCTAACCGAACGTGGAAAATGCGAGGGTTGGAAGGTGAACAAGCCAGGTGGGGAGAGCTGCGGAGAACAAGGGGGTTATGGTTGAATAATCGTCTAAAGTAACCCTAAGATGCTGCGGTATTTCAAGGCCGAGATCGCAGCTACAGGCTGCAGTATTAGCTATCCTGTCATATGACTCTGTGATGGATGGTAGGAAGGGCAAAGAGGGGGGATGGAAAAACGGTGTGGGTGTTGGGGGTGAGCATGGTTTCGCATTAAAACAAAGGGTGGTGGGAACTGGAGAGAAGGCCACTTACCAGTATTCTTAGGAGAAAACGCTAACAATCATTGAGGTATCGAACGTTGGATACGAGGTTCTTCGCGATTGAGAGTATTATTGTTTGACCAGAACAGCCACAGGTGGTCCCCGAGTTAGAATTTAGTGAGTGATGGTATGTTGGGTAGGTTCATCAACACTGGTGGATGTGGAACTGGAATGGATGTTCTTGCTCCAGGTTTGGGTGGTCTGGGCGTTGCAGCCAATCAGATTTCAGTACATCCACAGCGGTGTCCGGCTGATGAGACTAATCCTAAAATAGCCTATGACTCCAGGCTCGCTTTGACCCGCCAATCAAGGTTTGGAGCCTCGGCCAGGATGGCAGAACCAATACATTTAATTGGATGTCTGTCTACTGTCTCAGATTTCATTGGAGGACTCCGTCACCGCCATGTTCTCAAGGCTGCTTAGCGCTCTTCCCGCTGACCATCCAAATTACGATGTTGTTCTCCTCCGCGACTCTTTGACCCCCCCCCCCCCCAAAAAAAAATTGAAGGTTTAATTCTTAGACAATGCTAACTGTTTTAAGTGACGTCTCACCTTACGGCTTAAGCCCAGCTTTTCTCCGCCCCTCATTCCTCAAGATCAGGGCAATCTATTTTGTAAAGTGATATGCGCTAGGCTGCAGCCGGGTGGCGATCTGGTGGCCCACAACAACCCCGATCTTCGGCAGGAGCGTCCGTTGCTACAAAGCTATACGATCTCATGGTGCATGAAAGTGGACATATCGATGGGGTATCGACAATCCAGAAATCCCACCCCCTCTTCCCTCCAGGTCCAAAATATGGCAGGGGCGCAGTACAAGATCAACACACCCTACTTTAAGACAACAGCCAATCTCGAGCAACAATTATGCTCGCTCAGGAGGGATGCGGATATATCATCCTATGTCCGAAGGGACAATACCGGTACCCAGAGGCGTCAATATTTCCAGACTTTCCATCCCGTAGCATTTATTTACTATTCTATTCTAATGTAAGACAAAGATTAGAAAGCTCAGGTTAACAACCCCCAGAAAGCCCGAGGTTTTACCCCAATTTCCCTTCCCCTCCTAAGGGTGTCACACAATTTGTGCGGATATAATCTTCTCTGATATTGGGAAAGACGCACACTGCTCGCTTGGATATCTTAATCAAGGCTGTTACTAAATACAGAAATGGTGGATAATGCATAGCCGTGGTATGCATTTTGGGTGGAGAAGAATATTAGGATCAAATCCTACTACAAGCCTACAACTAACTAACTGCCCATTAACTATTCATATCGTCTCTTATACACTCCTTGCAGTAAACTTGGTTATCGGCCATGCACTCCGAACCTTGACGGGACGGGACGGGGTCGAATTTGCGGGAGCCAATATTAATTATCTTTTTTTTACTTTTTACTATATGTTTTTCTTTTCTTTTTCTTTCTCTCTTTCCTTTTCCTATAATCTTTCTTTTTTTAAAAATTTTTTTTTTCCTGTTTTTCCCTTTTCCCTTTTTTTTAGTTAAATTTTTTTTTTCTACTACACCCATTGTCGTTCAAGGTTTCATCCTTCAAGTGGAAGGCTCAACTGGAACCTTATCATTCCACAATTGAATATATGCCATTTCCAATAGCCAAGAGTGTCAATGACTTGGTATGCACACTACATATCCTTCCACTGGTCATCTCTATGTAGTTCCTTGGAACGGAGATAGCCGTTCGTATTTGGTTCTCAACTTGGGCTTTCACATACCAGCCATCTCATCCGTCCTTGCGAAGGAAGGCGATTTTGTTCCCTCGAGGCTGATAAGTGATCCATTCCCGGCTGATTATTGGTGGGTTAGTTTTGACAGCATTCCTTGACACAGCTCGATTACATTGATGAATGGCCTTCTCCACATTCCTAGGTATCTTATATTCCAAATAATCTATGACCAAAGGGGGAAAGATCGAGTGGCGTATTTGAAATACATAGGAGTTAAAGCTCAACCTTTCTCGTATACTGTAAGGGGGGAAGATGGGGAATTGCTTCAATTCATGGCAACGACATTTGGGGAGGGGGTACACGAAACAGGAATAACCGCCTCCGGAAAAAAACACAAAAAAAAAAAAAAAAAAACCACATCAAAATATGTGTTGAATGAGGATCATAAATTACCATCTTACGGTCAAGATGGCGCCTAGTAGCCTAGTACTTACGAACTGCGCCATCTGCCTACCTATCAGAAACTGTTGCCTGAAATCTAACTGCTGCAATCTTTCTCGGCAGGCGACAGGCTGCAGTGTCACGGACCGCCCTGGGTGTCAGCTTTCCAAGACGCTCGGACAACATCAAATGGAGTTGGCGCTTGTAGGTTACGACTTCCATCTAGTAGGTTCGATCCATCATCTTACCAACTTCATCTATGAGAAAGGTTTCTGTATCACTCAGCACTTTTTTAACTCTTGGAAGGAAAAGTATCAATCCATACTTACTGACTTCACCCCTCTTGCGATATTCCACCATCTCTCCCCTCTCTCCCCACTCCTCTCTTTGGTGGCATCATTTATGTACGAGGCGTTTCTTGGGGGGAGGGGGGGCGTCGCGTCGATCCTGCTAGTGTACTTCAATCCTAGATTCTTAATCAAATGATAAAGCTTCATAGCTCTTCCTAGAGGGAGATCTCTTCCGACTATTCCACATGGTATCCCGCGATTGCCAACCCATTCCTCGATATCCGCAATGAATGTTCGGTTGGCGAGGGATCTTAGAGTTGTTTTATTATTATTATTACTGATCACTATAAGGATTTTCTAGAGTAAAAAAAGCGTAAAAGCACCCTAGTACAACCGATGATGTCATAGTCTTTGATTATCAGAAACCTCCACCCCCCTCCTTTTATTTATTATTTTTGTTTTTTAATCTTTACTTGGAAAATACTGTGGTAAACCCTCACGCTGCTTGGTCACCCCCCAAAATATGGATGATCTGGTATGTTTAGGCTTTCCCTAACAAGGCAACTTATACATTCTATTCTTCAGAAGGTTTCATGGCATTCAGAAGCGTTAATCAAAACACATGATAGGATGGATATTCTTTATCTTAGAACCAAACTCGGATAGAGAGGAAGGAAGGGGGGGGGGGTCAGGAAGTAGATAGGAACAAGAAACGAGAAGAGGAAATAGAAATAAAATAATAAAAAGGCTGACACGAATGAGTCATGACGTCGCCTCAAAAGATCAACAGGTGACAAATATAGAGTAGTACCTGATTGTTCATGGGATTTAGAGTGGAAGTTATTCTCCTCCGTTTTGGCTGTACAACCCCCCCCCCCCCCTCTCCTTGATAGTTGAGTATCTTATTGTTTTTCTCCTACACCACATTTACCTGACCAACCACACCTCTTTTATTGAGGGATGTTAGTACCTACCTGGTAGGTATCCAGTAGCCGATCTTGATACTCGCCCATGTTCACATAGCTTCTTCTTGTTTGCTTCATTGCCACTGGCTCTGCCTCATCTAGCGTCTCCTTTCTCTCCACCCCCCTTTCCTTTTTTTTCTCCCTTCCTACGTATTTCTTTTTTTTTTTTCTTTTTTAATAAATAAATAGGTTCTTAAATTATTTTATTATTATCTTAATTAATTTTATTTTATTTTATTTAATTCTATTCTCTGAAGATGAGTAACGCAAGTAATCCCCGTAGTTAGCCTATTAAGCCTCACTGATTTGAGGATCGACGCCATGCATGCATGACCTTTGTAGTGGTATATCAAATGAGAGGCTGCGCAGAATGTCTTGAGAGCCTTTAAAGCCTCTATGCCCCCGGCGCTGCCACCTGCAAGTCATCTTTCTTTTGATTCTTTCGCTTCCTCGTTCCTCTCAAGTAACATCATTGACCAACTCTGTCGAATCACCCCAGTGGCTTAGCATTAAAACATATCTTTCTCTCTCCCCTTCTTCGTTATCGCTGTGCTCTCCAACGGACCCGACCAAGCCCGACTCAACTAATCTCCATAGTCTCTTCTCTCATGGACCCCTTTGCATGGGCAACACATTGTAGAAGGTTCTATTTCTCACTTTGAGACTGGGTAGTCATTCCAAGAAGGACAGTGGAAGTAAGTGTCAGCCTAGTCTCTCTTTCTCTCACTTTCCCCCTCTCCATCTCCTTTTTTTTTTTTTCAGTGTGTCTCCTTGCTCCCCTCTCTTCTCTTCCCCATTCATCTGTGGCGACTCTTCGTTGCAGAAAGGAACTGCTTCCTAGACAGTTTGACGGTTAGGGTGCTCTGCTAAGTGCGGGGGGATTCCTTCCCCAGGATTCTACTTGCATCTTCCTTCCGTTATGCTGCTCTAGTTATCAACTTACATCCTGCGCGAACCCTTAAGTGGATCAGCTAGTTGCACTATCATATATTTATGCTCGGAAAGCTGACTCTTTAGTTTTTTTTTTTCTTTTCCCTTTCTTGTTAAGGATAATCAAGGCACCAAAAATCCAAGACACATCCTCCTTGGATCATATTGGGTAAGTAAATATATTTTCAATATTTTGCTGCGTCTCATTTCTTCATTCTACTTCATCCTCTCTTCTCTCTCCTTGGCGGGATCACCATTAAAAGCGATGGGGGATGAGCGTTGAGGGGCAACCCAAGGCTACCGTCTCATCGGATCTGGAGAGTGAAGCGCCCAGTCAGACGGGATAATTACCCCTCACCCATCATTATAATGGGATAAACCTGAACAGGGGGGGAGTTCCCGTGTTTGATGCGCAAATTACCAAGGAGATCAGAGCTGCGGGGAGACCAGGTGTACCTGCGGCTTCGTGGAATTGCTGAAGGATTGCACGTTCTCATAGCGGGGGTCTGAAATGATGGAATCACAGCCATCGTGCTCCTTTCAGGGAAACAGTTCGCGGGGCGCGCTTATTCGATGATCCAATTTACCCTGGCGAGCGACCCCAAACAAGCCGAGTTCACCGCGGGGCAGTTAGAAGCATAGTGGTCTCACGGGCCCCTGCACGGAGAGCAATTTCCTGAATAAATGAAAGCGGGGGAGCTGGATACAGACTCATTCTTGGACGGAAGAAATCCAGCACCCCGATATCCAGGATCCGTCTTTTTTCTCCCTGTTTTTCTTTTTCTATTCCAGGGATTATACCATTCGGTACCAGAGAGAGGAAGCCAAATCCAATCCATCAACTCTGAATCGGCCCACTTGCCAGGAACCAGAGGAGGGAGACTCTATACTGCTAACACTTACCGCCTCGTGCCCCTATCTATCGCCCACCGCCTTTCCGTGCTGTGGCTTCTTATTTCTGGATCCTCCTCCCCCACGCTACGTTGAGGATCTCCATCACTATCTCTTGTCTCTTGTGTTGGCCGGTGAATTCAATCTGCTCCTCTTCTGCCCTGTGGTTTCTATTCTAGAATTGCTGCAGTGTGGTGTTGTGCTCCTCCTCCTACCTGTGTGAAGTGAGAGTCAATCTCCCCCGCCTCTCGGTCTCTCTCTCAATCACTCTCACGCTGAAATTCTGCCCTTTATCGACTCCACTGGTCCAGGCTGTTGCCTCCGCGGACTACTTTGCCTTGGCCACCCTCGCTCTCTCGCTCTCTCCTCTCCTCGCTTATGGACACGCCTCCCCATTGTTTCTTCCAATCCCTCTCTCCATTTGCTTTTTTCACCTTCCAGTTTTAGCCCTTATTTGTTTTTTTCTAACCCCCCCCCCCCCTACTCCTTAATCATAATACCCGCCTAGCCCGTTTTCTCTCTCTCTCACTTGCAGCGCTTTCTTCTAGCCTTACTAATCATTTGCGTGGCCAAACGATCGACAGTGTGGCCTATTGGAATCTGGAATCCACTCACGATAGTAGCGGCTTTTTCCCACTCGTCCGCTTTCAAACACATACCTTTTGACCACACATTATTATTATTATTATTATTTTTATTGTTTTCCCACCACTTCCTATCGATTTTTCTCCAGCAAACGATTCTCTTCGCCACGCGCATCCATCTCAGATCATCAGCTGCATCAGTAGACCTCTGTAGGAGGCGGTCTCTATCACTGCGCATTCAACTCAATCTATTGGTTTGTGAACCCTTTTTAACTTGCTCCTCGCGTGTTGTGTTTCAGCATGGCCTCCTTCCTTCGCCCTGGATGATTCATCCCCAGGATCGCATTTTTCCCATTGAAGCTTGCTGCGCCCCAACAAGGCACTAATTATGATTCACAAGATATTTAACAGACTTGGTCTCTCCACCACTTCGCCAACCCCTCCTATTGACCCACCAGCTGTCAGCTCCCGCTGCGCACTCCGAACAACTCCATCAAAAACTAGGATTTTGTCTCCCCCTTTCATCCGGGGTTGTCTTCCTGTTTATCTCCGCTCTTATAATTATCATTTCGACTTGGATCGTAAGGGCTCCCTGTGGACTAGTAGCCGACTTGGGGTTTGATAGGCTTGCTCAGACTGGCTACACCATGACTGAGGCAAGCATGTTCATAAAGAATGAGCCTGACGATCACAGCAGTGACCCAACGCAATTTATCATGTCGCAGTCCGGATACTCCATGCCGAACCAATTCGGGAACCCCAATGAGGCGGTGGATCCCTCGGAATTAACCATGCAAAGCGGTGGTTTCATGTCTTATCCGTTCGGATCCCAGCAAAACCTTTCATCTAGCTTCAACTTTGGAAACTCCGGCATCGATACAGACGAGCTCTTGGATTTAGAGATTAACCCACAGAATGGCCTCCAGCAAAACTATCTTCATGATCAGCACTCCGGCGCAGGGATTTCTATGAGTCATCCAGGCCAGATGTCACATATTTATTCAAACACTCCCGACGGTGGTCCAATGCATAGCCCTTTCTTGCCCACCAGCTTGGGCAACTATGAACATTATCGTTCCATGACCCAACCCCAAATGGGTTCAGCCCACATGCAGAGTGGTGGGTCCCATTTTGATCAGAGCATGATGCCCGTCAAGGCCCGCCAAAGTGTGCAAACAGCAGATCGTGGCTCAATGGATGCACGCAGCCCCATGACACCTAAAACTCCAGCCTTGAACGGTCTCACTCTCGGAACCCCGGAATCCGGAAGTTTCCCAAGTCAGCCCATCCGGGCTGGCTTCCAACATCGGCACCAGAAAACTCTTTCAAACCAATGGGATGGGACACCTGGAAGTGCACACTCATTCGCGGAATCCCCTATCTCATCGCCCGGTCACCAATCTCATCACGCAGGTATTTCCGAAATCCTTAAATCGGGAAAGCATGCTTCCTTGCCGGCCAAGGTTGATGCTCACATGCCGGGAAGTGCTCAGGATTTAGAGTCACAGGAAGCCAAACGACGGCGTAGGAGAGCTTCTCACAACCTTGTTGAACGTCGTCGGCGTGATAATATCAATGAAAGAATCCAGGATCTCTCACACTTGGTTCCCCAACACCGCCTAGAGGATGATAAAGTCCGGAAACAGCTTGTGAATAACTCAGCCATGTCTGGTTCTGGTAGCAACCCCAATGCTGCCACCTCACTCCTCGCTGGCGGCACTGGCCGGCGTGCTGCTGGAAATATTACTATGGGCCTCCCTATTGAAGAAAAGGAGAAGGGGCCGAACAAAGGAGATATTCTCAATGGCGCCGTGGGATGGATGAGGGATCTCATGTGGTCATTGCACGTCAAACTACAGCAAGAAGCGGAACTTGCCGAACTCATTAGCAGCCTGGGGGGTACCTGGCCCTTCGAACAAACGGAAGAGGAAAAGCGCATGCGGACAGAGATTCTAGATGCCCTCGAGAAAAATGACCCGAGCTCATTCAATTACAGCCGTGCCCCTGGAAGCGGCCTCAGAGTACCCAAGCACACAAATTTGGCAGGAGAACCAGTATCCTCGAATGGCGCCTTGAGCCCTCAAAGTCTCAGCCCATCATATAACGGTGGTGGCAGCAACAACAGTGGAGGTGGCGGTCAGGCGCAATACTGGAATAGCTCCGGTCACGCTGGTATGAGCTTCAAGGAGGAAGATGAATATGCAATGGATATGAACTAGCAACACTTCCTCTCCTACAACCTGGGCCGTTTTTGTTCTATGATTTCATGTCATGACCTGTTGCATACATGGCGTCAATCGGATGGGGGTAGTTAGCTAACCGGCGTACGCGGAAGTCCTGACATATCATCTTGATCTCTTGGTTTTGTCCTGCTTGGTGGTTTTCTTTTATTTTTGCGATTGGTTTTCTATGACGCAACATTTTTCAACATTTTCATATCTTCTAATTTATGAGGTAGATTGTCATTACCTTACATCTCTGTTCTTACACCGTCATGTTAAGCTTCTGATCCTTGTCTTTCTTCCTTCAACTGACATTTGCTTGCTTTTTTTCACCCTTTTCCGCCTGGGCCATTTCATATTTACCTTTACCACCACTGGGGACTTGATCTTAGCACCCTTGTAATCTGTGGTTTAGTGGTCTGTTTATTACATCGATACCCTTTTTCCTATGTTATCCTTAATATCTCATGTGTGCAGTTTTTCTTTAGTTCCGCTTTTCTTTTTTTTTTTTTTCCATCAATTATTTCGGCACTTTGCTTATGGCTGCTGTGTATTGCAATGTTTTGTATAGCCTTTTTGAGTTCTTTATATAGTATCACATGATCTTGGGCTTGCATGTGTAATGATTTTGATGGTATGAATCTGTTTCTAATATACACTATTGATATTTGTTTTTGTTTGTTTGTTTCTTGTTTCTGGTGTTTTCTTTTATTTTTTTTTTTACACTCAGGCAATAGCATATAGTAGAAGTCTCAATCTATTTCTATTCAACGTCACAAAACCATCATATAATTTTAAATTTACTTTTCATAAATGGTGGAATGTTCTAGTTTTTTTAGGAAGAAAGTGAAAGTTATGATATTATATCATTTAACCAATAAAAAAAAAGGGTTTCATACAAGATTCTAAAGATCCTCGCTCTTTCAAGTACCTATGACACAAACCATATAGCAATATATGCACAAATCTATCACTTTGCACAATGGAGAATTGTGCCATCTTTTCTTCCACTTGACTCTTTTGCTGATGTTTTTTCTTCTTCGGATATCCCCCCTTACTCACACATCATTCTTCTTCTTCACTACTCAACTTGGTAGCAGTTATCGTAGTCTATTGCTCACCACGCATTTCACGGAAAAAGTCCATAACACCTGTGAAGACAACGAGAAGGATACCACCACCAGGACCTAATCTCAGCACCTTAGGCATGAAGCCCTTGTAGAGAGCAGCGAAGCCCTCCTCCTTGAGCACAGTGCCTACGGCAGGCCAAGCCCAGTTATACTTGGGGACCTGACCGGGGACCTTGGGTGAGTTCTGGATACGTGACTTAACGACATCCATGGGGGTGTTGAGAATTGTACCGGCGGTACCACCAATGGAACCGGCGATGAGATCATTGCGAGTCTGCTGGGACTTGTTGCCGGGCTCGACGGCGGGCATCTGGGCGCGAACCTGGAAGATACAGCCGAAGTAACCGCTGTTCCAGAGAATGTGACGCCAGAGGGTGGATTCGAGACCATTGTAGAGGGCGAGAGGACCCTCAGTCTGGATAATCTTCCTCACAACATCCATCATGCCGTTGTACTTTCCTGCAGAGGCGCGGTCCTGGAGACGGATCTTGACGAGCTCGAAGGGGACGACGACAAAAGATTCGGTCGCTCCGGCGGTGGCACCGGTCAAGACGGCGAGGGATTGGGTCTGCTTCTCGACGCCGAAGAGGCCTCGGTAGAAGCTGCCCCAGCTGTCGTTGGCGGCGAATTTGGTAGCACGCTTCGGCGCTTCCATTAGGATGGGGGCGGAGATACCGCGATATAAACGGGAGAAACTATTTTTCAATTAATTGGTTTAGTATTAACTTTTTGCTGGGTATTCCAGGTCTATGCGGGTCTAATCCGTATATCCTGGAGACTGGGGATAGGAAGTAAATGGGTGAATGTAAGAGGGGCAGGTATCGTACCCTTCATTCTTGATGATTTTACGGAAACAATCGAACATGCCATTGTAGAACTCCTCGCCGGCGGCACCAGTACCTTTTTGCAATTGACTAGAGATATAGACTTGTTAGAAAGGTTTTGTTTTCTTTTTTGTGTTTTTGGGTCTTTGTGTTTTTCTTTCTTTATTCAATCAAAAAAGCCATTGGCCATATATAAATGAATCAAAGGCAAAAGGGGGAAGACACAAAAAAGAAAAAACTTACACTCGTGTTTTGACAACATCCAATGGGTACCTGATGGGGAATCCGTTAATTGATCAAAGTTCATTCATATTTAAAACGCGAACATATCGCTAAAATTCAAAAGAAAATCGAGACGAAAGGGAAAAAAATCTAGTTGATTCGTACATAACAAGAATCTAATGGTGTCACGCGCGGTCAGCGATCGAATTCAATTTAACCGAATTTGTTAATTAGCAGAGAAAAAAAATCGCGCCACTCACCTCCGACACACCGGCCACGGCACCGGCAACGAATTGGTACCCGAAAGGAAGGGGTTGTTGAGCGGCGTTGTTCGACATGATGAATGAGCTTTTGGAAGGGAGGAAGAAGAGTGGAGAGGGAAAAGAAAAAGAAGGAAAAGGAAGAAAGGGAGAGAAAAAATATAAAATGAGGAGAAGGGGGGGAGAAAAGGCAGAGTTGGAGAAGGTGGGAAAGGGTCCGAGTTGAGATAGTAATAAACGGGCCGGAAGAGAGACCGGTGTGATGCACAGTCAATCAATCGCTAATAAATAATAAAGTAATAAAGTAAAAGGAAGGTGAAGATCGAGGAGTTTGGGCCATTCGGGGAGTCTCGGCGACTGTCACCAATGATGATTCCGAAGGGGGAAAAATGAATCCCCACGTTCCGCCACTCCCAGGAACGCGGGGGGGAACTTAGTAACTGGAGGAGAAATCTATGTACGACTTGTGTCTGGCATTCTCGTTCATTTTATCATCATTATTCATTTATAATTATCATCAATCATCACTACACATCCATCATATCATCATCCAGATCATCAAAATAGCACACCCTCCCAGCAGCCCCGACACACCCTCCACAAGTCGCCCACGCCCTTGGTTCGAGGGCGCCTCTTTAGCCAGCGTTCCTGTTGTAGATGCCGTCGCCACCGCTGTGCAACTGGAGCCACAAGCATATCCCGTTGGACAGCACCCTCCGCCGACAGTATCAGCACAACTAAACCAACCAGTGGCGCATTGACCTGAACCGCCTTCCTTGGAGGTTGTTACCGGAATCACGACGGTTGGATTACCAGATACAACCGTCGTTGAAGAAACCACAGGACATGATGTGGTGTCACAATTTCGACCTGTGCGACAGCAACCACCCTGGTAGACCGCAGCGCATGCATAAAATCCCGTGGGGCAGGACAATTCAGTCGACGAAGTTGTGACTGTAGATAAGCTTGTCGGTCGCGTTGGAGGTACCAAAGTGCTGCTTGGGTCCGTCTCTGTCGCCGAGCTAGTGCTGCCAGTATCACTGGTAGTTGTTGTCTCACTGGTCGTAGTATCGCTACCACTCGAGGATCCAGATGGCGAGCTGTTTGGTGGGATGGTTTCGATGGACGTTGTCGTCACCACAGTCGAGTGCATTGTCACCGTCACCGTCACAACACGGGCACCTATATCGGAGTCTAATTAGCTCTGCCCATCTCTCGCGCGCGCTTATATTTTATATCTGTAGGGAGATACTCACAGCCTTCATTAACACACTCGTAGCCAGGAAAACAACAACCTCCCCCCAGCGAAGATGGACAGCTAGTGTATCCTTCCCAGCACGATCCAATCGTCCCAGAGCAGTCCTGTCCTGCAGGACAACATCCCACATCCCCAGATCCAGTATCTTGGACTATCATGCACGTCTCATCTGTATGACAGCAGCTGTCCGGGCGATCGATTGAGGTGCAGCCAACCGTTCCTACAGGGCACTGAAAATCTCTGCGAACAAACGGTGAGAAGCGTGTGGCGGAGAACCGATCACGTCCATTTGAAAATGAGGGTTGGAAGGGATATGACCGAGGTTGAATACTGCGGTCAATCTGGGTATATTCCCTATTTTCCAGTCCTTCTGTCGAGTTTCCCACTACTATTTCCTCCCCAAAATCCCAATAGTTCATCAAAAACTTTTGACCCTCGTCATCACTCATCTTCCGCACACCTTGAATTGTCCTCTGGCTTGGGGGGGTTTGGGCCTCCGCATTTCGTTTCAACACGGGATCCGCCTCTGCTGAAGCATGCCAGGCAAGCGTAGCTGCTGCCCCGAATAATAAAGGAGCGAACAACATCTGTTTAGATTTTTACTATCACTCTTAGTTAGCGTAGTTCATAGCAAATCCCCAATTTGAAGATACGTATTATTCAAGAAAAACAGAAATAGAAGAAGAAAAGACGTCATACCAAGAGCAAGAATGTGAGCTAAATGTCGATCGTCTTGAGGTTAAAGCAAAACTAAAATACAAAACACTGAGACCGAGTGTGAGCTAAAAAAAACTAAAACAAGATGAATATTAAGATATTTGTTCAAGAAAAAAGATTGTTCAAATTGTGATCATGATTGCAAGACACATAAATAAATAAAAATATGAATAAAATGAAAAGGAAAAGATGGGTTGTCAAGCTAATCTAAAACAACCAAGAAATCGGATGGCTGGGATACAATGCCAGGGCTGGGCAGAACGTCAAATCTTGGCACGTGCAGAGCCACCTCATTAGTAATAATAGGTACTTACACACTTTCAACTCTTATTACTCTATTATCTTCATCAACGTCCAGCTTCCAATTCTATCCATGTAATTCTTTCTTACGCCATCTATCGTCAACTTAAAAGTGATGTGTTTGGCATATCACGCGTACTGATTTGTGTCTACTGCGTACTATGGATCGGCTCGGGCCGAAACCCTTACCACAGTTTTGACAGGAGATCACTCGACCCTTGATTTCCATTACAAGAGGGTTGACCACCAAAGTAAATTTGGAGCATAAGTTGGTATAAGAGAAAACTTTTATTAACACAGGCCAAGTCCTATCGCTAAATAATTTACCATCTATAACCAAACACCTAAGCATATCACGAAGATAAAAAAGACAAAGGAAATACGGAAAATCTTGAACCTGCCCTTTTGCTTTACTCTTGAATCATAGAGAGCAGCTCCTTAGCATATGCTGCAGCTGTTGCCGCTGCAAATCCTTGCCAGTGATCATTCTTATGCGAATCAGCATAATCTGAGATTCCCCGGATTACAAGGCAAGGAAAGCTATCCATTAACCCAGCAGCCTCCATCTCAAAACAAACTATCTTATGCTTTTTGGCTAGGCGATCTCGAACCACCCCATCCCTCACCACTTGACTGACCGAAGCAATGAGGCCATAGTGAACCTGAGGTGTATCTTGACTCCTAGGCACTCGGTTGATGAGATAACTTTTGTCGCAGCCGTCGCATGTCCCAATTGGGTGAACATGTTGGTATTCGGCCCTAAATAACTGGTCTTTCAGTTTGGTTATGATGCCATCTCCCATCCTTGGGTACTCAGGGAATATTTTTTTCCGAAATTCTGGAATTCGGTTTTTGTCGAGACGGTGACTAGCCTCAAGCTTAGAGACCGCTTTCAAAAGCACTGTAGGCGGCTTATTCAAAATTTTCGTTTTCTCAAATACAGTGTCATATTGTATCAATTGCATCACACCTCCATGATCTTCCGCGGGGATACCGACCACCAAATCTCCCAAGCGGATATCAGTCCGACCAGGAACTGCACCCCCAATACCAACAACAAGAACAAAGCGGATCGACGGAAATGTTGAACTCATTCGGGTTGTGACAGTTGCGGCAGAAACAGCCCCAGCCATGCCCTTTGGAAGACATGTGATGACGATGTTGTGGGAACCCATTCGGCCAAGTACGTAGGCGTTGTCGTCACCTGGGGCAGTACGAAGATCTGTGTGCAGCTCATCTAACACTGCTGCTGTGGCAGCCATCTCCACAGGCAGCGCACATACCCACCCTACAGTATAATCCTTGTGGTCCCTTGTTGTCGCACGTTGCTCGATTAGTTTCTCGTGTACAAATCGAGTAAGTCCAGCAAAACTAATAGTTAAAGCGACACCATGCCAAATAGGATGATTCATCCGCTTTGTAATAAGAAGCGCCTCAATTACTCCTGCCAACAAAAGCGAAAAGAATAGACAGATCCGAAGCCAGTCTAACTCCAACTTCACAACAATCACTGGGCATGTATTGTCGCATGATTGGTATGCAGGTTGACGACATCTAATCCTCCTTTCGATAAATTCTAGGGCCCCCTGCTGGAATTCTATCGGTATTTGGCTTTGGTCGGCAAATGGTGATGGATGGCTCCAGGCTTGTGTTAAACGCCCGTCGGGCTTGAATCCATAAACATGAATGGTGAAGTGATCCGCGTGCGAGCTGCGATCACAACACTAAAAAAAAAATATGTTAAGACATATATACACTGCTGAAAGAAGATGGCGATAAGAGGGAAGGAACATACATTCTGATAATCAAATGTGTGGTAAGCTAAGCCAACAAGTACCTTGGTAAGGAGATGGTTGGCCAGCTGGGAGAACATTGATTGTTTTGCTGTAGCGGAACCAAGCTTATGACGGGCAACGCTCAGCACCGACAAAATAGGTTGAGTATCGGGAGACGATAATAAGAGGGAACATAACGGGTTCAAGGTAATTGAGCGATAGATATCCCAATGAATCAAAACTTGGACCATATTATTCAATTATAGTACCAGCAGTTCCAAGAAGATGTTTTGAAAATTGCCGTTTATTTTGGGAGAACAATTATTAAAAAAAAAAAAAAAAGTGAGTGAACAGATGAAATGAAGAACAATAGTATTATATTAAGAAGAGTAATTTCTACAATATTATAAGGATTAGGAAGGGGGTGTGATTATAGATATACATGCTAAAACTAACATTAAAAAAAAGTTCACACCGTGACACCAACAAACATCACAGAAAAGTAGATTAGATCAAATAAAATCAGAGCTTGTAAGAATATATCAGAGTTATACTAGTGTAGATTGTGGGTGAACTGTTATCAGCCACTAGCATGGATGTGGTTTAGTTAGTTGGATATGACCTTTTTTGCCAGGAATCTGACGATCCTAGATAAATGGAGGATTCAGAATTTGTCGATTCTGGATTATTGGGGATTCGGGGATCCCCTGTTCATCAGCTTAGGCCCATCCAATCTCCGACCCCGCTAAATCAATATTATTCCCTTACCGGGTGATGGTATGGTCCGTACAGTATAGTAACTATTATTATTATTATTATCATCTCACCTCCGATGCCGAGAACGAATCGGTAGGTAGAGGCATTACTCCGTAATGAAAAATTTCTTGTCCCTACTTTGATAGGTTTGGGTGGGATGGAGAGTGGGTCTTTAAGGATCTGGCAGTAAAATACCGTGGTGGCGGGTGCATTAGTAGCAAATTATTATCATACGGAATAGTATATAGAAATATTGAAGACATAAAAAGTGTACCTACTCTATATAAAAAAGAAGCTAAGAAAGGCCCACGATGAATAGTGTTGCGTCAATGCTTTAAGTATGAAGTTTTCTAGATGAGAAGACGGGGTTTTTTCTCTTTTAATTTTGATACCATATACATTTTTATGGAGATACAGGTATCTATAGAGTAAATAGCTAAGATATCTGATACAGGTCAAATGATTTCAATTAATTCCAGACCCTGTTTATAGTGGATCAGTTGAGCGGCGGAGCGCAGGATTCTAATGCTAGCCAAGACCCAGGAATATATTTTTCTGAAAAACCATTAGGCTGGAGGTGGGAGAAAAGAAAAAAGGTGAAAAGATAGGGGGAGAAGAGGAGGAAAGAAGGGGAAAACAAGGGGAAACTGAAGGGGAAACGGAAGGTAAAATGGAAGGTAAAATGGAAGGTAAAATGGAAGGTAAAATGGAAGGTAAAATGGAAGGTAAAATGGAAGGTAAAATGGAAGGTAAAATGGAAGGGGAAACGGAAGGTAAAATGGAAGGTAAGATGGAAGGGAAAATGGAAGGGAAAATGAGGGAAGAAAGAGAGGTACGTATAGAGGAAAAAGAAAGGAAAAGTACAGAAAAAAAGCAAAAAAAATTAATATTATCCCACCACCATCTAAGTATCTTAGTGGTGTGCGATCTTTTATTTGACCAGGCACCTATTTATAACATTATAACAATTCTTTATAGGCACCTGTATATCTACTATTTAATAATACTATTATCTCACTAAATTTTAGGTTCTATTTTTTACACTTTTATTTTTTTTTCCCTTTATTATTCTTGGATACTCACAACCAGTGGTTGCTATTACCAGCAGCCTTGTAATATCTGCTGTATTACATAAAAAAGAAAAGAAAAATCAAACATGGATTGAAGCCTGCGGAATACTACTTCAAGCACATACAGTCCTATTCTTCTTGCAACACTTACTCCCGCCAAGCCCAAAATGTTCCCAAGTGCAATCTTGATCCGATACACATTGCTACTAGGTAGGATCTAAAACAAGCTAGGGAAGCCGAAAGGAAAATACGCAACCGAGAAAGCAAAATAGAGAGAGCAAAATTTCTTTCAAACCAAATCCTATATTTTCTTTTTACCGAGAAACCGCTAGCCCAGATGTCCCTAGCAGAGAGGGACATGATAAGTATAATAAATTTTTTATAACTTTAAAGGGACGGGTTGGATTCAACGCCAAAAGGATCCTCTTTGTCGCTAGCCCACACAGACGAGACGAGTCCAAGCAAGAAAAGAAAGAGCGAAAGAAAGAAAAATACATCTTTCTCCAAAGAAATCAAGTCCATCACACATGCAGATATCGTAGATGATTTCCATCCCGGTAATGCAATCAGGACCGCCTCCCTTTCCCTTTCATAACTTAGATCATCAGACGCTCGACCTGGTTCTTGATGGAACGGATCTGAGCAGTCAAGTCACTAGCCTCGTTGGTGGTGATGCTGGCAGCGATGACAGGGCGCGAGACACCGGTGGCACGGCCAAGGGCGAGCTTGCTGGGCACGTAGATATAGGGGACGTTCTTATCCTCGCAGAGCAGAGGCAGGTGGAGAATAATAGGGAGAGGAGTGGTGTCCGCAGCCAGGATGATGAGCTCCGAGGTACCACGGTTGAGGGTCTTGGTGGCTATATACAGATTTAATCAGTATTTCCTGTTCTTCTTGGAGGGAGGGGAGGAAAGGGAGAGGAAAGGAACTAACCCTCGTTGGCTCCCTTCTTCAGCTGGCGGTAGTTCGCAGCATTCTGGACAAGGTCCAGGAGGCTCTGGGTGAGGCTCTCATCGGCGATGGGCCAAGCTAGAATTTCGTTAGTTGAATACTACTACTGGCGATGGTAAATAGCTGGGGACGCCTTACCAGCAGAGGTATCAGCGGACATGGTGAAAATTGGTTTGGTTTGAGGGTTTTTTATTATAATTAATTTGAAGTGGCTCACTCAAAGGATCACCGCCGGTTTTTTTTAGTTGGGGAGGGAATGATGAAGTTTTTGAATGTTAAGAGAATTTGGTCCTTTTTTTTTTTTTTTTTTTTTTGGTCCTTGCGGCTTGGCTTGGCAGTTCCGGTGACTAATGCACTAGTCTTTTTTCCGATCATAGCGTTGTCATGTGATTACCTTATCCCCAGGCACCCAATTATCGATGCCTGATATGGCCTAGCCCTACTCAATTTGATTTGACATCGTCATTGCTTGGAATCTAAAACGGAGAAGCCCTCGGTGTTGCTTGAGATAATCTACATCAAAATATACAGCTCATCATATATCACCCCTTAAATAGCTCTCTCCAGCCACCTTGAATGAAACGTACAAAAAAGAATCTCTAATCCCTAACAACCCCTAATCGCCCTCACCAAATGGTGGTGAAAGAATCCGAGGCAATAATGAGCTTTTTTGTACATACATGTGACGAACTGGATTTGTAAAACCTAGAACTAGCATTCCATCTAGTTCCGCAATACACGCATCTTACGTAGGACCTTATAGAGGCTGGCTACACAACTCAAATCAAGAAAAAAATAAGTGTTATATTATTACCCAGGCCATCTGCAACCAGAAATTATCTTCTCTATTTTCTCGCTCTAGATACTTTCCCCTTTCATAGAATCCATCCCTTCAAAACACATTCCCACCTTCCTTCCAATTATCAAATAACAGATGTCCCATCGGAAAAGCATCTAGTGACAGCCACAGGAGGGAGGTAATGGCAGTTAAGGAAGTGTGTGCCACATCGGATAGAGATAATGGGGATCAGGAATACAAAAAACAACCTAACTAACACAGCATTCCAGGATCTGTTCTCAACGCTTAGTACATGGGAACCAAATGGCAACTTGCTGCTTAATCTCAGTTCTCTCTCTCCCAGTAATTCAGAGCACTGGTTCGAATATCTGACCTTGAAGCCTGATATCCCCTCTGATAAGTGTGGCCTAGTTCTGTGCACAGAGCGATCAATGCTAGCCAAACTTGATGGCCACCAGCATAGCTGGATTGTTGGTAGTCAAAATTCAACTCCGCCCACAGATGTTATCCACAAAGTTTCCGATGAAATCACGGGTGAACGACCATTTTTTGACGACGAACAGGAAAACCAGTGGTGGCAGTAACTGCCATTAGTCTCAGTGGTAACGGGTGTGCTTCTTCGTCAAAAAAAAACCGCCAACGGTGGAAGCCGACTGTATTAGCAGCAGGTGTTTCTACAGTTGTGCATGCCTCCACTAAGATAGCTTCATTTACCTATCTAAGGCGCAAGTGCTGGGACAATGGGAGGTCGATGGGAAGTAAAAAAAAAAAAATCCTACCAGAATGGTTAACCTTGGAATTAGCCAAACCCAGCCCTGAGGGCCGTGAGGGCCACGTGAGCCTCGAGCTCGACCCCAGTATGAACGAAGTGGGCCAAGATAGCTTGAAGAGATAGAAGAGAATTTCAAGGTGGAGGATGGCCACCAATTGAAGAGAAAACAAAACTCGAAAGACTGCCAGAGCGTAGCAATGGTGATAGTATTCAATCCACAAAAGTAACCTGGTCAGAGCCGTGCCGATGTCTTTTGGAAGTAAATGAAAAAGAAGAGTAAACCTAGAGGACGGCAATAGGAGGAGGCGCCTAGTTGTCAGCTGATTGAGGTTCTCAGATGTTATTTCAGGTATACCTGAGATGTTCGCTATGATGAATCGTGATTTAGAATATGGTATTGGGAGTAGACGGTCGTGTAGGACCTTTAGTCCACGTACACCTGAAATGAGGGCATGTGAGTCTTGAGTAAATGCAAATGAAGTTGCTTATGGAGACAAATTATATTGTTTTCAGCGCAAGCGGTATGAAATCCTAGGAGGAGACTAATGCAAGCAGGTTATCATGGTGTAGTATCTTAGGGACTGCAAGTCCAGTCTAAAAGGGCTACCATTCATGATACTACTAGAATTCCACCTTATCATTTCATTGCTGAGTTCGGGGCCACTTGACATGTTGAACTTGTGCCTACTAGTGCATGCTACCATGACATTGGGTCCAGTCCCGAGATGAGCTCGTAGGATAAAGAGCTTGCCAAGGTGAATGCAATGATTCCGATACTACTGAAGCAGGGCTCCACATACAGCAATTGTTAGAAGTGCAGCCGCGAATTTTTGGATGAAGGAACTATTACGAGTTTCAGCCTCTGTTACCTGGAATCTTGGTTCTTGTCCACAACACCCCTTTAACTAGGTCCAATTCAGATAAACTTGGCTTTCATCGGTTTGGGCCATTTCGTATAATGCGCTCACTTGAAAATGGCCCCCATTTGATTGAGGAGTTAGACGGAAATTCAATACCTTTCTCAGTTCACAAGGAATACTTCAACCTTTTCTTTGTTCAAATGTCGTCTCTGTACATGAGTGTCTGTATATGGCGGACCGAAGACTAAAGGACAAAATCTCTATAACCCAGTAAGTATAATTATTAATATGCTCTAAGATCCCATGGAACCACGAAACAAGATATGTTTTTCGGTAAACCACCTATCAGCTCACATAGCCTGATTTCGAAAAACTGCACTATTCCGGCAAGATGGCGGAGTGGTCTAACGCGTTTGACTTGAATTCGTCTTTGACAGAATCGTGATCAAATCCTTTCGGGGGCCTGAGTTCGAACCTCAGTCTTGTCGAGTATTTCTTTTTCTTTGCCTTTTTTTTTAAATGTTCGGAGTTTGTAAAACATTCCTATTGTTTTTTTGATATTATTCAGGGCAAAAAAGCATCAATGAGAGCGGCATATAGTATGGATTCATGCATAATTGTTCCTAAATTGCAAAGCAATGGCTACAAGGAGAGAATGGTGGTAAACAGGAATGGTAAACGTAGATTGTAGAGTTCTATGAATTAGAGGTTGGATCTTGCATTATAAATATCTCGGAGGAAAAAAGATGAAAAAGGGTAATCAGAAGAAGAAGGAATTGTGCACGGACTCAGCTGATACCTAGTAACTACGACCTAAAAACTATTATAGGAACCACTAGTCCGTAGATCTTATATTTACCTTTCCATCCGATCTCAGATTGCATTCCCTATAATCATAGCACCTCACCACATCAACCACACCATTTGGTGATAGGTTACGACCCTTTGTTATTAGAGCCCCTAGGTTGGCCAAACTGCCTATGTTTCCTTCAAACATAATACGTTTCATTTCAGTCCACCCAGAAGAGTAATCCGGATATACGTCCATCGTTTCCTTGGTAGGCAGCCAGGCAGGCACTTGCTGGGCCTGAGTTACCGTGGTGGGCTCATTTTTACTCTCGGGTGGAAAATATGACATGGCCATGACAAGGGAAATACGGTTTACATCCGGCATATTCTAAAGGAAAGATTGGTCATTGAGAGACAGCAAGAAATCAAATATTATGTATTGTAGGTACATGTAGATAATTACATACGTCGCAATGAAGCCGAATCAGGTCCAAAAACACCAGGCTCGCCTCACCTGAACCACATTATATTCCAGTGGTCTTCTATCTAGCAAACAAAAAAAGTAAACAGAAATCGAGAGAATATTCAAAGCTCGAAAGGCAAAAAAAGGAAAGTGACCAGTGCCGGGCTCGATCCGGCGACCTTATCGGTGTTAACGATACGTGATAACCAACTACACCAACCGGCCTCTTTGATGGAAGAGCGCTCAAAAATGTGTAATATGTCCCAGGGCAAGGTGTTCCAGACCCAAAATTTTGATCACAGAGTCTTAGGTCGGGGCGCCCCGCTAAGTCACATGACTCACAACGCTCAGTGAGCCCCGGAATACCTCAGCGAGCCCCGGAGCACCTGAGCGCGCCCCGCTAAATCACATGATCCTAGATTAAAAAATCCTGATTGGAGGGTACAGGTCGGACCGCCCCGGAACACCTCAGCGCGCCCCGCTAAGTCACATGACCCAACACTCAGCCAGCCCCGTAAATACCAGCATGTTTTGGTTTGAAATCCTTTCTACTAACATAATCCACCACCAAATGGGACACCTCGAGCGGGAAACCCCAATTTCCCATACAAAATAGCACTTTTTATATTTATTATATTTCAACAACCAAGTGATATATATATTAGATAAGAAACCTAAAGTAATATACATATTTGAAAAATGTAAAAATCTTTTTGTAGCATTTTTTTTTAATAATTTTAGTCTAATATTTAAGAAAATAATAAATTACTAAAAAAAACGGGTATAATATATAATATCTTAGAAAGTACTCTAATTTGAAAATTAAAATTAATATTAGTAAAATGCATCCTCTATATTAAAGATTTCTTATAGTTTTATGCTTCTTACTCTCCTGGTTGTTGAGTTATGAGGTATATAAAAAGTGCCATTTTGTATGCCGCTTGGTGGTGTGTCCCGTTCGGTGGTGGATTATGTTAGTAGAAAGGATTTCAAACCAAAACATGCTGGTATTTACGGGGCTGGCTGAGTGTTGGGTCATGTGACTTAGCGGGGCGCGCTGAGGTGTTCCGGGGCGCTCCGAGTGTTAGCGCGGGGCGGTCCGACCTGTACCTGGGGCTCGCTGAGTGTTGTAGGTCATGTGACTTAGCAGAATGCTCTCAGGTGTTCTGGGTGCTCCAACCTGTTCCCTCCAAAATACTAGGAATACACGGGTTCCTTGGCCTTTTCCAAGGGACCCTTCCAGCACATGACCTTTCCACCACTTTGGGGCGCGCGACCTTGAAAATAGATTACTGCCTGTGGTGTATGGAAATGTAATATTAATTTTTATTTAAAATTCGAAGATATTTATTAAGCACTTTTACAGTACTTACTTTGAAATTTATTATCTTTTAATGCTTTTATTACTTCAAATAATTATTTGCTATACATGTTTTTCTATATTTTCTAATAGGAAGACTCTTGTTGTGATTGGGATAAATAATAATAATATTCTCGTTTTTTTTTAAAAAAAAAATACATGTCCTGAATTGAAAGAGGTGAGTTGACCCAAAAAACTGTAATGCCTTATTTTCCTGGTCCTCATAGTCAGGTGATTTTTTGGGTCGCGCGACCGAAATTTTCGGCCTAAGCAACGTTGCAGAAAAATAAGGTATAACATCCTTGTGCCTCCAACTATAGTCCATAGTCCTCGATTCGCGCGTATGTCAGTGTTGGATGCCATGTTAAGATATCCCCAAATATGTCGTTTAAATGGCGTAAAGTGTCATTAAAAACGACCGAAATCCACCCCGCAGAGCGTCCGAATAAGGCCTCTAATTGGTATCCCCGAGATGGCCACGAGAGGCGTGCGAGCGTGATAGCGAGCGCGAGTCCGGGGGCGCACTGTTTCCGATGACGCCAGATAACCGTCTCGAGGCGGAGGTAAGGCGGGATTTCAAATACCTCCGTCTTTGTAAACCTATATTTCTTATTATTATATATTCCACCCCATGTCTGGAGGTTAAACTCATGAGGCGTGTAATGTGTAATATGATAAAGACTCACGTTGTTTTGAACGCCTCCGGAGATGAAGATATCCAATTACAAGTAATAAAAAGGCCGCTAGTATGAGGTCGTCGTCGTCTTCTTCATCTTGGAGCGTCATCGTAGCTGGTGTTTTTGACATGTTGTAGTAGTCTGGAATACAAAACACTAATATTGATATATCATCGTTATTTTATAGTCCGGAAAATGACGCCCGAGTCCCCCGATATTATTCCCTAATGCGGTAATTACGGCTCCACAGTTGAGTTGTCCTGGATTTTCTGCTAAAGGTGTCTATTGCAACTTTTAGGTCAACTCACCTCTTTCATCCTCATTACCTGTATTTTGAATATTAGTTGTTTATCTCGACAACTTATCTATCTTGACAACAAAGATGGCTATTCTAGAAACATAACGTAAAATAATTATAATTATTTATTTTTTACAATTAGATAAAAATTTAGAAAATGATAATATAAAAGCTGAAGGCTTAGAAAGGGTTTAAAGGCTCTAAAAGAAGCTTCTTCACAATTTCATATACGTATTACATCATAAAAAAAATTAAAAATAAAAAATAAAAAATAAATTTTCCATACGCCGCGGGCAGTAATCTATTTTTAAAGGTCGCGCGCCCCAAAGTGGTGGAAAGGTCACGTGTAAGAAGGTCAATTGACCCTTGGAAAGGGTCGCACGACCTCTGGGAAGGGGCGCACGACCTCTAAACCAGCTAACTACCTTACTAGGTAACTAATTACCTTAGTAACTATGACATTGTGTTATAAGAACCCCGACGCATAATATCAACTACAACATCATAATATGAAAGCATTGGAACAACTTACTCTATACTGCAGGGCCTATTCTAATTACATCTGTCCTGCCGAATAAACATTCGATAGACTTGCGCGCTGTTCCCCGTTCGCTTGAGAATAGTGAACCTATTGAAAGACGAAAAGTACCTGAGTCCCCAGAGAGACAAATCCGTATAATCGGTTTTTCTTCCATCCTTAGGTTGGTCTTAGCGAAGTTCTAGTTTTGTCTCATCTGACAGGACTTTATATGGGTCTTTTTTATTTCTATCTTATTTACTTTCGTTGTTCATAAAGCTGTGGACGTAAATTTATTTTTCAATTTACGGTTCCTGAAAACATATCTGTGCCTGCTACCCTCCTTTTCTCCCTCTGCTCCTCGACCTTTTTTTTTTTTTTTCCTTCACCTGCTTTGCGTCTTCTGGGTTTCAATTTGGCTTCTTAGTGGTATTCGATCCTCGCGGAATTCACATCCGCCATCACGACCTGTTTACAGATCTCATGAGTACTAGGTGGTGTGCTGGATACAATCCGACGCCTCGAATTGCATTTTGGGGGGAATCATCCAAGTTTCACCATTTTTAGAGGGTAATCGTGATAATATATTCGAACTTGGGGACAGAATTGTCAATGAGACCGGGGATATTCGTGGTCGAAAGTGAGTATATCATTCGAACTCATATAGATAACCGTGTAGTATGAGAAAAGAATAAAGACCCAGCTAGTGCCCAAAAAAAAAAGGAAATCGAAAAAAGAAACAAGCTTTGACCGGTGCCGGGCTCGATCCGACGACCTTATCGGTGTAAACGATACGTGATAACCAACTACACTAACCGGCCAGTTGTTGATAATTATTAAGCAAGTCTTGCTACAAGACTCCAAATGTTTATATATCCGGCTAAAAAAGCAAAAATTGTGGATCGACGCCATCGATCAACCATGGGATGGATATTCGGGGTAAAAATAAAAATAAAAATGATAGAAAGTGGGAGAAGAAACACAAATTAGCAAAAAAGGAAGTGACCAGTGCCGGGCTCGATCCGGCGACCTTATCGGTGTTAACGATACGTGATAACCAACTACACCAACCGGCCTCTTGTGATGAATGTGGTTGAGACAAAGTGCTAGTCAAGCCAAGTCCTATCAAATTTGGCGCCCGGCCTTCATATCACCTGGGTTGGGGCAGTGAAGAGTTCCTCCCTCATACATCTAATTGAGCTTCATGTCGTACCATATTATTGCCGTATGATCTTTAATTGGCGTATAGTTAGGAGCTAGAAATCTTCGGGGATTGGGTCCCTTGCGTATTCCTATCTTAGGTAGTAATATAGTTATAGGTAGATAGTAACTCAAGCAATATATATGTAGCCGTGGATGACCTTTGATTGTTTCAAGGCACTAAAGCCCACCCATAAATAATATCATACGAAGGCGACCACCTACAAATGATCTACCCCAACACAAACAAGAACGACGAGAAAACTGCTGGACATCAACCGGCTGGACCTAAATAGGGACAATGCCTGTTACATCATGGATATACATTACTTATACCTTCAACAGAGGCAAGGCTGTCAGATTGCCCAGAGGTCTTGATAGACGCCGTACAAAGAATTAAAAATATGAGACATGGGTAGGTAAAAATCAGATTATTAATCTCAGCTAAAAAACAGGACAAAACGCAAAACGCAAAACAGAAGACAACGGGTAAGATGCGCCCAGGTCTCTACCGTATATCATCACAACGGTCATAAACAAACCACTTCGGTGGCAGGGTATCGTCAACAATGAAATGAGCAATGGGTGACTTCAAAAAAAGCCCAAGGATGGCGAAATTTGTCCTTGAAAAAGGCTGAAACGAAATGAAGCCAGTAAAAGGAAGACCACAAAAGGGAAAAAAAAAGAACAAGGAAAAGAAAGTCGTTTGTCCAAACGAGACAATTCGACAAAGGGGGACGGGGAAAAGTAAACCAGAAAGATAAGCCTTCTGTCAACAGATGAGCACTGCCGCAAAAATGAGCGTCGGCGAATGGTAATTTGTTCAGGACAATAATTCTACGGCCCCAAATCTCCCGTTGACTCCGCGTCCTCATCCTCAGTTTTGTCCCCTGCCTCAGATATAGGGGCCTTCCCCTTGGATGATGACCCATCATCAGTATCATCAGTGGGTTCTGGAGATTCGGATTGTTCTGCAGCTGCAGATGACTCCGCATCCGCAGTTTCAGCCGCCCGACCTTGCTGTCTTTCCCAAACTTCTCTTCGAATGCGATCATCCTTCGCTCGCCGGAGCCTTTCGGCTTCTTCAACACCACCACTCTTCTTCAGTTTCCCCTCTTGAACAAAATTCCCTAGTTCCTTCTGGAAAAGATTGTTTCGGCGGCCCTCCAGTTCCTTTTGACGAGCCTTCTCTGCCCTCTCAATCGCCTCTAAGCGCGACTCATGATTGGGTTGAAGGGCGCGCACTTCGCCCAGTACGCTATCCTTTGCCTTCACGGGGTCGACCGCTGGATCAGCCATCTTGCGAGATGTACTGCGCAACGTAGGAGCGCCGTTGGTAGTCTGCAGTGCTTGTTGTTTAGTTGCCTGCTCAACAAGGGCGAACGTCTGCGCAGCCTTCTCGAGATCGTCCTGTAGATCAGCGGCGAGATCCTCTTGCATGGTAAGCTGATCACGCTCCTCACAGACAAGCTGCAGCTCCTTCTCCCAAATTTTGGTCCATATGGGTTTTTCTCGCTGGAGGAAATCTTGCATCTTCTTAATTTCCTTAGTTACGGCACTGATGTCCTTACTGACAGTCTCTAATTGCCTTGGAAGAGGTCGGACCCCACGAGTAACGACATCTTTCCGGAGGTCTTCAACCAAATCCTGAAGATCATCAACACGAGCAACAAGTCGTTCGGACTCTTCGGCAAGCTCCTTCTTCCCAGAATTGACCCTCGCGCGACCCGCATCACCCTCGAACGAAGGCAAGACCACATCAGCCGCAGCTGACTTGACACTAGTTGCCTTTGATCGAATGGCATTCATTGAGCTTGCGATATCAGAGGAGAAACTGGCATACGTTTGGCGCAGCACAGCAAGGTCGCGTCGCAGGCTTGAAAGTTCTGCGAGTTGGCTGCTGCTTCCGGAAATCGGTCCCTTCTGGCTGGTCCCAGTTGCCGGCGTACTTGAAATGGGGGATGCAACAGCAAGACGGGCCATTTCTCTGGCAGCTTCTAGCTGGCGATCTGAAACACGTTGCATCAAGCCCTCTTGTCCATCCAGTGCGCCTTTAACACCCTCAATCAGGCGGCGAACCCCACCAAGTTCGTCGTCAAAGTGCTTCTTCACCTCATCAAGGATATCTACATTCAAAACAAGGACTGATCGATCCTTGACGTCACTCAAGTCCTCCAATTCATGTCGAACCCCCGAAATGGGATCTTGGATATATATCTCCGGGAGGTCAACACCGTTGTTGTGCGTATTCCATGCAAATTTCTCTATAAAAGCTAGCTGGAGCCTTCCAATATTTAAGCCAGCCGGGCCCTCAGGGAGTATATATTTTTTGATTTTGCTCTTGTATTGGAGAAACAAGGTGAGATCCTTTCCTGGGGACGGCTGTCCGGGGGAGAACTGCGTGGATCGAGGGGGTGTAGAAGTAGCAGTTATGAGCTGTCGATGGGTTGATTTGGGCGTTCCTGGTGGCTGATTTGCAAGGGTGGCAGCGTCTTTGACGGGTTCAAAGGCATCAGCGAGTAATGGCTCCTGCGAAGGAAGAGGCAGGTCCGGTTGTGTTTCAACAGGACTGTCTAATGTCACGTTTTCAGCGCGCTGGGTGTCAGTCTGATTGGGAGGAGCACCGTTTTCTTGAGGCTCCGTACGAGATTTCGCGCGTTCATCCGCACTGGGACCACTCGGCGGTTGTTGCGGCTGCACAGACTTGGCACTGACATTCTCATGAGATCGGTTCGTCGAGCGCTGCCGCCCATGAGCGTACGAGCCACGCAAACGAACAGCATTCAAGGATTCCCGGACATCACGGCCGCGATTCGGGATTGGAGAATTTTGAGTTGGGAGGACGGGAACTCCATTGGATGATGTACCCAGATGTTTTTGTATCTGATACGCGGAAAACCTCCGGGAAGCGCGGCGCTCCAGCTCTCCAGTTCTCTGTAAAGCACCTATAGCATCGTCTTGCTTCGGCGGAGGCGGTGGGGGTGGGGGGTATCCGGATCCGTTGGCAGGCATATTGGCGTCTTGCTGGGGGGATTGGGATAAAATACTTTGCGCTTCCCGCCTTGATGCCTCGCGATCTGAGTAGCTGGTGCCTCTATTATCGCCCAAAGTAGGTGAAGTCCGGGACGTAGATTGGGGAGCATCTTCCGATGATCCACCGCTATCATATCGCCGAGCTGGCCGTTTAGGGGAAGTCGATCCCGAAGGTGATTCCTCGTGCGGTTGATTCATAACCCCAGTTGTAGAAATACTCCCAGCGCTTGCCTGTCGACCTGAGGTTATTCTGCTTTCCTCTCTCTGGTGTCGTGACCGTAACCGTGCCTGCTTCTTCTTGAGACCATGCAGAAGGTTGATGATAATATCACGGATGCGCGGGAGGAAACGATCGAGGCTCTGCGGAGAAGCATCCTGGCTGAGAGTGTCTTCGAGAATGGTGCGGAGAAGATCAGGCACGGGTCCTAGATCACTTGTGTCCACCCCGATAGCGTTGAAGGCGCGACAGGCAAGGTTGAACTCATATCCAAGCCGTACATAAACATCTGACACTTCATTTTCGGAGGCTTGTCTGCGGGACCATTGCGTTAATGTCTCCAATAACTGTTTGGTGGCCACCAGTAGGTGTGTGACACTTTTTTCGATTTGGGAAATTTGTTTATCGGGTGGTGGCTTAAGAGAAAAGAATAATGCCTGTTAGCAACGTAGGTCCGGGACAAAATATACTGGGACAAAAGAGCCACCAACTGACCATGGTACTTCTTGCGGGTTGGGATCTGGTTGAGCCTGAAGAGCTGCGTGGCGCAGACGATTGTGAAGTCATAGCGGAGTCAATGCTGCTGCTTCCCGAAGAGCCAGACGGGAAGTGTTGGGCGGAAGGGCTTCGCTGGGAGCGAGAGGCAGCGCTCGAGGAGGACTGCATGTGCGCAGGATCTCGGGGAGTTTCTCTACTTAAAGGAAGGCCGAAAGATACGAACGGGAAAATTCAAAGAAAATGCAGGTAGCAAGGAATAGCGAAGGGGTTAGATTACTGTGTCAAAAGATGTGTGTGTGTGGGTGTGTGTAAGGGTCAGAGAAAATCGGAAACGAGAGGGCTGGAAAAGGGACGGAATAAGAAGTGAAGTCAGGACGCGCAGCGCTGAATAACTGTAGTATTAAGATAAAGAGTGCTCCGGCATAATATTCGGGGATATATAAGACTAAAAAGACCCTGGAAGATTGATAAAAGAGGGAGAGGAGAGAAGAGTGAAATTAAGTCATGATAGGCGTTCACTTGGGCAGTCACGATGTGCGCTCTCTGCCTGAGGCACTAAGATTGGGGGGGGGGGGGGGGTTCTAGTCCAATCACATGCTTCACCAGCCTCCTCCATTTGGGTCCAGCGAGTTCGTGTCAATCGTTGACGGATCTGTTCAAGTCGCTTTGGAGTCTGAATGTATTGGCCAGGTACTAGTTTCCACAATGTTTTAATGGTGGCGGCATGGGGCGAATCTACCTACCTTATGCATACCTTATGAAACACAGAGGATATAATATTGATGACAAATTGATGGTTTCAATGGCCTAACTAGTTAATTATTATTATCTGGGATACCTACCTAGGTAGTAGATAGTTGAAATATCTTTCTGGTTGGAGCTTTGAATGAAATTATCGAGAATAACTACTTCGAAAATGCTACATGGGTATTGTCATAAGCTTTTTTTTTTCTTTCTAATAATAATCCAAGGTGGCCAGGCTGATCCTCCCAGATCCAGATCCAGAATTGTTACCTGGGTGCTTGGTGGGCACAAGCATGGGCAGCTGCATAGAACACTGGGTCCGCATCTGTCTTCATGCATTGCCGTGACAACCCAGTTTGCTCTGCTCGATGGTTGAGTTATCGAATACCCTTCGTTGGATTTATTCGGGCCCTCGATTAATATCACTGACCCGGGATCCTAGGCCCCTGAACAGCACACAAAGGAACAATAGGGAGCTTAATCCCCGGTTCGGTTACTTGGGGATTTACTCACTTTTTGACAAAGAAAAGAATCCTTCACCAAGCTCGGATACCTTACCTTAGGGCTGAGGCTTTTTATGTAGCAACTTGAATATTAGCTGAAATGACTTGGCATGAAAAATATTGCGATGGAAATTACGAATTTCCATGGGGGAGGGGGTTGAGGATTTACATCTAGTGCTTAGATTTTTTACTAAATAATACAACACGGTTGAAGGTTACAAGGTCCTACAGACCTCTAACTGCTGACCTGCTGGTTTCAAACCTTGGGGATCCAAAAAAAGAAAAAGATGATGAAACATCCCCACGCTCTATTTAGCTGATATACTTTATGGAACCCTGTGGGTTTTTCTTGTTTTACTGGCGGTTGATACCCTGAAGAAGATCCACAATTGGGGGGTCAGACTAGGCCGATATATTCCAAAAATTAATATTGATCATTTCAAGGTGCTCCTAACGTCGACTATGGATTGATTTGTCTGTGGTGATTAGATTCCTGGGAAACTCTGGGAAACGAATTGGCAAGCTACTAAGTACTGTATGACATGGGAATCAAGTGCTTCGCTCGAAATTTAGTACTAAACCTATTTTTTTTTTTTTTTCCTTCTTCCCTCCCCCACTTTTGTTGAACTTCAGAAAGTTTCAGGGCGAATGAAGAGGGAGCCCTATTGGAATTTCTCGAGTGCGCTGCAACGGGAATATGCAGATATGAGAAGTACTCGAAAGATTTAACATAGAATAATACTTGATTATTAAGTTGTGCGATCTATATCTATCTCCAAAGGATAGGATTGCCCGCTACCTAGTACTACATAGGTACAGTCTTATCAAGTGATGCGGTCCTATGAAAATTCTGGAGGATTATAATGGAGAAGTAACTAAGTGGCTCGAATGGACGACGGAGCAGTCCAATATGAGACTATATTTGGCTACAGGTAATTTGTTACACCTTACAAGTGTATACTACGTACATAATGATTCTGAGCTGCACTCTCACATCATCGAAATTCCTGGTCAAGATGGGAGAGTATGTTACTTTGATTCATGTAGTTAATACGCAAGGTCTTACGGGGATTTAGAAAAACTCGAAGGATAATTTTGTCAATTCTTAGCTGATCTTATTATTGTTCGAGTTCGATTATTGTATCTTACAATACAAAGGGGGTTGGTTCTCTTCTTCCAAGCAACGACGGAAGATTGGATGGTACATCCGCAGTACCTTACTTGAGATGCATGTTCTCACTCGCCACTTAGGATCGAGAGAGCTTTATGAATTGGAGGTTATGATAGGAATGAGGTAAACAATGACAGCCAATGAAGTTGGAAGGTCAGAGCTAAAATATACAATAGTGGTAGGCAATTGTGTAGTACGTTTATCGGCCAAAAAAAAAAAAAAGCAAGAAACCCTTTAAATATTGTTATGAGATTTTTTAAAAATGTAGGAAAAAAAAAGAGGAAGAAAGGAAGGAATCCATTATCCACGTAGTAGGAAAGAGACCAGCTCTCAAAAAGGTCGAGCCACACATTCCCGTCGATCCCCACTCCAACTTTCGAGCTGCCAACCAAGGGTCCTGGGACTTCTTTGGGAATCTATTCTGTCCACCACATCAGGCTCCGTCTATTATTCACCCACAACTCCATCCAATTCTTACTACTAGGTAATCGACCTCAAACTCACTAAACTCCAGCTACACGGCTAGTCCAACACTACCCGCCTGCCTTAATTCCTCCCTCTTCCAACCCACATTTCAACTGCTTGTCTCTTTTTTCTTTCATACTATTACTTTTCGTAATAGCCTTATTATTACTCTTTTTTTTTTTTTTTTTTTTTTTTTTACCCTTTCCCTTTCCCTTTTCTTTTCTTTTCTCCTCTTCTTCTTTCTTTCTTTGCTTCCTTTTTATCTTCACTTCTTCCATCCTTTATTGCAGCCGCTAACTCTCCTCAATCTTCTCCTCACCCCTCTTTTCCTCCTGGTCTCTTTTCTTTTGAGAGATTCCCTTGAGGTCACGGGACCTGAATTTGGAAACCTGTGTGCCTTTCGCACACTGTAGTTTTGCTTTCCCATCCCTACAACCCCTCCTCTCCATCCTCCCCTCTCACTTTCGCAAACTTTCTCCCGCGCCCTGTTAGCGCAGGCGGTGTGTGGTGGCTTTGAGCCTACAATTCATCCTTTTTATCGGCTCCGCGTCGTGCCAAGTACCACGACGTGAGCTTTATTCCTCTTAGACGATCGAGCCAAACCATGGCTTCTACCGTCAACTCCGTCTCAGTTGCGAATAACGCATCTGGAAATGTATCAACACAGAATCCTACCCCCCGGGCCTCTTTGAGACCTAGTACCAATTCCAAAGCGTCCGATGGGGGTAGACGACAGTCAGGCAGCCCGTTGGAGGGCGGACAGAGGTACGTTGCGTTGTCCTTCTAACTACGCCCCATTTTCATCTGCTCGATTCATTTGCTCTCATCGTTTTCTTTTCACCGCTTGTCGCCTCACCAGTGCTCTGGGATGGCCTCCCTTGCCTTATCTCCAGCTGTGCTTAGATCATATCCGCGCCTTCCAACTGGCTGTTCTCACTTTCATCATGCTTGACTCTTGCTTTGTCTTCGTCTCTCCTGTACTCCTCAGTCGACTTAGTTCTTGATTACTGCATGAACATCCGGGGGAGCTTCTGGGATTGGACAGCTGTAAACCTGATTTTATCGGTCTTGGGCCATTGACTGATTTTTACCATCCTATCTAGACGTAGCAACTCCCAAAAGGCCTGGACCCAAGGCACAAACCCGATTACCCAGCGCCCTTCCTATCCACAGCAAAACGGAAATATGCCTCAAAAGGCATCGTCTCCTCGTCCTTCTCTGAAAGAATCAAACACCCCCGATAACCATGCACATGATCGCCTCGTTTTTTTGCTCACTAGTTTCATTGTACGATTTTTTCTTTACAGCTTGATTTGTTCTCATAACTTTGAAATAGGGGCTTATCGTTATCTAGGGTCTTGCTACTACTGTAACAACACGAAATGGTGAGAAATTCACCGGAATCTTCTCTTATTCCTCTCTCGAACCTAGCGAGTCTTCCTTTGTCCTGAAAATGGTACAAAGGCAATCTAAGCAGGAACAAAACCGGGCAAATGGCGTTAGTGAGGTTTCTAGCCCGTTTCTCGGATCGGCACCGGATCATATCGTGTCATTTGATATTAAGGATGTTGTCGATATATCAGTACCAAACGTGTCCACATCCGAGGTGACAGCAAAGGGGTCTAATGGTAAGCTTGCTATTTTATTGATATCTTAATACTCGCTTCGCCCTTTATAAATAAATACTGACACTTGTCCCAGGCGCCTCTGCTGGATTCAAGACGGATGTCGATATTTCGGGGAACCTTGCGGCGCGAGAACGGACTTTGAAACGATGGGAACCGGCTGCGGAAGCTGCAGCTGATATGTCACTTGAGAGCACGACAACAGCAACAGGAGAGTGGGATCAGTTTGAAACTAATGCGAGGCTCTTCGGCGCTACTAGTAGCTATGACGAAAATATCTACACTACTGCCATCGACCGCTCGGACCCGACTTACAAACGGAAGGAAGCTGAGGCTGCTCGAATCGCTCGTGAGATTGAAGGTACTGATACGGATAACGCACATGTTAAAGAGGAAAGAGGGTTAGTGTTAGTGGATGGCGGAGATGAAGAGGACAAATATAGCGGGGTGCGCCGCGATGAGAAGAACTTCCCACCACTGGTTTCTGGTCAACCAAACAAGTACACACCCCCAGCCCGTCGACAGGCTGCTACCCAGCTCGCTGCCGCTGCTGCCTCATCCGCAACCTCTCTCAAGCGTGCCACCAGTGCGAAGGACACTGCCTCTGTGTTAGTGGCACCAAAGGAGAGTACCCCAACTCTTACTCCATCCGGCACGTCTACCCCCCCTGTCGAAGTAGAGCAGAAGCTTGCTGCTGTTCAGGTTCCAGCTGCCACGACGGTGGCTCCGAAGGGACCATCACCTGACAATAACTACGAGAACGAGGTGCTTGATCGATTCCGCATCTTTGCTACTGGAGAGAAGCTCAAATTTCAAGAACGGCGTCGCAACCAAGCATCTCACGACCGTACTGTCAAGTTGAACGAGTTGATGAAATTCTCCAAAAACTTCAAGCTTGCTACTCCTGTTCCTAAAGACTTGGTACCAATCCTCGCCAAAGACCCCCATAAACAGGAGGCAATCATCCAACGAGCTCAGCAGAATGCCGAGGAAAAGAAAACATCTGCCTCGCCTACCTCAGTTTCCCCTGATCAGAAGGTACCAGATCGTGCTCAGCCACTAGCTCGCCATGAGTCTGGAGCAAACCCGCAACAGACACAACCTGACCGTCCAAATTATGCTCGCAACCGCCAGGTCTACCCCCCGACTGGCCCTCAAGGTGGTCCTAGCGGACGCGCATCACACCAGGCGATACATCCAGGACGCCAAGCCACAGGGATGCTCAGTCATCGTCTTGCAGATAACTTCCACCAGCGCAAGGGGGTAGCAGGAGCATCTGTCCCGACACCACTGCCTATCAACGAAGTTCGCATTCCTCCAACAGGTCCAGTGGCTGACCAGCCAGGCGCCTCTAGCCCGACCAAGGCCCGCACTCCCACCTCAGCTGTTTCAACTAAGTTTAATGTGCGGGCCATGGAATTTAAACCAAATCCTGCTGCAAATACATTCACACCGGGCGGTTCTAGCTCGTCTTTCACCAGAGGGAGATCCGTCTCTCGTGCTACAAGCCCGTCTGCTTTCTTCGGCACGAAAAAGCCCCGGCCGTTATCTGAACGCCCGTCGCTCAGCAACCAATTCAACCCTATCAAGCGCATGAAACAGGAAAATGCGAGCCGGGAATTAAAAACTAACGGAGGTATCCCTTTTGCCTATGGCACAGTTCCTACTTGGAAAGTAGCCCAGGAAGGAGAAGAGGAAAAAACTTACTCGCAGATGTTCAAATTCTCTGGTTCTCTGCCTGCCGTATCACCGCAAAACCGCTCCGCCTCTAACCCACAGATACATCACCAACCACAGATATCATTTCCGTTCCCGCAGAACCCCGGTTTACCCCCTGCCTCCGGTCCACCGCACGCCCCTCATCTTCACCCCCAACAACACCATGGCTCTGGACCACCTCATTTTGATGACCCACACCGCATGCAAATGTCGGCATCGACATCCCAAATATTTCCTTCTCCGCGGCTTCAGCACGGATACCCGTCACCAATGACGCCGCATGCGCAGCTTGCCTTTGGACAACCTGTGCCTCAGTTTTATGTGAACCAGGGCGGTCCACAACCTGCCCATTTGAGGCATTATCAAGGAGCGCCTCAATTTGTGAATCCACAAAACGGGATGGGGGCCCCTATGATGGTCCAGCAACCGTCTAGTGGCCCCTATATGGGTGTACCACAGGGTATGGCACCTTACAATCCTCAAATGCAAATGTATTCCCCAAACCCGGGTCATGCGTATCCTCAGCATGCCCCGCCTCCACAGCCTCATAGTGGCTATCCCAGTCCCAGCCGAGGCGCTCCAATGATGATGCACCAGAACTCCCAACCCGGTCAGCCCCCACAGCATGTGATGTTTATGGCCCCTGGACAGCATGGCCAGCCGATGTACGCTGGCCAGCAACCAGGTCATAGTATGTTGTAATTAATACGGGACTCAAACCCCCAATCGCTAACAACTTGTAGTACCTCCCGCACGAGGGAACTACCCTCAACAACAACAACAACAACAGCAACAACAACCGCACTTCCAGTCCAATCCACACCAGGTGCATCATTATCCCCCCCACCAGCAGCGTACTCCAAGTAGCGGGTACAATCAATTACCTCAGATACCACCTCAAATGTCTTCTCAGCCTCCTCCCACTGTTGCGACAGGCCCTCAGGCCCAAGAATCTGCAGATGAATCTAAATGAATTTAAGATGGCTATCGCACGATCCTTCATAACTCACTACCTTGGCAACTTGATCAATGCAAACATGACTATTTCTCTATGGAATTCTAGCCTGGCCTAGAGGTTACTGGCAAGAGCCCCACTAGGTTTGGGCAAATTTACTGTTTCGACTCTTCCGTGCATCAAAGTGTCTATAGAAGCTCTTTGTCTCTTGGATTCCACTCTAGTCTATGCAAACTCCTAGCATATTGCTTACAGTGGGTACATTGTGACTTGATTGTTGGTAAGTTTGCTGCATTTACTTTATCCCCACCTTTCACAAAATGGAGAAACCTCTAACAGTAGCAGGTGGAACAGAAGGAAGCCTGTATTCTTCAGTGAATCATATCGGACCGCCTGTGAGCGTGAATTCAGGGTGTGTTTGTTCGAGATTGGCCTCGATCAAGATGACTACCCGGGATCTGTGTGAATAGGCGATGGCCTTTTTGTCAATAGCACGCTTATTTCACCTTATCCTCCCACCCTACCTATCTTATATCTGCCTAGGCTTGCAGGTGTGATTTTATGGGGCCCAACACCCCGAATGGCTTACGTGGACTCCCGTGATATTCCGGTTCGATGACTGATTCCTGAGAAATACTTCTATTTGCTTTTTCTCTTCTTTTTTTTTTTATTACCCAATGATTATTTTGCTGGCATTTAAGAGATGGTGGGATTCCGGAAAGCCCCTTTGAGCGATATCTAGGGTGGACAATTTATAGATCTAGGTTTAGACGATCGATACTAAACCTACAACATTTCTAGCATTTCGAAGGGCTCGCTATTGCGGTATTAACCTGGCGAATCCTAGGATTGTTTTCAATGGAGAGAATAAGGCTGTGACGAGAGGGGCTTGCTACATGAGTGGTTGATTGATGGGTTGCCTATGAGCATAGCAGTCTCCAAGAATAAATGGAATGGTATTCGCTCGAAAAAATGAAATGACTATTGTTACCCTCAAACCCCCGTAATCTTATATATTGTAAGAGTGGTATAATGGCGAGAGATCCTGTTCGATGAATTAGTGACCGTTTCGATCTAACGTAATATTGTAGGGTATTGTGTGAGGATGAAGAAAATTAACACCTCCTCAGGTCTTTTCAGTTCATATTTTAGTCATCATCCGACCAAGAAGACAACATCGCCGCCGCGGTACTTTGTGCACAGTCAACCCTCTGACACGAGATAGCTGGAACCAGTACACCAAATTCCACGAGACCACATTGTGAAAAGCAAAGAGCCCAAGTCAAGGTCAAGTCCAGTTTCAGTCCGAACGCATCGTATCTCTCCTCTTCCGCAGTTTGATAATTGTTCCCATAAAAGCCAGTGACTTGTTTGCCGCAGCCATTAGTTTCTGAATTCCTCATGGAGAAAAAGCGGACCAGAAACCCCAATTTGCGGCGCTTTGAATATATTGTTGCTATACACATGTTTTTCCAAGGTCGATGAGTTCGTTGAGCTTGCGACTGAGGCCTTATGCCTTTTACTAACCATGCGCCTGCATTATTCTTGGAATGGAGAGAGAGAGAGGAAACGAGCAGACATCCACTGGTTGAAGTTTGTATGACTTTTTTTTCCCGTTCACACGATGTGGGAAAAGGGATTTTGGGTACTTGGATTCGTAGATATCTTTCTCAGGGGGTTGAAATGAGAGTCCCATCGGTTTTTAATGGCGATGCGCATTCAAGGATAACGCGGTCTGACCTTTTACCAGTGACATCACTGGAGGTAATGGTTGATAGTGTTGGGGGAGAAATATGGGGAATATGAGGACAAAGGGGGAAAAAACTTACCTTCTGGAGAGAGAAAAGGTAGTCGTCGGTAAGAGTGATGGTTTTTCAAGCTAAGATTAGTGATTTGAGCCTTTCATGTACAGAAGAAATGGTGAAGTTCGCATTGGGATCATTATTGACGAAGCAAATGGTTCATTTGAGGGTTGGAAGAAAGGAAGGTCCAAGTGATGCACTTGGGGATTGATTTGCTTGAAGGCTCCCACCGCCGAGTCTAAGCCAAATCGGGGGCGGGGTACCATGGAAAAGGCCAAAGGGGAAGAAGAACAAAACACGAGATGGGTTGGTGACCTTGACGCAATCTTGGATTTGTACGGTCTTTTGGGAGAACCTTGATTTGTGTGCAGGGCCTTGAGGAGTAGTTTTTCGTTTTAATTATTCCCCGATTAAAGGACACGTCAAAAAAGAAAAAGAAAAAGTTCTGCTCACAGAATTGTGACCAGCGAAGCTAGCAACTGGGCTGTCTCCCCTCCTCCCCTCTACGGAGTCGTTCGTTACCCCTCATGGATTTTTTGAAATCTGCCGTCGCATCTGCGATCGCTAAAGGCAGTTCATTTCCCTACTCATTTGGGGACAGGGTTGATATTTCCGATTCCATCTGGACGCTTCATAATGCCACGAAACGGGTATGAATTTATCTATACCTTCCGCCGCCCCCCTTCCCTGGATCGCGTAGTTGTACTGAGTGTGAATACGATTGCTAATCATGACTGACATGGTTCATGAATACAGGAAGATGGCTCATCATGCAGTATTTTCACATTTGAAATCGCCCCAAATAAGTCCCGTCTGCCGTTGGCGAAAAACGCGGTTCGGAAATCACGAACATTGAGACATCCGGGGGTAATAAAGGTTTTGGACACGATCGAGGTATTCCCCATCTTACTATAAAAGAGGAAGGATCTTGATGAATGGGAGTAGTACTTACACTGTGTCTATAGACAGAGACTTCCATCTATATTGTAACCGAGCGAGTTGTTCCCCTCTCCTGGCATGTGAAGCGCAGGAGCCTCAGCGAGGAGACATCGAAATGGGGGCTATATACAGTAGCGGTATGTCTATGTGCATGTTGAATTCATAAATTATATCTTGATACTGACAGGTTTGTGTGTTCGAAAGTCCACCCTTAAATTCATCAACAGTGATGCCTCATCCGTCCACGGTGCCGTGCGAGCCTCGTCGGTATTCACAAGTGAAAGTGGAGAATGGAAGCTAGGAGGGTTCGATATCCTGAGCTCAATGAATGATGAGCAAGCGGTGATATATGTCAGTGGAGAGCTTTCCACGGTTATGACATGCTGGCGTGTGTTGCTAACGAACCTCTAGACATATGGTAGTCTGGTCCCGGACGCGGCGCGATACACCCCCCCGGAGGTTGCTAAAGGTGGCTGGGATACCATTAAACGTAACCCACTGACAGCTATCGACTCTTACGGCCTTGCAATTTTGGTGTTTGAAGTCTTCAATGGTAGTTTTGCAGGGGGTGATCAAGTAGGCAAAACAACAAATATCCCACCTACAATGCACCAGAGCTATAAACGTCTCTGCACGGCCAATCCTAAATTGCGACTAAGCCCGGCTCACTTTGTTGACCAAGGGAAGAAGCAAGGTGGGTTTTTTGAGACGCCACTTATTCGATTGACGGACGACATTGAGAGTTTGGGCCTGAAGAACGATGAGGAGCGTGAGGAATTTCTAAAGTACGTTTCTTAATCTAACTTATATCACCTATAGCTGTATACTGATTACTACAGTGAACTTGATGGGCTCTCGGATGACTTTCCCGAAGACTTCTTCAAGATGAAGGTGCTGCCGGAGCTGCTGAAGTCGGTTGAGTATGGTGGAGGTGGCCCAAAGGTTCTCACAGCAATTCTAAAGATAGGATCCAAGTTGTCTCAAGAGGAGTTCAATGCTAAGGTCTCCCCTGTTGTTGTTCGTCTCTTTGCGAACCCTGATCGGGCGATACGAGTCTGTCTTCTGGACCATTTGCCGATGATGATTGAACATCTTCCCCAGAAGATCGTTGATGGCAAGATTTTCCCTCAGATGGTTGGTCATTTCTTTCTGACACCAGATGAACATTAACCGCTAATACATCTACTTCTCTAGACTTCTGGTTTTACAGACGTCGCGCCCGTCGTTCGTGAACAAACAGTTAAGGCAGTCTTATCTGTTATTAACAAGCTAAGCGACCGGACAATAAACGGCGAGCTCCTCCGGTTCCTTGCAAGAACCGCCAACGACGATCAACCCGGCATTCGTACCAACACCACCATTTGCCTTGGAAAAATTGCAAAGAATCTGGGCCAGGGCGTGAGTGGACCTCCCAGCCCCTTTAAGATTACGATTATGCTAACTTTTCCCTCTAGTCTAGATCAAAAGTCCTCATTGCAGCATTCACTCGATCTCTTCGGGACCCCTTTGTACATGCCCGGAATGCTGGCCTGTTAGCTCTGGGTGCAACAATGGAGTTTTTTTCAGAAGAGGATTGTGCAACTAAGGTCCTTCCTGCTATCTGCCCTTCCCTTATTGATCGGGAAAAGTACGCTTTTTATTTCTCTTATCCTCCCCCAAAATTGTGACTTTTACCCTAACCCGCCCAACAGATTGATAAGAGACCAAGCAAGCAAAACTCTTGACTTATACCTCCAGCGCATTCGAAAATTCAGTAGCACAATGGCAGACACAGCTCTCCCTCCGTCAAGTAGCCCCGATGCTCCTAAAGAGGCTGCTCGAATCGGTACATCCAATGACAAATCCTGGGCTGGATGGGCCATTTCCTCCTTCACCAACAAGATTACTGCAGCAAACGGGGAGATCCAACCAACATCAATAACAACAGCAGAAACGACACCCAAAATGGCGGAGGTGGAACAAGTTCGCTCTGCGTCACTCCCACGTCCGACGACAGCAACAACAACAACAACTAAGTCTCCCTCGCCATCTACGACCCTAAATTCAACTAGAGAAAAGTCACGACCGACTCCCCAAACCCTTAACAGATCTTTATCAGCACAACCAACGGTGTCCATCGAACAACATGAGAATGACCTAATCGAACCAGATGACGATGTCTACGACGCCTGGGGTGCTATGGATGATGATGACAATGACGAAAATAAGGATGATGACCCATTCAACATCACATCCACTAGTTCGGCGACAGTCTCAGCTACTAGGGTCGCGGCCCCTTCAATTACTTCATCTAAACCTAAAGCGACCACTGTTCCGTACGATGATGGCGGGGAGCCTGACTTCGCAGGATGGCTTGCCGCACAGTCGAAGACCAAGAAACCGTTGCCCAAAGGTTTGAATAAAACCGCTACTTTTACATCGATCTCAAGGACTTCTAGTCCTGGTAATACGGTAAAGTCGAAAACTGTTGTTGCAGCTCCGGCGAAGAAGATCAATACAAAGCCTAAAGATGACGGCGATGACGACGATTGGGGTGATGCCTGGGATTAAAGTGTTTTTTTCTTTTCTTTTCTTTTTTTTTTTGGTGTATCTGCTTTCATAAAATGCGGAGCTTTTCTTTTTGACACTCAGTGGTGTAAGGAGTTACGATACCATACTGTTACCATTTATGCGTGCGAACAAGATAGATTTGTACCTTATGAATAAATAAATATATTTGCGTAAACATAAGCATGATTATGTGTTTTTTATTTAATCCAATTGCCATCAGCCTGGGAGATCGGGGATGGCAAGAGAGCGAGTATACCTACTTGAGGCATTGTCTCTCCAACCAATCATATGCCTCCTGCCTCGTGATCACCGCAATTGCCCGCCTCAAGGTACCCTGCCAGGTAATTAGTTACTGCCTCCGCCTCCACCTTGAAGCTTACAAACGTCCTCCAACTTGATCCCGGTTCTCCTTGGCCAAGAATTGTTTTTAGGCGCTTTTACTATCTTCTGTATCGTCTATTTTACACGGGATCCGAGGAAAGGACTTAGGTCGGAAATATCAACGTCACCGAACTGTAGTGGCCAACACAATCCCGCCCCTCTCAATAATCTTGCTGCCTTCGGTTCCCGCCTTGACTGGCTTGGGAGTGGATGCATTGATATCCTGGGAAATTTCCAGCTAGAACGCTATCAGATCGATCTATACAGGATGTATAACCGTTGATTAGTGCTTCAAACACCCAACTATCTGATTAAATTCGTTACGATTTCGGAGATTTTGACTATATATCATGGATTCCGATGAGGCTCCTCCACCGCCATACTCCGCTGTTGACCCGCTGGTCGCTCAAACAAACAACAGTCGCAATGCGAGCATTGCGATCGCAGCGGGACCTCGTGAACTGCCGGCCCATTTTATGTCTGCTGCATCCTACTTCGCAGAACGACCCCCACCAGCCGTTGGGCATGGTGAGCAAATTTTAGAACATCATATGACTATCTATCCACGAAGCCAATCGAAGGACTTCCCACGCCGCCCTCGTTGCTGGAGTTTGCGGATGGAGCATATCTCTCAGCAGGACTGGGATATGTTTTTACGGCATCTCTTTCCTCCGCATTTGGGTCTTGCGTCATCGTCTGCTCAACTGCCACGCCAGGTGAGGGCAGAAATCCAGCGGGACCGTAAGGATCGGCCACAAGAATCTGATGAGCAGCGCGAAAGCCGTATAACTGCGGTGATGATGGAATGGAACCAATACTTCTTTGAACCTCGGGCAGCCCGCATTACTTTCGTGCACGTGGCGGACCCGAGGAATGCACCGTTATCTCCACTTTGTCCTAGGTGCTACCCAGCAGCAACGAGGGCATCACAAGAGAGCCGTGCTGCCCAAACGCAAGAAACTGACCAGTCAAACGTTTCACCACCAGCCGCCTGGAATCCCAACAATCCGGCCTACCCTGCGCAAATTCAAGCGCCTTATGGGGTTCCAAGCCCTCCAATCGGCCCTGGGCCTTACTCACCGTATCCCCCTCAGGCCTTTTATAATCCTGGCCATCCTCCTCATGGATACCATTATCCATCCCACTACCAGAATTACAATCAGTGGGGGTGGGGAAGTCACCAGTATCCCCCTCAGTGCGAAAGTTCAAGTTTAAAAGGTGGGCCACTTGGCTGGATTGCAGCTCTGGCCACGCAGGCCCAGAAGTATGGTGAACGTATATCGGAACAGGCTCAGCAGTACGGTGATCAGATTAGTGCACACGCTCAGCATTATGGCAGGCAGGTTGAAGAGCATGCCATGGCCCAAGGGCGTTGGTTTGAGGAGCAAGCCAGCCTTCAGGGGCGTAAAGTGGGAAATGCCTTCAGTGGGTGGCCTACACATGCTCCACCCAACCAGGCATATTACCAGCACAATCCTACTCACGCTTATACCAATACTGAAAGCTCTTCTCAACCAGCTGCCTCAGCACCGACGCAGCGTGCTCGAAGGGACTCGGTAGGGTCAAACGCTTCAGAGTCATCGCTATCGTCCATTGATTCCATATCTACGACTTCTGATCTTAGTTCTTCTGATCTTGCTACAGTCCGGGCACAGCTACTCTCTCTGAATGACCACCACGAGCGCGATCTCTATGAAGCTGCGGTTGAGCTTCGACGCCAGCTTGACGCTCTACGGGACTCACGGCGACAGGCACGCATCTCTGGTCGTGGCCACTGGGGCAATGGCTGGGGCAGACATCCCCACAACCACGGGAATGGACGTGGTAGCTGGGGTCGCTGGGAATCGCCCCAGGATAGACAGCGAAATCAAGCTGAGAAACGGGCCGCCAAGGAGGAAATGCGCGCTACCCGGAAGGCATTCAAGGACGTACTTCGTCGAGCTCGTGAAGAGCGGCGTGAAAATATTCGAATGAAGCGTATCCGACGACGTCAGGAACGCCGGTCCCGTCGAGGGCGTGATGAGGAAGCCTTCTCACCCACACCTGCGCCCAATCTGGAGCAGGGGTTCCAGAACCTGACACTCGATGGGAGCCGGGAAAGTAGTTCAACTATCCCCTCGTCTACCTCTGTTACGTCTCCTGTGCAGTCTACTGCAACATCAGTGACGAGCCCAATCAGTTCAGTTTGCACTTTGAGCACTAAGTCGTCGAACGAAAACAAAGACACAAGCGCAGGAGGTAAAGACCACGACAAGGAATAAAATATCGAAACAGGAGTCAAAATTTATAAGGATTCTTTGCAAAAGAAGAGTCTGGAGTAACTTGGGATTAAATTATTTGGGGTGTTGATATTATTTTTTTTTTATATATTCTTCTTCTTCTGGAGCTATGCTTGGCGAGGGTTCAGGATTCGGGATATGACATGTTCCTCATGTGCTAATTTTTCTTACTTGTCTTATATTGCTGTTTATTTAATTTTTACCTCTTTCTTTCCTGGACATCAGAGCGTGGGTGTCATCCTAGTTAGTTATTTTAACGAAATTATGACTTTTCTTCTATCCCGTAACGCAATCTTGTCATATCTACATGAAATACTCCTCTTTTACCTAGATAGGTATTTAATTCTAGGATAAATGAGTAAACTAGTTAGGTAGTAATCCTCTCACCATACACAACAAGAATATCTTATATTGGAAATACCGGAATAGGTACTTTTTTTATTCTCCTTTCCTTTCCTTTTCTTTCCCGTTCGTCGACCCACCCATCTATCAATCTACCGGACATGACAGATATGGTCAGATGGATACTAAGCTAGGTTGGTTGGTAGGTAGGTAGGTAGGTATCAAAAATTAAGCCGACTGTCCCTGCGACTCATTCTTCTCCACCAAGTCACCAACCCCCAACCCCCGACCAACCTTAACCCTGACCATCTTCTCCTTCTCCTTCTCACCGGCGGCCTCCTTCTTCCCCAAATCGCCCACCTCATCCCCCTCATCCGCATCCTTCTCGTCGCTTGCCGCGCGTAACCGGTCCTTGCGCTCAATCTCGGCCCAGTCAAGCCACATATTCGTGAGATCCATGCGCATCGCATAGGCATCCTCGCCGTCGGCATAGTATTTGCTCTCTACATTGTCGACTTGGAAACCTAGCGTGTCGCGGTAGAGTCGGAGGGCGGCGGTGTTGGAGACACGGACGTGCAGGGAGACGTACTTTGCGCGGTGGGATTCGGCCATTGCGCGTTCTGTATAGAATTGGAATAGTTATGAGTAAGTCAATTAACTCTTTTTTTTTTTTTTTAATTGATTGGGGGAGTAGGGGAAGGAGAGAGAAGAGGGGGGGGAGAGAATAGAAACATACGAGACATCCTCATCAATCTCTCCGCAATCCCTAACCGTCGATGTGTCCTCATCACACTCAAACTCGTAATATGTCCATGAGCTACTCCATCCGTCGGTTCCTCCTCCATCTTCGCCAACACGTACCCAACCACCTTGGGATATTGTTCAGAGAGATCCCCCGTCCCTGTACCTGTGCCTGTACCGGACCGCTTCGTATACCCGTTCTTGGGCCGCACAACAGCCACGAAACTCAGTTGGGGCCAGGTCAAGGCATGGTAGAGATAGTATTTTAGAAAGTAGTTTTCGGGAAGGTTGGTGATGTTACAGGTTTGGATGGCGGGGAGGAGGTCGATGTAGGAGGGGTAGCTGGAGAGGGGGACGATGTCGACCATTTTTTTTCTTTTTTCTTTTCTTGTGTTCTTCTTCTTCTTCTTCTTTATTTGTTCTTTTTATATGTATGTGTTTCTTGTTGTATGTGAGTGAGGAGGAGGAGGGAACTCAATTGACGGTAATAATGGTCTGTCTTCCTCTCGATAATTATTATTAAGGTGTAGGTGCGTTTTCGGAGTAGTTGGATTTGGAGTGAAGTGTGTTGCGCTATTCCGCTTTTAGATAGTACAGTACCTACTGTTTGAAGGTCCATCTAGGAAGGTATTTATGCACGTACATAAATAGTACCGATGTAATATCCTCGACCTTGCAGATTTGGGATTAATCGTTTGGTGATTTATATAATGTCTCTATCATAAATAAACCAGCAAATGATGTTGAGTTTTGATGTGATGGTGACAGAATTGTGATAATAATCACGTGATATACATGATCATGGACATTTAGATAAATAACAGAGAGAAAGAGCAAGAGAAAGAGAGAGAAAGAGAGAGAGAGAGAGAGAGAGAGAGAGAGAGAAATATATTCTTCTAATTATTATTTCATGGGTCATCATCATAAATTAATATACTGGTCAATCTCACTCTTGTATATACAGCATATAGTAAAAACAACGGGAATCTATATTACAACAAAGAATCAAAAGATTGATGTGACAACCTGGACAGCTACGAGAAGGAGCAACGCGTTGACGACACTCTGTCCAGGCAGCAGAACCGAGGCTGCTGATAAGGTGCCGCAGCAGCTCGAGCGATCGTAGGTCACATTGTTCATTTCGGCGGCAACTTCGAAGACGGATCCATTAAAGCTCCCTTCGTTGTAATAATCAACCAGGAGAAAGTTTGGTGGACGACCCCAGCTCTCTATGCAAAGGGAAAAATAAAAAATCTGAATCAGTCTATCTGAATAACAAAGATAAGAGAAGGGGAGGGGGTGAAGAAACTCACCGGTGCAATTCCCTGCCATCCAGCCAAGACTACCTGGGCCGGTAACTGCATTAGTCTCATTTAGCGCTGCAGTATTGGGGATAAGGAGATTGATATTGGCTATATCGATATTGAGGTTAAGATTGTGGTTGGCCATGTAGAGTCGTTTCTTCGCATCCTGGCGCGATAAGCCTGGTGGACGTTGTACCGTGCAGGGGAACGATGGATCCGTTGGTGAAAAGGGGGTCTCCCACATTTGGGAAAACTCATCCATGAGCCATGGATATGCGGTTTGGTTGGCTTGGTAATCCATAAAGACAAGAGCGCGCTTGCCGGAGATGATCAGCTCGCCCAATGTCGGCCAGTTGTTCAAACCCATTGGGATTCGGGGTGGCGTGTAAACAAAGTCCATCAAGCCGGAATTCTCAATCGGTGCGGTGAAATTGCTAGGGTCTACATAGTCGTAGTTACCGATGAGGATAGTGACAACATCATATGGGTTATTCTTGATCCAGCTCGTGACAGTCGTCAAATAGTCTTCAAGGGGACCGGCATTCAGAAGGTCACATGTGGAATGACAAAGGTACATTGTGCCATTTTGGAGATGGGTTTGGAATTGTACTATATTCAGCAAAGAATCCCGTTAATAATGTATCTACTAGGCACCATCCTCCCCTTCTTAGGGGCCTTGCCAACTTCGGAATTGAGTTGAAGTACTCACACATTCGAATTCCATCCTCCAGCTGGTATTGCACATTTAAAGCTTGGTTCGAAGCAACATTGCCCTTTACATGGAATGGGCTATTGTGAGCGGCAACCATGGTAATATTAGAGTATTTACGGTTGCAGAACTCGGCATGGCCATTGCATGGTGTTGTATTGACGACGGGAGACGAGGAGGCTGCTGGAGGCGCAGTCGAAGTAGCATTGGATGTGGAATTCAGGCTTGCCGAACTGACCTGACCTCCAACCAGGGTCATTCCTGTATCAGTAGTAGTAGTCGAGGTTGTCGCGTTATTGGTTTCAGTCGAGACGTGTACTGATGTCTCTGTGCCGGAGATGATGGTTGAACCGGTGACGGTGCCATCCTCTGTGACGATGATGACCGTGGAGGAGTACGTCAGGTAGGTACCGGTTGGCACAGTGGCCTCGTTAATTGTTGTAGTGGCAGAGCCTTCAAGGGTGAGAAGCGAGTCCGTGGTAGCGTCGCTGTCACGCTGGGCGAAGACTAGACTGACAGCCAGCAGAGGCAGGAGACGGGATGTCCACCACATCGTGCTGGATAGACAAATGCCTCAAAGACGAGAGCGGACGGGAGGTAAAGATCCTAAAGCGAGATGATAGCGTTAAAAAGAGGAAGATATAGAGAGGTTCCTGAACAGAAATCTTGGGTGGAGTGGGAAACCCATGGAAGGGTCTTCAGTTTGTGGTAGGTAAGTAGTGAAGGGGAAAATAAGGGTAATATTCAATACGCCGTACCCGTCGGTAAGAAACTTACAGACACAGGGAAGAGGCGGGTGGCTCCCAGCTCGCAACCCGATAGGTCGATCTGAATGATCGGCAATGTCTGGGACCACGCTCACTGGGCGGCTGAAGGCTTGGCATGAGACCAACAATAGTTGCCACCTGGCGGGAGACCAGACCCACCCAGTGGGGCGCATCGGCAGGATGATGACGTTATGAACTTATAACTTGTGGGTCTGGAGCCAATGAGGAGTGACCGGGTCCAGGCCAACGGTTACCGGAATTTTCAAGACCATTAAACTAGGTCACCCAATTTTGCTGATTGGATATTGCTGCTTCAATTACTAAGACAGCCACGTTGGATGTGTGGTTATTGACAACTCCAAAGACGATGTTTCAGAAGTATATTTAGGACCTCGCTGATGCTCAGGTCAGAAAGGAAAGTTTAGACAGGTAAATGCTAAAGAAAAGAACACAGCCCCCCTACTTTCGGACGGGAGGTTATGATATAATAGTCGAGAGATCGACATAAGAAATCAAGCATCGTGTGGGAAGATCTTCATCTCGTCTCTGACAATGAGTGGGTCTTGGATTCGTTATCATGAGGCACGCGGAGGTTTCTGGGTCAAACAGGGCCCTCAATGGACGAGTCGGACGTTCGAAACTCAAAAATGACTCTGAATTCTCGTCTGGCCAGAGCTGGAGAACGGACGGTTTGTACGTTTGTCCTCCGTCACCAGCTCTTCTTTTCTTCCCTATCTGTTATTACAATTCTTTTTTATTTTGTTGTTGTTGTTGTTGTTGTTGTTGTTGTTGTTGTTGTTGTTGTCCTCTCTCCTTTTATCCCTTTTATCCTTATCCTTAATATCATTCTTATTATGAATCTTTCCACCTAGTTATCAATCATTTGGAATAGCCAATCTAATCTAACGTCATATTTACCTCTTGGCTGATACACCCAAATTATACTACTACCAGCCTACCTATATACCCGTCCCGCCCTAGTTAAAACATTATACCTGCCTATCTATCACTGTCTATCTACCCATCCTTCCATCTATCCATCCATCTATAAAGGCATTGTGCACCATCTCCCTAACCCCATTCCATGGCCAAATTCCCTCACTTTCAGAAATCATCAACCTCTACAAGACCACAATATGGCCGGAGTCGGTCGACCGTTCACCGGCACCGGGCTCTCCGCTCATTTCTTCACCTGGTCGCTTGGATTTTCCTACTCTTAGTCCTCATCGGCAATGTTTCCAACAAGCCTGTCCTGCGGAATATCTGGTTCTTGAAAATCGACCTCTCCAACATTGTCCCCCTCTCGGTCCCCAATGCCACACTTATTAACAGTATTGCTCGATCCATCGGTCTACATGATTTCTACCAGGTCGGTCTCTGGAATTTCTGCGAGGGCTACAATAACGACGGCGTAACCTATTGTTCCAAACCACGAACTCTCTACTGGTTTAATCCGGTTCAGATTATCCTCAGCGAACTCTTAGCTGGAGCAACAAGTATGTGACCTCCCTTCCCTTTTATAAAACTCCTCCGAAGGGAAAAAGCAAAAGCAAAAGCCAAAAAAAAAAATTCAAAAAATTCATGAACCCATCCATCTAACAACAAGCACAAGTCGTCCTCCCCTCCGACATCTCCGATGCCCTCGAAATTGCCCGAAAAGCCTCGCACTGGATGTTCGGTCTCTTCTTCACTTCCACCATCTTCACCTTTGTCATGATCTTCATCACCCCACTCGCCGTCTCCAGTCGTCCACCACAAACCATCTCCCCAGATCCAGCCTACAACCTCACCCACCCCCCGCACCGTCGTCGTACCTTCATCTTCCTCCGCGCCATTCCCCTCACAATCCTCACCTTCCTGACCGCCATCTTCACCATTGTCGCCGCCGTCATCGCAACAGTCATGTTCATCATCTTCAAAAACGTCTTCACAAATGACACATTCAACCTCAATATCAGCGCCACCCTCGGTACCCAAATGATGGCCTTCATGTGGATTGCGGCTGCCTTCAATCTTCTCGCCTTCATTGTCGAATTTGGCTCCTGTTGTGCCGCTTGTTGTGGTGGTCGGAAAGCCCGTAGGCAGTTGAAGCGTGGCTCTGGCGACACTACCCCCCAGATGCAAATACGTGAAAAGGATACTTCCAATCACTCGAGTGATAACAATAGTCAGCGCATGACGCAGGATCGATAAGTTGGGTTTATATATACATTTTTCCATAATATATAAAAGAGATGGCAAAAGGAGCGTGGAAGAGGTTTATCATTATATACCCGCGATTTAGACTATGCATATGACTTACAGCTACCGGGCAATTTGTGTACACACGAAAAAAAAAAAAAAAAAGTACATATTGAGTACACACATAAATACATACGTATACACCTGCTTTGCGCACGTACTTAGCAGAGACGATGCAGCGCACATCATATAGACTTTAGGAATGGCTGGCTAACAAGATAGAATACATGCATAGATGATTCTTGTCAAATCTTGGGCAATGACATTTACATTATATTCTCAATATTTTTTTTTTGGGGGGGGGGGGGTTGGCTAGAAACCATATAGATTGTAGCTTCACTTCACATCTAATGATCCTCGGCTAAGATAAATTCCCTAAGACATGCTCCATGACAATGCAATTCCCATATTCGCTATGCATAAAAACTTGGAAAAAAAAGAAAAAATAGAGTTTGGGAGAATATCACATGAATAAAACCGGCATATGGTGAACACCTAATCAAATAATATTCTCTAGGCTTGGGATAGTTCAGCCTCCATCATACGGGCCAATTCGTCATCATCAAGCGAACTATGGTCCCTACTGCGGGTATCTGAGGGCGGAGCGGGCGAATTAGTTGTTCGAATCGGTATTCGAGGTTGTCTATTTCTATCTTGATTCTCGTCCCGAAGCCAGTCATACTTTTTCTTCCGAAACGACTGAAGCATCGCTGCACGGCGCTCTGCATCCTGCGGTGGACAGCTTGGCCTTGTAGGACCATCCTCTTGCTCATCGGTTAGGTCGATGGTGACGGGGGTATGCTGTGGGTTCACTAGACGGCTGATAGAAGCCTCATGGGGAGGATTGGTAGGCTGATGGCTCCCTTGACAACTAAGTCCCCTTGACTCGTGCTGTCTGGCGGGCTGGAGTTGGGGCTGGAGTTGCTGAGAATGTGGTCTGGATGTTTGTTCAGCGAGAGATGAGTGATGAGGTATTGGTTGTATCTCAGGCTGCGAGTCCAAGCAAATAACCTCCTGATTCGGTAAAGGAGGATGGCTTTTTACTCCCCGTGGAGGCTTGTACCCTGTTGGCACTGGAGCTATCGTAGGAACTCGTTTTTGCACGTGGATCTCATATAAGAGATTGTTATAGACTAGTCCGAGGTCGTGAAGCTTGGTTTTCCACTCTGCTGCCTCCTTCTTGTATTGTTCAACCCTGCATTGATGACGGGTGGATACACGACGAAGCATTGCGTTCTCTTCACGTAATTCTTGCTCTGTTGATTTCCCTACCGTAGGATCCACAGGGGTCCATTGTGCCAAGGCTTTCTTGTAATAGTTCCGCTCATAAGTGAGTTGTTTGATTTTGTTTTGCAAGTATGTCATCCGTCGATTGGTCTGATCATCTGCGGCTTCGATGCATCTCACATGAATACTTGGCGCCGACGGAAGATATCCTAGAGGCCCCCCAGAAGTTGGGTATGGGGACAGGTACTCTGGCTCTTTATGAACCTGCAAAATCTCCCGAGCTACACTCGCAACTAGATCTTGAGAATCTATCGAGAATCGCTTTTTTGTTGTCTCGCTAATAGACGGCTGGCATCCCGTAGCTAGCCCCAGTGGCACAGTAAGCCCGGTGGGAATTTTGATTGCAGCGAGATTGTTCGTAAGCCTAGTGCTTGCTCTTTCGTCACCCGACGAATTGTCGAAAGAGGCATCTTGTGGAAAATCGAGAGCTTGTTCAAAGTTAGGCAAAAGCTCACCATTAGGAAAGTCTAGAGGCACATCGATTGTCGAATCTCCAAACAACGAATCAAAGGCGTCAAAAAGAGATGGCGAGGGCTGGCCTTCTGGACCGAGCGGTGTGTGGGGAGCCGTGCCTACCTGACCACATTGGACAGACGAATCGGTCGATAAGAGAGAGGGTGTTTCGTCCGGAGAAGTGATGGTTTGGTTTTGCGGAGACTGTACATGCTGTCGCTTTCCAGGGGGGTACCACAGCTCAAAATCTTGTAGGAAGGCTTCCTCGCTTGAGCGTTTTCGAGAGGATAAGGCCGTGTCAAGTTCCGGAATCGAAAACTCCGAGTCGAAGAGAGGGTCATATGTATCTTCCTCGGCGCCTAGAGCATCTATATCGTGCTTCTCACCCTGTAGGAGCGCATGGTCGACAGACTCCTGCAGCTGGGACCCAGGGGGAGGTGTAAGCCCCAGATCATTCACATGCAGATGAGTGGTAGATAGGGAAGATGAATCACCCTCAAGAGTTTGTGGCTCCTGAGGCTGTGGAAAAGGCAAGCAGGTTTCGAGGGAGGTAGAAATACCTTCAGCCACGTTGCCGTCCATCTCCTCTTGGAGAAGCGTAGAGCAGCAGGATATCCTTAAATACCGCCGTATCTACTCTTACTATGATCTTATTCCCCCCCTAGGTTGAGACAAATATGAGTTCGGAAGCGTCGATTCGATTCAGGTCGCCTGGGCGTAGCGAGGGAAAATCCACTCGAGTACCGGACTCAAGAGATTTATAAATAGATCGGACGCATCTGTAAGGGTATTCTAGCGTAGATTCTGTTTGTCACACGCTTTTCACCGTACCTTTCTAGACCTATTGTAATCCCAAGATATCGAGTTTGGGTTCAGTCTTGGATTTAGGAGCAGAAGATGAGAATGACCGAGGAAGTTGATTTATGTTTCATCCATACTTCAAAGAAGGAATCCAGATACTAGGATGTTGGATGAAGAAATTTGTAAAAAGGAGAGGGATGAAGATAGATGAAGAAGAGTACAAGAGACAACAAGCAGATCCTTTGTAACAAAGAAATCATGAGACTATTTTTCACTCCACATGTTACCGCTTAACTGACCGCTCACGTGCCACATCTGGTAATACGCCTCAACTTGGCACTATTAGTCCCCTAAGACACTTTAAACCGGCAGGACGTAATTAAGGCGATTTTCTAAAGCTCCACTAGTAACACTACACTATTGAACAACCTCCACTGTCGCGGGTGCGTTTTTCAAGTTCTTCTTCAACCTCTCATCCGCTCGCCCTATTAAGAACCCTAGCTATCAATATGAGCGTCATCCTCTGCACTGGTAAGTATTTATTTCGCTCCTCTCTTGCCTCTAAGCTGTTTTGCTCAATTTATCTTGAACTGTATTAACATCTGCTTTGTGTTGCGCAGCGGGGTATGACCATACCATTCGGTAAGTAGTCGCTCTGGCTGTAGCGTGGAATGCCTCAACGCAGGTACTGATATATATCGAAACAGCTTTTGGGAAGCACTGTCTGGGATTTGCTCACGTACCATTCAGCACCCTGATTCGCAAGTAAATCGGCTCTGCATCACCCCCGACAAGCGTTACCTCGCCGCTGCTGGGCACAGCAATGTCAAGCTGTATGACATCAAGTCTACAAACCCTAACCCTGTAATGACATTTGATGGCCATACAAATAATATTACAGGTGTTGCATTTCACTGCGAAGGCAAGTGGATGGTCACCAGCTCAGAAGATGGCACTGTAAAGGTGTGGGATACCCGAACTGGTAGCCTGCAACGTAATTATGCCCACAAGGCCCCGGTGAACGATGTTGTCATTCATCCAAATCAGGGAGAGCTCATCAGCGGGGATCGAGCCGGTATTGTCCGTGTTTGGGATCTGGGTGAAAGCGTTTGTACCCACCAGTTGATCCCAGAGGACGATGTTGCTGTACACAGCGTTAGTGTTGCCAGTGATGGATCGCTGCTATGCGCAGGGAATAAAAAGGTATTATCTCGTCCCATTATAAGTTCCTAGGACTGACTAACCATTACCTCGGGGTCCCCAGGGCAACGTTTACATCTGGCGCATGATTCAAGATGCTGAATTGACTCGCATTGTTCCGATTTGCACCTTCCAAGCCCACAAGGATTACCTCACCCGTGTTCTTCTATCACCGGATGTTAAACATTTAGCCACCTGCTCTGCCGATCACACCGCCAAAGTATGGAACCTTGACTTAGAATACCCCGCAGCTAAAGGGGTCGTGGCAGCTGCTAGAGCCCGAGCCAATGGCCAAGTCGCTCCGGACGCAAACGAATCATACCCATCTCCTGCACCTTCCGAAACCCAAACCAGCCCGGTTCCTCAAGACAGACCAAGAGCTGATGCTCTCCCGTTTGGTCTTCTTAATGGCACTCCTCCTGTCAACCATGAACCCCAGCAGACCTTTCCCATCCAGCCAGATGGTCCCCCTATGGATCCTAACACCGGCACACTTTTCCTTGAAACAACCCTCGCAAACCATCAACGCTGGGTATGGGACTGCGCATTTTCTGCGGATTCGGCCTACCTGGTTACGGTATCTAGTGACCACTATGCACGTCTTTGGGAGCTAGCTTCTGGCCAGATCATTCGTCAGTATAGTGGGCATCACCGTGGGGCAGTTTGCGTTGCACTGAACGATTACTCTGAGCCTCGTTAGGCGGTCCCTAGGCTTCTTTCTCTTTTCCCCCTTCTCTACCTTCCGGGTTGTATTGTGCGGTCATAAATGCAACCGATTCTGTTGTCTGTTTGTGACGAATTTTTCATAGTAATGTGGTTAGCATGGCGTTGGGACAATTGACTTTGGGGCGCTGGATTGCCTGTCTTGGAGTTCATGCCGTTTGGAAGAGATTTTATCTCTCTTTAAAATTTTTTTTTTATACGCCCCACATTTTTTATGTTTTTGGAATACGTTTGCTGTGGTGCAGCTATCCATATTCTAGTTATTCTAATGTAGGAATATAGGCTGAAGAATATTTGCATGATCTCATCCTTACATTAGTTTTACCTACTCTCAACTGTAGACAAAAAAACAAGGTATAAGCCAGGCGCCTGTTCAGACATAAAGAAACAAAAACAAGCTATACAAGCTAATGTCTTAGGTAAATGCACCAAGCCCCCCTAACAAAGGAAAAGCGAAATCACCAAGTGATATAAGACATTAGCAATGCAATGCAACGACAATGGGTCTCGAGAAACACAAATTGAAGAATATAAGAAGAAAAATAAAAGGTACGAACAGATAAATAAATAAATAATAAAAGGAAAAAGAAGCTTCATCAGTTTGGAATTTTTTGAAGAGTTTATTTTCTTTTTTTCTTCTTTTGGTTTTTATTCACATCGAGGAAATTAGCCCAATGCGAACCACGTCACGCTAACAACAACATCCAGACCGCGTGCCTCAGCTCCGGGGTACTTGAATGTCCACATCCCATCACGGTTGACATCCCAAAAGGCGCCAGAGGCAGAATGCATGCCCCTTTTCCCAACATTAGCGGCGTCTCCATCCGCGGCAGCTGATTTGTCGATCAGTCCTTGTTGCACGATGGTGCTGTTGACGGTAAAGCGGTATGGAGGGGCAGTGGATGGAGCGGTGGGAGCGGTTGCGGTGATGAGAGCCTTCAGGATGGTATTCTAATATATAGGACACACACAGAGAGAAGTGAGACGATCACGGTTAGACGATTGCCATGACACTGATGGTACTGGGATATATCGGATACAACCCAAACCCATCAAGTTTCTTCCATCGAATCGAGACTTACAATGATCTGGGAGTTCCAGGAACCAACCTGGGTGTGCTCATATCCATCGGCTTCGCCCAGGGCGGCATCGCAGGCCTAGTTTATAAGAAATCAGTCCAAAGAAGCTCACTACTACATATAGTACACCAGGGCGGGGTTGGGTTCAGAGGCACGACAAGGCTCGTCGAGAGAATAAGGAAAATCTGAAAGGATTATCGTAGGCACACACCTCCGTAGCGATCTTAGTCAGGTCGGCGATAGGTACGGGCTACAAGAATGAGAGAGAAAAACGGGAGGTGTTAGCGAATTATTGGGATACTCGGACAATGGTATGGCGGAGAAGCGCGTGAGGGTGTAGATGCTCTCATTATTGGGACGGCCGTGGGATGGTTACACACCGAAGTGGGAGAAGACTCGACAGCCATTGTGCACGAATGGGTTCAGGTAGGTAGTAAGGAGCGATAGGTATCGGGTCTTAAGTCGAAGGAGTTAGTATGGCCTATGCACATTGGATTTCTAGAAGAGGATCCGATGGGGGGCTTGTCTGGGTCGATGGCCGTGGTGGTGGACACAACCAGAGGATAGAAATTGTGGGGGAAGGAATGCGGGCCCCGACACCGGTGAAAGAGATTGATGGATATCGTCCGCAGGACTGCAACACTTACATAATATAAAGAGCGATGTAGGGATACGAAGATCTAGAAACCGACAGTACAGGGAGGGAGAGAGATCCAGGACAACAAGCGTGTGCTGGTCGATGTTTGGGGGAGACTCTTGGTGGCATCATTGGTGTGACTTCGTGACTGGTGGTTGGACAAGGACCATCCCACACTATTCCCAAACGGGCCTGGGTCCGAAGCAGGCTTATATTCTATCTCGGACTAGCGTCTCATGTCCTGCCGCTACCGCCACCGGAATCGGAGCTAGGATGATCCGCCCAATGCAATCGACGCCTAACAGGGAAATTCAGACGCACGTGCTACTCAAGACCCGTGGAAGCGGTCGCTAGTGGCAGAAACAACACGGCCCCAATCCGAGTCTCCTCTTGAAATGCTTCTTAAGTTTCTATCCGACACTGACAGGCCCACACTGACCAATCTTGTCCTGTGCTATCTAATTATTTATTAGTTCCGTATCCCCTTCACTCGACTAGCTCCTTACTGAAATTTTCCTACTTTTTGCCTAGCAACTCTTCAGAAAGCTTTTTCACTTCTTATCACTCTTCCTCTTGCCCACCCCGCACGTTCGAAATGTCCAGCCAACCCTTGCTCCAAACCGCTCCAGGTCAGTACCTACAATCAATGAGCGATTCGCAGAACTCTCTCTCTGTGTTTTCAGCTTAAAGCCTTCTTCTTCGGGACACGGACTAATGACTCAATTGCTACAGGCAAGCGGATCGCTCTTCCTACCCGTGTTGAGCCCAAGGTTTTCTTCGCTAATGAACGAACTTTCCTCTCTTGGCTCAACTTCACTGTGATCCTCGGTGGGTTGGCTGTCGGCCTTCTGAACTTCGGTGACCACATTGGACGAGTTTCCGCTGGTCTCTTCACCATTATCGCTATGGCAGCCATGATATACGCTCTAGTGACATTCCATTGGCGTGCACAAAGCATTCGGAAACGAGGGCAGAGTGGTATCGATGACCGCTTCGGTCCCACCATTCTAGCCTTAGCGCTACTCGCTGCTGTGATTGTTAACTTCGTCCTCCGCATGATGCAAGATTAAAAAATAGCAATCCACTATTACCTTTCATTATTGCAGTTGGCTTGTGAAAGAAAAAGTTTTTTTTTTTTTTTCTATTTACCTGCCTCTCACTCAAACCCGATCCTCCTCGAGGTTGTCATTGTTATTCTGGATATCCACGCTTCAGAGCAAAATTGCTGGACAAATCCCTAGCTAACTCTACAAGCCCTCGAGCTCCAGCCTGACTCTACAGACGAAACTCAAGGTCACCGATAGCTTTCCTTATTTGTGTCCATAGCTTCTCTCTTTTTTTTTTTTTTTTTTTGGCTCCTGTACTGATGAACTTTTGCGTCGGCGTTACTGATATGTCGTGATTTTCTAATGTATTAACGCTTTCTAGTTGAGCACGTGCATTAATTTCTCATTCTGCAATGATTTCCATTTCACCCAAGAAATTCATAGACGGCTAAAGATCTTATCAATCTTCGAGAAATATGTAAATTATTTGGCCACCCACGGCATGTGGTCCAGATCGGCTTGGTATCCAGCGCAACTCGCTTCATGGGCCTCGCTCTTTCAGTTCTACTAAGCAGCATGTTGCCTTTTAATTTCAGGTTCCCCTTGTTTACCAAGACCTTATAGCTTCAGTAATTCCTTTGGCTTCCCTCACCATTACCCATGCACGCAGAGTTTAACTGATGCTTTTAATCCCCTTTCTCTTTTAAAAGCTAAAGGGACTGTTGCTACGTTCGTTTCAGACTGGATACGCATTTTATAAGAAATCCTCTTTGACTTCTATGCATCAGGTTACCCCCTTTTCAGAAAACCCCAGAAGGGTACTCTCATTCACTACGACCATTAAATATCAATGCCACTAAGGTGATCCTCAACACGAATGCTGCATCATCATCGGATATTGGCTGAAAAATGGAATCGACAGATATCAATAAATAAAATACTTGATAGATCTAGTCTAATGGAGATAGGCTGTAGAGATATATACGCAAAACGCTTGCACAGAGGAAGTGATGACATTTAATATGCATGTTCACCAACTACCCACTGCAATGACTACCTTACCTACTCGGGTGCGTTCTCGGTGGGGAACCGTGACTAGCGAGTTGGTCAGTCAGGGCAGTCGGAATATTTGGCCTATGGGTTGGTTTCTGATTCACACTGCTGGTTCTTTTTTTTTTTTTTCCCTTCTCTTTTTTGAGGGTTCTCTAGCCTATGCATGCATATATGTGTACATACATATACCCACATGTATGAAGGGGGGGGTAGCTTACATATTGACATTGACACGGCTAAGAAAGGGAAGGGATGTATAGTGGGCAGGTATGTTTAATAAATAACGGATTTGTTGGTATATTTCTTTTTAAGGTCTAGGTACTTCCACCCAACAGTAGGTAGGTATGTTCCTTCAGAATGACATATTCTGCTAGGTAACTGCTCCATGTTGTTTAATATCACCACTTTATCTAGGTATATACACAAGCACGTCGACATCATCTAAAACAAGTTAATATATGTCGGAAATTTAACGAGAATGCTTTTATTACTTGGGAGGAAGATATAAATTTACGAACAAAGAAAAAAAAAAAATGGGGAAAAAAAAGAATTATGTCATGAGTCCGAGGTGATAGTCTAAATAATTACTCAAAGCATGAACTAAAGACCCTCAAGTCTTCCTCTATTGGTCCTCTTTGTGAGATCAGACTTCCACTTTTCTTACCTAATGTGGGGTATCAAGGTGTGTGGTGTAGTGGATGGCTGTAACTTTTGTTTGTGGTAAAAGCTGGGCTTACTTGCCCAAGTAGGTAGTTAGTTAGTTACTACCTACCTAGGTAAGTTAATAACGAACTACTTAGGTAAGGAGCTAATAAACTCATAGTAATACAGTACGTTTACACTCTCTACTTCTAAGAGTTTCAAGCTCGGTATACCTACCTCCCTACCTAAGCACTATCCAGCTATTTTACTGCCAACACGCGGGGAAGTTGAGAGCGAATAGGAAGAGAAGGTGGAGTCTAAAATGAAAACCAAATAAATAAATAAATAAATATATTAATAAAAGGTTTTGGTTAATAATTGGACTATAACAGCCCTTATTATTGCATGGCTGCCAGAGTTAAGATTATCACTAGCCTTGACTTTCACCTGCAGCCGCTCCGACTAAAATATTGAATAAGCCGTCAAAGTTGGGACTAGTGGGTGTTTTAGACGTTTGAAAGCTTCTTCTCTCTCAAATGGGCTTTTATCTAGTTTCAGAATATTTCAGATCATAGTGCGCGTGATTGTCCTGGAGTCCTTCCTTTCACTCCAAGTTCCCTGTGATGACTCGGGGAGGAGAAGAAAGGATGGGCAGAGGAAGGTTAACGCCCCTAAGTTGATATTAATTAGATGAAGGAGGGTAGGAGGGCGGTAAATAGGCCGTAAGTAGAGGTTAGCTAGGTAGTAGGTAGGAGTTAATAGGGAGAGTTAGAATAGGCTGCAACATTTGAATATCATAAGTGCATTGTATTCGGGACAGAGTATTATTTTAGATGAGTGTAAGGAAGATAAAGTGATACCTATTACATTCTAGTAGACTATTTACTCAGTTAAAAAAAAAAAATAACTAGGAAAAATAAAACAAACAAAAAAAAAAAAAATTAAAACAAGAGAGTATAGGTATTTATTAGTTATTGATTTATATTGCCTCTGTTGCCCTGTTGCCCTGTTACATATGGAGTAGTAATGATGTAATGATAAATGGGAACAAAGAACAAGGCCATGTGTAAGGCGTCGAACCAGAGGGACTGGAACCCTGGAATTTCGTATATGATAGATACGTATACCTGGTATGATACAAATTCTGTTTGTGCATGTAGGACAAACCAAGCAATATTGATTGACTAGACGGTTTTTGGTTTTGATGTGATATCTGATATCTAAAATACATGAAAGAGGGGCTCTCATCAGTTGAAATCAAAAGAAAAAAAAAGTACAGTATCTTACTTTTCCTGTTCCTGGGATACTCAACTGAAACATAGCAAAAAAACAAAACCAAGCAAAGAGATGATGGTGTGGCAGTGCTTCGATACCTGGTAAGATTTCAGGTATTCGGGGGTAAAGAATAAAGTACATTAGCTCCGATCCATGGGCCAGTCCAGGCCCAGCATCACATCATGGATCCACTCGACTGATTCGGAATCGCAGGCGATGATTTGACGTGTCATCCTTTGTGTCGGGAGTCTGAGAGGGCAGTCTGTCAATCAGATTCAAAGAATGGGAAAAAGAAAGAGAAAAGAACGCCTCTAGCAGCTTCACCTATAGGCAATCAGATCATCCTTACTCAGTAAGAGTCTAAATACGCCTTCTTGAGCGAGAAAGCCCCTTCTCTCCTCCTCCACAGCCCAATCAGAGTATTGTAACTGACTAAACTCTCCGTTCCACGCAATAGTTAATCAATCCCCTCCTCCCTTCTCTCAGAGGCCTTGCTTTTTCCGGCTCTCTTGTCCCTCCTCCTCCACCATCTTCTACGCCTACATCATCCTCTCTCTCTCTCACTCTCCCAATCCATCCTCTATCACATTTTCTTTCCTCTCCTTCTTTCCCCTTCTCCCTCCTTCTTTCCCCTTCTCCCTCCTTCTTTCGCCTTCCTTTACTTTCTCTTTTCCACAACCTTTCTCTCACCACAAAAAAAAAAAAAAGAAAAAAGGAACTCAATACTTTTTTTCATTGAAAAAAAAATAAACCATATCTCTTTTTTTTTTTTTTTTTTTTTTTTATTATTGTTGTTATTATTATTTTCTAGTCCCTGGACGGACCATCAACGTTCCTACTTCCCTGGTATCTATCTACCTATCTATCTTCCCCATCTCTTTCATGAACAACCAACCAACAACCAACCCCTCAATCTCCCTCCTTGGCTGTATAGTGATTGCTATCTTGTGATTATTTGCTCTCGCTACCAGCTCTTCCCTCTGCTCCCAACTTCCTGCTGCCTGTTCCTGTTTCTTTACCACTTGTGTTGTACTCCCGTACCACCACCATTATTAATAGATTACGCCACCGCCCAACCGTCTCTCTTTGCCCCCCCCCCGTGGATCCCCCCTTCCCGGCCTGCATGTGAGTTGTTGAGACAAGAGGTACATCCTTTTTTACTTCTATTCAAACGAACTGCTATTATTCCCTCATCTCACTCAAAAATTATAATTGCTATTATTATTATTATCATCATCATCATTATCATTATTCTCCCTGTATTACCTCCCTCTTTTTGACTGCGTCTTACATCTACCTCTCCATCCAATCCAATTATCTACCAACTCTTCTTCTCCCTCCCTGCATGGTTCTTTTGTCGGGTCTTCTCGCGCCCGCAGTTCCTCGTTGGGCCGCTGTTCTCCGTGCCTCCTTCCCCCTTGCTACAGTTCCGCCGCCGGTCGCAAACAACGTCTGACCGATCGGCAGCGACGTCCACTCCTTAATTGTGACGCCTCACTCCACCCTCTTCACCCCGTCTTCCTGCCCTCCCCAGATCTAGATTTGCGTTTACATGCACTGGTGCATGATCGCAATACCCCCCCAACTAAAAGGAGCCAACTAAAAAAAAGAACAAAAGAAAGAAAAGAAAGGAAAAGAAAAGAAATTCGAATCTCTTTTTTTGTTGTTGTTTTTCTCCCCCTTCCTTTCCCTCCTTGAGCGCCCTACGTGTCGCATCCCTGCATTGCTTTAGACCCGCATCATTCTCTTCTCTCTCCCTCGCGACCGTATCTCGCATGGCATGTTTCGACTCCTTCCTTGGTCCTCTACAATCGGGGGGAATAAGGTGATGGCCGAAGAGCTCAAAATGCTCGCGACCTCACCGCATTGCCCCGCGCCTGGTGTAAACACCTTCGTTTTGCCCCAGTTAAAGCGCAAACGGTCGGATTCCAATGATTCGACTGTAGCTCGAGATGCCCCGGTCGCAACCAAGCTGCGCACCGATGATGCGCCCGCTAAACAAGTCACATCGATGCAGCGCGCCCCTGCGACTGGCAACGATGCGAATATCACGCCGCAACAACCCCCAACCGAACAAGAACACTCAGAGCGTGCGTCCAAATTATCCACGTCGCCACAGCGTCGGCGCTCAAATTCCTCAGATCCCACTCGTGGCGCCAGCCAGGATGACTTCCCGCGCAAGGTGAATGTTGACAAGTTGCGCGAAACCCTCGAGTCGCAGTTAAGTCTCGAGGTCTTGCTGAAGCATAACGAGCTCCGTTTAATCGATCAGGAAATTGCAAAATGTCAAGTCGCCTTGGAGCAACTGCGACGATGCGCTGAAATCCCCTACCCCGGATCGCAAGCCACTGGCATTTCGCAATCCGTCAGCGGTGGGACGGGGATGGCGGTATGGACTCCTGGAAATGGACCTGCGCCGCTTTCCCCGGCGCCCTGGGGTGTTACAGATGGTCCTTACACTCGTCATTACGCCAAATGGCTACTACCAGATCCCCAGTTTGATGGAGGCGAACTTGAACCCGGGACCCCCATGAGCCTTGGCGCTGCCACCCCGCTGGAGGGCCGTTCTACGCGTGGAAATCCTGGCGATGGGTATCTGGCTGGCAAGTCTCGACCCCAGCGAGGATCAGCGGGCGCAAAGCTACAGTCATTGCCTAGCGGCTATCCACCACCAAAGGAGCGAGCTGGTCCCATGATCATCCGACGAAAATCGGACGGTATCCTGGTCAAGCTCGTTTGTCTAGATTGTCGGAGAGACAACTTTTCCAGTACTCAGGGCTTCATCAACCATTGCCGTATCGCCCATAATCGTAACTTTGCTAGCCATGACGCCGCAGCGATGGCTTCTGGAGAGCCTGTTGAAGTTGATGAGGCAGGGACCGTCATTGGTGGCAAGAGCGAACCGACTAGCAATATTTCTGCCAGCGGGTTTGTCCATCCGTTAATTCGTTCCGCGCATGTGATCGAAACATCACCAAAGACACCACTCTTCACATCGGATCCTCCCCTTGATTCCAGAAAGAGATCTTCTCCAAGCCGGAAGGCATCGTCAGCGGTGGAAACACCCCGTGCACCGACACTCCCCAGCAAACTGAATACTCCAGCGAAAGCCCCAAGCGATACTTTCATGGCTTCTGTCGAAACCCCTCACCTATCCTCCTTAATGAAAATGAAGGGGGTTGGGCTTGATCTCGGGCAGTTAGTCGGGGAAGCAAAGACTACAATTGACCTTGGTGGATACTCATCCGAGGAAGGCGAGTCTGATGTAGAGTTAGCATCGCCATCAACTGAAGTCAAGCTCGGTACCAAACCACTTGGGACCCGTATTGGTAGACAGCCTATGCGAACAACCTCATCACAAGCTGCCTCCCAGCGACCCGGTAGCCAGAAGGGCCTAGACAAAATGAATCACAAGCCCCTGTCTCTCGAAACTCTGACACCTATGCGATCAACAGCACCCTATCAGTCACCTTATGGACCCACAACATCTCAAATCGACGAACTGCGGGACGCTGAAGGGGCAGATCGATCTTCCAATCTGAGTCCTAATACTGTGGAGTCCAACCAGGCTCCAAGCCTCGTCAGTGATGATGATGACTATGAAGCAGCATCAGACTCAGATAGTCCTGGTCCCAGCTCGTCTGAGGCGGAAGATGAGGACGGATTCAGTCATATTGATGTCGAGGATGAGGATGATACTACAACATCGACGACGGCTAGTGATCCCAAGACTGAAGTAGGCATGCCCAGTGCTGCTACTCCTCATCCATCGCCGTTGCCCAAACCACTCCGACGAGGTGGTTCGAGGAAGAAGGGGCAACTCATTTCAACATCTATAGTGCCGCTGAGTCGCGGCAAAGATGAAAAGCGTGTGAGCTTTGCTAGTCCGGGATCGAGTCCCGCGAAAGGCAAGAAGGACAACCAACGAACAGATAAACGATAGACTTTTCTTCTTGATTTTACCTTTTTCCTCTTTTTAAACTCTCTCCTTTTCAGATATTCAGAGGGCTAGGACCCCTAGTTGTTTTAATCCTGTACCTCTCTTCTCTCTTCTTGTATGAACTTCGGGAGTTGCTTTAGTTTTTATTATTAAGATATGACGGTCTCGGGAGGAGGAGTCTCCGTTTCCTTCCCAAGTTGTTCTTGTGATGAGGATGTTCAATTCAGCGGATGTCTTATGGATTAGCTTAACGACGAGGGAATGTATTTGAATTCGCAGGTTATTGTTGTTATTACTATTAGCTATCTTATAATCTGTTTAAACTTTAGCAGTTGTCTATTGCTGTCAGAAGTAGTGATTTATTTAATACGAGTGCACCTCAGTAGTAAGGCTTAGTATTACAATACTGTATTATTGAAACCCCCAAGCTGGAGCATTGAGCACTGACCATCCAAGCTTATTCTTGAAACCTTAATTTCACATACATTTCTGGAAAACGTCTAGGCAACCAACGGGGTTCGGAAATACAATATAAAACAAAGAACAAATCCCCAAACCAGTATTCCAAAAGGACCACCAGGTCAACAAGTTTCAATATCCTAGTATCGAAACCATGACCCAAGAACGTACAATCACACTCCTCTTCAACCGGGAGACCACCGCCAACAACAACAATGACAACAAGGACGACGACCTCACGACCAAAGCCAATTTCAATCCCAAAACAATTCAACTTTCTACCTTTCGCAATTTACTATCTTGTTATGGGCGGACGGTGGAAACCATCACGCGTCGTAGGGCGACTACTAAATTGACCCGTTCGACGAAGACGCAGAAGGCGCAGAAGAAGACAAATAAGACGGCCACCTCTAAGGGCAAGTCGCCGTCACAGGCTCGGTCTGATTCTCAAGAGCTTGACGGAGAGATCGAGAAAGCAGTACGGTCTTTTCTTGATTTGGATGAATGGAGATATGTGACTTTGCCTGGAATTATTCGGGAGCGGCGAGCTACTACTACTACTACTAGCAGTAGTAGTGGTGGTGGTGGTGGTGATAGAGGGGTAGGGGGGTATTTGGAAAAAGACGAGTTGGTTGAGTTGATGCAGTGGAAGTTGTATGTTCCCGTTCCCTTCCCCTTTCCCCTTTTTCCTTCCTTTTTTATTTTCCCCATTCGTTTCGTCTTCGTACATACGTATACATTTAATCATGTGCAATGTTGACAAGAGAGATGGGGCGGGTATTTTTATATATATATATATTTGAAGATCCCATGGTATCTTTCGTCCCGCTCTTTTAGGTATGATTAAAGGCAATCAGGCTAGTCTCGTGAAACGAGCTACATTGGAGGGGTTTTCTTCCCTGCTTAGCTCTCCTACGATGATGGGAACAGCAAAAGAGAGAGTAGCAGCAGCGGCAGGGAAAGAAAAGTCCACTGGGGAAACCTTCCCCAAGACAAGTTTAGATGCTCTTACAAAGCCGCTTCGGGGCGTGGGTGTTGCGACTGCGTCGTTGATTTTGTCATTGGGAGGTTCTTCTTCTTCTTCTTCTCCTTCGACTCGGATAGTAGATGCAGATGCAGATGCAGATGTGGACGTGGACGTGGATACCCCCTTCTACAGCGACGATGTCTATCTCTGGCTTTGTCTAGATGGGTATCCGCGTCTACGACAGGATGGGATGGAAACAGAGAAGAAAGACGAAGAAAAAGAAGGAACCAAGATGACGGTTACGGTGGTGATGGAAAAGACGGGTCAAAAGTTTGTTCGGCCAAATGGAGAGTTGAATGTCAAGTATAATTTGAATGAGTATCGGGAGCTTTGGGAGGCTGTGCGCGAGCTACGGGATCGGTTGAATTCTGATTTGGAGGAGGTAGACGGGGGTAGAAAGCAGGTGTCTTGTGCTGATGTGGAAAAGGTGGCGTTGGTATTGAGGTATTTGGAGGACTCGGGGTATATGATGGGGGAGAAGCAGGGTGAGGACAATAGTGATATGAAGGAGAAGGAGGAGAAGGAGGAGAAGGAGGAGAAGGAGGAGAAGGAGGAGAAGGAGGAGAAGGAGGAGAAGGAGGAGAAGGAGGAGAAGGAGGAGAAGGAGGAGAAGGAGGAGAAGGAGGAGAAGGAGGAGGAGAAGAAGGAGAAGAAGAAGAAGAAGAAGCAGGAAGACGGTCTTAATGCTAACAAAAGGAAGCGGAATGAGGGCCAGGAGCAAGGCTATGAGAAGAGGAGGACTAGGAGCGGAAGAAAGTAGAGAGGTGGTGGCTTAACTACCGTAGGTAATAAGATCCTGAAGAGGATCACTAATTCGAGCACACACTTCTCTCTCTACCTACCCAGATAGAAGAACATGCTTATTATACATATCTATTATATCACCTTATAAATGCAACCATAAAGATCCCTGAGAAAAGCTGCTTTTTTTTTTTTAATCTAACTGGTATTTTTTTTTCCCCTTTAATATATTCTTTTTCCTTCATCTCTTCTTTATTCGACATGTCATATCAATCGCTATCAGATATAGTATGTAATTGTATGTACTTGCCCTGTCCTTCTAGAATCTAGAGTCTAGGTAGACACGGTGTGCTTATATAGGTCCTAGTCTATATGACTTGGGGGAAACTAGCAATAAAGGGCTCTAGACTGATGATGTTGCGGTGTGTAAATCATTTTACAGTACCAAGGGATAGATAGATGTGTGTGCCGAGTATGTGTCTTACTCTAGATATAGTTTTCTAGTTTAGAGTTTCCTAATTCTTAACCTATATTGGACAAAGATGTGTGAATAAAGCAAATTGGTTTTTGTAATTATTGCCTAGATGTATGTCTGTAGGAAAATTTTATGATAGAGAGAGACTGTATAAGTTAAAAGAGAAGGAGGCAAGGCAAGCAAACAAGTATAATTAATATATACATGGCGTATCATAGCTCCCTATAATAATATGTCCTGTGTGTGATGTAAGCTACAAAGCAAAACTAAACTATATACATTGCGCCGGCTAAATTAGGAAATATTTTACACATCTCACCTTGCTTCAAGCCACACAACTCTTCCCCCCCCCTTTTCAGCCTTTCCTGGTGCTTTGCTCAGAATCGCCTAGCTCTTTATACCGAGTAGAATAAAAAAGACTTGAAATAATATCAACTCGATTGCCTTATTATTACATTCTAGTATCAAACACAATTAAGATATAAGATATTAGTCAAGTTGAAAGAAAGACAGATAATGCAACGAAAAAAAAAGCCACACAGTAACCCTTCCCAACTTCTCTTATCTCGTTCTCCCATTATCACATCATACCCCCTATGATACATTCTCTTGCCTGCACTGGCTTTCCATTCACCGACTTAAACTCGCTGAAAATTAATGGAAGAAAACAAAAAAAAAAAAAAAAAAAAAAGAGGGGGTGACCTCCTTAAAAACCAACCAAAGCAGCCATCAAACCAACAGCCCCCAATGCTCCACCGAGCTCAACCCTTCCGGCTCCTCCAGTAGGAGTCGAGGAATCTTCAGTTGGAGTGGGGGTTTGAGTCTCTGTGCTACTTTCAGTAGATGCGCTGGTTGTTGAGGCGGTAGTGGTCGCAGAGATGCTGGTAGAAGTAGACATAAGAGGGGCGGCAGCATTGCAGTAGGAGACCTTGGTTTGTTCAACACCGAACCTGTCCGGGTCATCGGGGCAGTTGTTGTAGCATCTGTACGTCGTTTTATTCCAAATATTAGACACATTCCTTTCTATATCCTTTCCCATCCACCCTCATCCAAGTTGGATAAGAGATGGAATGATATTAAGAGAACTCCAAACATACGTGAGAAGGTTGTTAGTCTGTTCACACAGACAGATCCATTCATTAGGACCGCAAGCGTCGACCTGGGGCTGGATCGACTGTAAGCACGCCAAGACAATGCTATAATGATGGTAAATTAGTACAGTGTCCAAGTGGGGAATAAGGGGAGGGGTGGAGGTACTTCTCTGCGGCGCAGCTGGAGGTGGCGGCAGCAGCGCTGGTCGTGGTAGTGGACTGGGCAAGGACCGCAGTCGAGGCCACGAGGAGGGAGGCAATTGACAGGAAACGCATCTTGGGTAGACTGTGGGGGAGCTGTGGTTTGGATGTTAATAATGGTTAAAGGGGTTGATTCGATGAGGGGGGCTGAAACAAATTTGGGATGGAGAGGTACTACCTTGTAGTAGAGATGAGAGGCGGGATGGGTATAGTTATTAGGAGTTAACCCGGATCAGACTGGAGATGCGAGTGGGTATGAAGAAAGGAGAAGGGGAAGAGTGAAAAAGAGAGGGAGAGAGGGAGAGAGAAAGAAAAGGAACAAGAAGGGCTCAGACTAAGACCGATGTGGAACTTCTGGGGGGAGTCATTTATAGGGAAACAAGTCAGGGATAGCAAGGGAATAATAATAAATAATCTCGGCATTGTTTGCTCAAAAACGCTTTATTTACTCCGGAGTCAAGCCAGACTTCGTTCAATAATAACAGCCACTTGAGTCAATGCGAATGCGCAAGTGGAGAATCATGCATCCGGAATCCCTGGTCTAGCACATTTAGTCCCTTCAAACAGCTGAATCCCATAGGACACGATGAGGGCCAAGTTGCTGGAGGGTATAAATTAGGGAGGCTGCTTAGAATTAGTGGCGTTCCCTCGTCCCCGGATTGGCTGTGTTCCTAGACAAGAGGATAAATTTGGACGCCATCCAGACGAGACACGGACGAACCCTGCACTAAACCTGTCTCAGCGTCTGGATTGGTCGATTTTTTGGGTTCCATTGCCGAATCGATCTGTCAGATTATTCGAGATATTGACCAACTATTGGCGGTCAGCAACTAGCTTTGTTACAGGTTAGTTATCTTCATTGGTTATGATTATTGTTATTATTACTATTAATTACGATTACTACTACTAAGGTACTACTACTACTACTACTACTAAGGTAGGTATTCTCCTTCTCCTTCTGCTTGTCGAACTTGATCACGCATTATGTTTTGTTGCAATTCTCGCAAAGTCGGTTGTTTAGCCACTGTATCCAAATTAAAAGAGAGGGAAAAATAAAAAAAATAAAAAAAAAGGCCCATCCGTACAATAATACAGTATATACAAGCCACCACAATCAAAGTAAAACGAAAGAATGTAGTCAAGTTGACAAGCCATGTGCGACCCACAATGATAATAGTAATAATTAAAAAAAAAAAAAAGAAAGGTCCTTCTGGGCTCTGTTTCCCTCCAAACACAACCACGCGCCAAAGACAAACCACAGGGTCGGGAAAAGCAAAGAAAAGTTTAAAAAGAAATCAAGGGGGAAAGGGGGAAAAAAAAAAAAAAAAAAGGCATGAAATGCCGGATTACCGACTCCCCTGACTCCTGGGAAAACGTGAAAGAAATGATACTTTGGTCGCCTTCCGCATTCAACATAAGCGTCTTATTTTGCTTTTCATTTCATGTATGATGTCCTTTTCCTTTCTCTTTGCCATGCCCCCTAATTGCCGCGACGGGTAAAGCCGTGTGACATGCATGGCTGCGATCATAATAAGGCTTATATGCAAAATCTTCGTCCTGGGAAATGATCTGCTTCTTATTGTAAAGATCTACTCTTGTCCGAAACCTAATGTCTCCTCCACAGCAATTGATAGCTTGTGTTCTAGGATGTCATGCGTTTTATATGGCGGAAGGTCAAGACGATTGAAACTGGATGGTTTGTTAGTTGATGCAGTCTCCCGGAAGTATTTTCTAGTCTCAAAAAATATAAGAAACAAAAATACATACCATGTATGGGATTTGGGTAATGCCACAGGATCACCAGATTTCTCGATAGTGAATCGCCTCGGCCCATCTGAACCTTGAAGATCCTTAAATCCGTTGACGGGAATCCGGGAAGTACCTGTCGTAAATTGAAGCAGACGAGACTTCTGTTCCGCATCCCAGCTACGAACAATCTTCCAGAAATTCTGGATGACTTCATCCTGCTCCTGGTAGCCTCGATAGTCCGTGTGTTTCTTCCAGTCATCCACATCGATATCTGCAATACCTCCGATTAACAGCTCCAGCTCGCGCTCATCAAAAACATTGACCAAATCCGCAGGAATCAGCTCATTGAATCCGGACATAAAAGCATTGAACTGCTCCTCCACCCGTTTAACAATCTTCCACTCCGTCACCAGCCTTGTCCCATTAGCACTCTTCTATACCTCCGATGTTCAAATGGTAAACTTACTCAACATAGTCTCCCTTGTTCTCATTTGTTACCTGGATATTCTCACCATCAGGTTTCAACTCAATGGTACGTCGCTCTCCAAACTTCTCGTCGTCGACCGAGAAATTGAGATCAAGGATGTTTTCGATATCGTTGTCCCTATTGATGGTTAGATACTCTCCGGCGCTCGCCTAGAAAATGGCGTCATAATAACATACAAGGTCCACGACAAGTTGCGGTGTAGATCTTCATCGACACCCTCCATGTCTTGTAGCGACACCTTCTTTCGCAGCATCATCTTGTAAAATGCGCCAATGAAGAAGGAATCGAGGAAGCGGCGGTGGAAAATGGCCAAACCAACAACGCGCCCAATGAATTTGAAGTAATTCAAGTGTTCGGGGTTGACACCAGAGTGGGGATTAATTTGCAGGGTATAATTATCATGTGCAGAATACTCGAAAAGACAGTAAAACGGGTTGAACATTTCATGAGAAAGGAGGAAGAAGAATTCACTATACACATGTTAGTATTCTAACTGATTGTAAGGAAACAATCGACTTACCGGGAAAGACCGCCGTAGTCCAGGCCATCTTCACCATCGAATTTGATCATTAGACGCTTCTTCAAGTCAGAAGCACTTTGTCGCATAATTTCGGCATACGAATCCTCGAAAATATTGTTTCGTCGCACCTTGACGTGACATTGTCCAGACATAATTCGTAACGCGGGCTGGGATCGGAAATAGATTAATTTACGTCTAAAGTCACGCTTATATTGCGGAACTCCTTGATCCAACGACGACGGAAGGCGGGGATCGTCCCATGTAGTGGTCTTGGTGTTGTGGTCAACGAAATATACACGAGCGGTGTTCGTCAAGCGCATTTCCCAGCCACTGGGTAGTGGGCCGAGCTGAGAAACGGGCTGCTGCTGGATCGTGGCGTTGTTACCACCAGTAGCATTTGGGCCGTACATCCGAATGTATTGTTGTCGTCGAGGGTCTACCCATGTGGTAGTGCGTGTATTGTGGTCGACGAAATATGGTCGACCTTCCGGTGTCGTTCGTTGTTCCCATCCTGGGGGGAGCTCACCAGTGCCTGCAGTGGTAGCTCCTGTAGTCATCATAGAAACAGCATTAGCGCTGTTGCCACCAGCCGGTGGTGTCTGAGCTTGCGGCTGGGTCTCCGCCAGGTTCGGTGAGCTGGTGCCAGTTCGGTCCTCAGGTAACATCCGACTTTGATGTGCCCTCCGCTCCAATTGCATGTTAGCTTCCCGCTGTGAGCGTTGTATTTGCTCATTGTAGTTGGATGATGGTCTGTTCCACGTGGTGGTTCGAGTGTTGTGATCCACATAATAGGTCCTTCCAAGGTTATCCTCGCGACGTTCCCAACCAGCGGGGAGCCGGCCTTGACTATCTTCAAACGGACTAGGATTGGCTCGAGTTGCACTGGGTCCATTCAAAGGAGGGGGTGCTCCATTGGTAGGAACGACTTGACTAGTTGGCCGGGAGGATGATGGTACACGTTGCGGATTCAGAGCTGATGGGTTGGGTGCAATGGCTGGTGGTTCAGGTGGATTGGGGCCAGTGGTGGTATGCGACGACGCTGGTGAAAGTTGAGGAACAAGCCCACTTGATGTTGAGGGCTGAAGTTGAGATCGATGCAAACCATTTGCTTGATTTGGATTCGGGGTGCTGAGGTTTGTGGAGAGGTTAATGATAAGTTTACCGTGTACGACGAGGTTATCATTAGATTTCTTTAGGTCTCTAGTAAGCATTTCTATAGGAAGTACGATAGAAATTCAGTTAGCCGTAGTACTCTTGAAAGGGAGTTAAAATTACGATGTGAGGGGGTTAGGGCAGGCGGGGAATACGAGGGACGTCAGTAAGGGGGGAGGGGTGAGGGCGAGGAGAGCCACTTACCATCAGACCCCATCTGTAAATCGATTACATCCCCGATCCGCACATTTATGACTCCAAGGAAGCCCTGGTCCTTCTTCTTGAATTTCTTCTGGTCGAATATTTGGATGGCGAGAATACTGTCCTCATTGACCCGGCTAAGATATTACAAGTAGGTATGTTAGCACGAACAAATATGCATAATAGGCTAGCCATCAGGGGAACTCACAGGTCAAACATCTCATTCCAGTAGGGATTCAATGTTTTCTTGATCACCGACGTTGTGTGGGTTTGCTCGCCCCCGACAGTGGCCACAGCAAAGGGGTCCGGGAAGCCTAAAGATCCATGAAGAATAGGTTAGATATCTGGTTTCGGGGATACATAAGATATGGGCAGACGCAGCAGCACAAGTGGAGTTGAAAATACATACGGAAAACATCACGCTTGTATAACCCATCCGCTGCGATAACTGGAGAGAAAGAGGGGTAAATTTGGTCAGCTTCTATCAGGTACTACTAATCCTCACAAGACTTGGATCAAACGAAGCGGGGTGCAAGTTCTCATACTTGTGACCCTGAGGTTAGGCTGACTGCATAACATTACTCTATTAGCAATGATCATTCTCTAACTCAAACGAGGCAAATATTTGTCGAAGAAGGAGATCCCGCAGGGATGGGAAGAGGGAAAGAAACAGCAGTGATCGGCAGCATGCACTTACGCCGGCAGATTGGACCCCATCCTGCACTGAAGATATCAGGCTGGTAGTACACGCCTTTTGGGTGCAAAATGCCGAACAGGGCACGCCTACGAAGGAATTCTAGGCGTGCGCATCCACTTCAGACCAAGACGGTGGCAGCAGGCGGTAACTATGACTTCCAGGGATCAGGCGGTGGTAAACGGTATCGAGGGCGAAGGGGGAGGGGAGGATGGGGAAAAAACGACCGTGAAGGAGGTGGTTGTGGTGGAGAGTGGACTGGACGACAAGAAGAGAAAGGCAACAGAGATGAGGTCGTTGGCGATAACCAACGGGATGAGCTAAGGCTGAGGTTAGAGGCGCGGACTCTCTTGGGGCTGAGCAAGGTCAGTTCTGACGTTGCGTATTTTGAACCAATCAGCAGAGAGCGAGGGGCTCGATCGGGAGGAGTAACTGCTGGGTTAAACTGACCCGTTGGATTTGGACGGGCGAAGGCGGAGCGGCGGATTAACTACACCACTTGCTGACTCTGGAATGAATGGGTCGTGGCGAAGGAGGGGCGTGTTTTTTTTTTTTTTTTTTTTTTTCCTGAGCTAACTGTGGTATTATTGATTGACGGGGAGACGTAACTAGTTAGTTACTTTTGTTCTCTATCTGCAAACAGAGAGGCAAAACTAAGACAGAGTAAAAAAAGAGATAGGTAAAAAGGGACTTTTTGTTTCATGTTAAAAAAAAAAAAAAGTTAAAAAGAAAGAAGAGGGGAAAAAAATAAGACTATGAAATGATTTTCCACCGGGTTCGAATGGTACCATCGGTTAATATGGGGGGAGAACGATCTCTTTAGATTATTATCTCCATTATTATTAATTTTTTTTTTACTCTTGAAAAATAAGAAGAGTAATACAATAGTAATAATAATAATAATAATAATAATAAAAGAAATATCTTAAGGTTGTACGCACTATGTGAAGCTGGAGTGGAGAGAAAGAGGGTGTCTTACAGTGTTCAGATCAATACCAAACAATAATGAACCAACATTGATGAACTAGATGGTATCAAACAAAAGGAGGATGAAAATTAGTAGTTCATCCAAGTTGGATTTGAATTTGAATGCAGAACCGTCATTCATATCTAGGTACTTATGTGTCCTTTTTATTTTCTATCAATTGGAGATCCCAAATCTGAGCCAAGAAAAAGGATACGATGACGAAGACTACTAATGAGGTATTATTAGAGAACCCGCAAGGCAACGAGATTTCTCAACCACCTCCTCTCACTTAGTAATAATAGGGGATGATAATAATTCGGCCAGCATGTAAGTAGTTATTTTGCTTGGGGTTTATGAGCCCCAGGCTTTTAGTAATGATTATCTCTTCTATAAAACTCAATTCCTCTTATATAAAAAGAAAGCTCATGGATTACGGTCGATTACACACCCCCCTAGCGGTGGGGGCACAGTAAAGCTACCAAAGATTCACTTTTTGCTCCATGGGTCCGACTAAGCGAATAAACTCTTCGATGCTTCCAATCAATTCTGCTGCTTCCTTGGCCATTGCCAGTGCAAAAATACCTATGGTTGTTTTCTTTCAGTCTAGGGCTCACTTCCTACACCTTAAAATGAGTCTCCGGTCACCTACAAGGCTCAACGAATGTGATGGGGGACAAAAAAAAAGGAGGTTGCTCTAGCAATAAAACTGAGTTCTGTTTGTCCCCAAGGATTCCATATCCTAATAAAAAAACCTTTTAAAAGCCTTGCAATCAATCATGACAATAAAGAGAAAAAAAAAAAAAAACATCAATACTCAGTAGCATATGTGGACATCATGGACACAAGCGATTTCAAGTAGCCACCTTGCCCAGTTCGCTGGTGTCAGATGGTTATCATACAATAGGTAGTTTATCCCATCCAGTCCTTAACTCCCGAGAAGCCTTCCATTTCAAGCAAGGCAATAAATATCCGTCTTGAACTCCTGTAGCTCCACTGAACGGATGGGTTTCATGGTGCTTCTAAGCGCGCGAGGACCTTGCTCTAATTCCTTTCTGGCGCATTTAAACTCGCCCTTGGATGTATTGGCCTTGCGTTGGGTGCGATTAATAAGGAGCATAGCCTCGTCCCCGGCCACGATAGCCACCACGGTAGCCACCACGAGGAGGAAACCCTCCACGAAAGACACCTCTGCCGCGGAAACCTCCACGGCCGCGTCCTCGACTCATACCGGGAAGGTTGGTGCGCTTGGGAACGACCTATTGCAATGAAGTCTGTCAGCATAAGGGAACAGAAATGGCCTCGTATATTAGGATTTGCTGTGGCTCACCTTCAAATTCCGACCACGGAAGACGCTCTCATTCAGTACAAGTGCCTGAGCCACCAGACTAGGCTCAGCAAATTCTACGTAGGCGTAGCTATATCATGGAGAGTTAGCTCGAGTTCTATGCCTATAAATGACTCTAATATAATAAGGATAGATAGCACGTACCCCTTTGGCTGGCCTGTAAACTTATCTAAAAGAATGGTGACTCGGTTTATTGAGCCGCAGCTCTGGAAGTGCGCCTGAATTTCTTCGGGGGAGGCACCGTAGTCCACGTTTCCAACGAAGATACTTCGAGCATCAATCTCCTCCTTATCCTCTCGCAGATTCTCAGATTGTTGATCAAGTGTGGCTTGCATTTCCCGCAGCTTCGCGGCCTCGGATTCCATTTCGGCCACCCGTCTCTTCATCGCCGCAATTTCTTCCTAAAGTGGAGAAAAAATTGAATTAGATTCACGAACCCATAACAAGTGAAAGCCCAAGAAGAAACATAAGTCCCCATCAGCATTATTAATGTGAGGAATATACGGAAACGGGCGTAAGAGCTGAAGCTTGCTCGTTCGTCCGGCTACTCCAATTTTACCCAGGTAGCAAACAGGCGTACTTACCTCATCGTCGCCGCCTTCTTCGTGAACTCCAAGGTGCTCATCTTTAATTTCATGCTCTTCTGTAGCCATGTTGACAGTGAAAATTGAGTGTCACGTTCCTCTCTTCAAGAGAAAAAAAAAGAAAAAGAAAAGAAAAGAGCCGCAAGTAAAAGTGTGGGCAGAAATGACAGTCGGATAGCTGACCGGGTCGAACGGTGAAAAGAATAAAAAGGTCTTGAAGAAAATGAAAAAGATTAACTAAAAATGATCATATAGAGGGACAGAATCAATCTAGACCCAAAAATCGGAATGAGTGAGCAGGAACAATATGCGATTGATGAAGCTGCCGAGTAGCAGAAAGTTGAACGTGACGCTCGCGTTAGATCAACGCCGAAGTTACTGGTGCTCTTTCCGGCCTAGCGACTTTTGTCATCTGGACTTCGCAACAACTAGTACAACCCTCGCCTACGGATTTAACATGCGAGGATGTTACCTATTTGTTCTTTATCCTAACTTTTTTCCTTTTTATTTTTATTCTTTGTTTTAATTAGTTTTTATTTATTTATTTTCAATTTCAATTTATTTTTTATACCTTATTTATCTGAAACCATTGCATTTTTCTGTTCACACCGTTTCTACTCCAAAAGAACTGGCTGCAGAAAAACCTTAATACCCCATTTTCAAGTAACAGCAAGATATCCAAGAACAATATTTTTATTAACTCTACATTAATTCCATGTAAACATGTTGGGTAATATATAGTAAAAACATAAATATTCTTTTTTTCTTTTTTTTTTTTTTTTTTTTTTTTTAATAAGAAAGCTTGAATGAGAGACTCAAATTAAATACAACAAAAACAAAGAACGTCATAATCATGTCTGTATCTATAGCATATGTACAGAGAGAGAAAGCGTGAGAAGCATCAATTCATGAAGAAGGATTATTCTTTCGGAATGAAACCTTCTCGACTGCGACGGTTTCAGTCCCATTGGAGTCCGTCTTCAATTGGTAAACATATAACACTAGTACATCACCTTGGATCTATTCCCCTCAACAGTTAGAAGTGGACGACGCTCACACCAAATATCACAGAGAGATAGGCGGTTGAAAGGGTACACTAGAGTGATGAGACTTACATCCATTAAACAAAAGCTTGGCGTTGGATCCTCCCCTTCTGGCCAAAACCCGGTGCTTAGAGCACCCGTTGCACTTCCCGGATTTATGAAGAACCTACCTTCCATCTCAAATGCCTCAAAACGATGAGTACCACCCCACAGGAGTATGTCTACGTCCATCTGGCGAGCAGCAATAAGCAGGGCATCTGCGTCACCAGGCGGGATGATTGTGTGGCCATGTGTAAATCCGATTCGGAGGCTACCATGTGTGACGACTTTCGAGAGGGGTAGGTTAGGAGAATCGACATCGAAATCACCCTTGACTAATTGAAGATCGGGGGCAACTTGGCGAAGGAACTCAAAGGTGTTGCGATCCGTCAGATTACCAAGACATAAAATCTGACCAATCTTGCCCGGCGTGAGGAGCTTTCGGAACTGTAGTTGTGTCAATCACGGGAGAAACAACAAGATAAAAGAGGATGGCGGCTGAGAACGACTGCGCGTACCTTTGCGGGAAGATCCTGGGGATTGAAAGATTAGTAAAGGCCTGGGCTATGCCTGGGTATCATAAGTCACTCACAGGGGCTCTGTCAGGGATGAAAAGGTCGCCAATGACCAGGACTAGACGCGAGGTCATCCTGGAGAAAGGAATAGGTCAGGTTAATAGCCCATCCCAGAAAAGCGCTTTCGGTGAAGGCTATAGGTCGGTACCCAAATGGGGGTAACGAGGAAGTGATAAGGTTAGAGGGAAATCAATTATCAGTTTCAGTGGTACCTAGTTACGTCCTTACGATGTTCTGGAGCTATCGCGGGGAAAGCTATGATCGTCCAGCCACATGCAGAACAAGCCCTAAGCCCTAAATAATGTCTCTAATTAGGATTAGTGCGAATGTTGTTCGGAGTTCATAGATACTGAGAGTCAACTAGGCCACCTCTAGATACTAACTGTTACGAACCCTATCGAATAGTAGGGGCATATTTAGATGACAAATGAAAACCTACTTAACTATATGCGTATGAAATGCATCCAACATTCCCACCCTCTCTCGACCTTTCCCAAATACATCCCACCGAAAAAAGACTTGATTGCTTCACCAATTTAAAACCATCAATCAGTCCAACAAAAGATGTTTTCCGAATTTTCTAGGCCTCCAGGCATGCCTTCCTGTAGCCTACTGGATCATTGTGTTTCACCCTTTCTATCATAGTCCAACATAGCACATATCACGTCATGTGGTGGTTTACCATCTGGGATATCCTCCGGTAGCAAACATGATATCTCCATCGGTAAAAGCCATTGTTCGATGTTAAACTCTTGGCCATTGGACTTGCCTCGCTTTTTGAGACCAGGTGATACAACCAAAATTATTTGGCGGTCGATTTCTGCCAGTTTCTGCCCATGTTCTACCATCATGGTTGTTGGGTTAAACTGTTCACCAGGACTAGGAAACGCCCATTCCAATCGGGCAACCTGTCGGTGGATGTTTTGGTCAAGGTATATGGCACTGTCCAGGATAGATTGGAAGTCCTGGGCATGGTCACCGTCTTGTCTTACAAGGAACGGTCTGGCAATATCCCAAAAATCATCCGAGTCATGCAGCCGCATATCCAAATTGGATTCATAATCATCAGAACCTTCCGATGCGTCTAGGCCTGCTAGAATATACCCTGTGGCTTCCGTTGTCCATATTTGAAACTTTTTTTCTGCCTCCGGGTCCATCGGCGAGCTCATGCTACCACGGTGTAATACTGAAAGAGAGAAAGAAATGGAGCATCAGCATCTGCAATTGCCACGCGGCGAGGAATGGTACCTACGGGGACTGATGTGAGTACGCATTCTTCGAAGGGATTGGCCAGCCTGACCTCCCCATCTAAACCTATCAAACACACGCCTCTCTAGATATTTCCACAGGAATGCCTGGATTATGCTGGGCCGCTGACTCGGGGATAGGAGATACTCCTCGTAAGCGCGGCTCCTTGGAGTTGTATGTTCCATACAACTTTTCCAGACGGTTGTGTTAGAGATCCTGCCTTGGACATGATGCTCTCCACTAAAGTACTGAATAGCGAACGAGCGTATATTATACTTCAGTTGCGTGGTAAGCTCGATGAAATAATTATCGGGGATTTGAGGGAACCCTTGATTCTGGGACTTGATCCTGTCCAACTCACGGGCGGTTCTCTTCCATAGTTTTCGAGCTTCTTCCATGTGAGATTTAGCTTGGTTCGCATCTTTTTCTGCTTTTTCCCGTCGGGCACGTTCGTCATTTATATCACGTTGCAGGATATTGATATCTCCTTGTAGGTTTTGGATCTGCTCCTTGAGACGGTTAATATCGGTGAGACGCTGATGGGCAAGGTTTTGCAGCGATGTCAGCGAGGCCTTTTCGTTACTTCGTTCGAAATATGACTTTTGGCTTTTTAGACTAGCACGAATAATGCCCTTCTCGTTTGTCGGAGCTGGGGGATTCTCAGGGGGGTTTTGGCTTTTGCTAATCTGCTGGGGCGGTGCTCCTGGTAGGGGCTTGTGTTGCCAAACCGAGTTTTTGGTAAGGGTGTTGGGAGCAGAAGCTTTCTGTTCCTTAGGAGGGTGAGCGTCTTTATCTGCTTGAGGAGGCTCTTGGAGCTCTGGATACTCCACTGGATCCGTCATTGTAACATCCTGATCTTGGGATTCCTCTTGGGTCCCGACTTTTTGATCCGGTACCTGGGGTGTTACCTCGCTTACAGGAGTCTCGGTACGATTGGGAAAAAGAAAAGACATGGTCACGGAAAGCCGACAATTTAGGGCAGCCAGCAAGTTGTGTCATAAGGATGCGAATAGAGAATGTTTGTTTGATTTTTTTTTTTTTTTGCAGCTCCCAAAGGACAGGTACTCATGCCCAACAGAGCCTCAAATGACTGAAACTTGCGAAGTCACCAAAGCTTGGGCTTCGTATTCCAGATTCTAATCCATAGCGTATCGCCAATCGCGCAATGCCAGTTTATCTTTAGGGAGATGGCTTAGCCTTTGGTGCGTAAGTGCGGGGTAAAAAGACAGCCTCGTGGAACAAAAACACCATTCAACCTTGCCTCATAGCAAGGCACAGCCTTTGGCGCGTCCACGTCCCCCGAAGAAACTGCATAATTGATTGGGTAGCAAGTGTTTGTTGGGGCTGTGAGAGTTTCCTCGTCTATTATTACCCTACATTGAGACCCAATCAGCAAGGTCGACATCGGCTTCTTTTGCAGAATACGAACTAAATGGCTAGACCATTAGATTCGAGGCACACTTCAAAAAAAATGCAACTTACCGGGGCAGCAGCGGCCGATACATCTTGATAGGCTCTTTAGGCCCTGTGCATCCCCATAATCTCCGTAGGGTTCGCAGAGTCGATGGTTTGATAGGCGTAATGGGTGGCTTGAGGGGCAAACGATTCTCCTCTTAAGGACGACTCTGATTCCTCCTCCTCCTCTTCCTAGAATTTGCCAATCTTATCGTCGCCCCTCTATTAGGTATCTTTACAACGTTACTAAACGCATCTACAAGCGGGGGGTTTTTCTTATTCTTCAATGTCTTTCAGACCAAATCCGCCATCCGCGCGGCCTCCTCCCTATGAGGCCGTGTCGCTAGACGTGGATGGCGAAGCTACTTGGCCGCTTCAAGGACTCGAAATAGATGACAATGATGACGATGACCTACTAGTAATTGGTATAGATTTTGGAACCACGTAAGTTAATGCTGGTATCATCCACTCTGCCGATAGCAACATCGTAGCCAATACATTTTCACTCTATAGGTTTTCTGGAGTTGCATGGGCAACAGCGGCAGATTTCACCAGCGACCAGATCAACTTGATAACGACTTGGCCCGGAACTGGCCGAGAAGAGGGCAAAGCGCCGACCGAGTTATTTTACGAAGATGGCCAGACCATGTGGGGATATGGCATCCCCGACGATGCTGATCCCGTGCGTTGGTTTAAGCTCCTCCTCCTCAGAGATGCAGACATGGATGCAGATACGCGGTCCTCTGAGTTTCTCTTGCGTGCGCGGAAGATGCTCAAGGAGAACCGGAAGACGCCTGTAGACCTTATCGCCGACTACCTTCGCGCCCTCTGGCAACATACTCTCGAGAGTATTAACCGCGACCGTGGGGAATTCGTGGTGGAAGCCCTTCGATTCCATGTTGTGATTACTGTGCCAGCAATATGGAAAGGGTACGCCCGACAGGGGATGGAGGATGCTGCAAGAAATGCAGGCATCCTAGATTTTCGGAGCGCTGGTGAGACTACACTTAGCTTTGTTCCGGAGCCGGAGGCAGCTGCTCTATCAACCCTTTGCGAGCCCGGTCGCCGTGCGAAAAAGGGCGATGTGTATGTGATTTGTGATGCTGGAGGAGGTACAGTTGTAAGTGTGGATCTATTCTGAATAACCGGGGATAAGGACGCACCTAACCCAGAGAACAGGACTTGATTAGCTATAAAGTTACCGATGTTAGTCCAATTGCACTAGAGGAAGCCGTGGAAGGCACTGGTCAGTCCAACCCTAATATACTCTCTTTCCCTCTGCGTGCGTAATTATATCTAACACTAGCATTTGTTTCAGGTGGCTTATGTGGTGGTATATTCATTGATGAGGCCTTTGAGCATATGTGCAAAAATCGCCTTGGCCGACGATGGGACCATCTCAGCAAAGCAGGTATCAAGGAGATTATGAAAGGAGAGTGGGAGCAAGCTATTAAGCCGCAGTTCAAGCCGCAGGGCACCAGGAGAGAGTATATTGTGGGAATTCCAGCTGAGGCTTTTGGAAAGTCTAGCTTGGATGACGAGAGCAGAGAGCCCATCATCAAGAAAGGGCGCATTCATTTCCGCGAGTAAGTCTAAGAGGCCCTTAAAATAATACCCTGTGATCACATAGCTCAGACATTAACTCTCCAATCCAGTTCGGATATTCAGCAAGCATTTACAGATACGTTCAACGGGATCGACGAACTAATCAACGAGCAGATCCATAAAGCCCAGAGCCGATCCTTAAGTGTGAAGGTAGGTCAACCGCTCAACCTGCTTGATCTTTGCCCCAAGTGACTAACACTATATATGTAGGGGATAATCCTAGTTGGAGGGCTAGGCGCAAGCCCCTATCTCTACGAGCATCTAAAAGCCCAGCACGCACATGAAAGAATCGCAATTTTACAATCGAATGGAATAAAACCGTAAGTTACTTTGAATGAAATATGCAAGAATGAGAGGAGCTGACATTGACTCGATGCATCATAGCCGAACCGCCATCTGTCGGGGTGCTATTTTCAAGGGTTTCTTAGAAAGGCCCAGCGATACCAGTGTTGGAGGCATCCCACCTATCAGTGTCACATCGACCATCTCCCGTGTTAGTATGGGCGTCAAATACTATACATCGTTTGATACGACGCAACATCTAGAAGAAGATAAGAAATGGTACGCTGATGAAGGCCGATGGGTGGCCGAGAACCAGATGCGCTGGTATATCCGAAAGGTAAGTCGATATCTACCTACCTAGGTAATTTACTTTCACACCCGAGTGTTAACATCCTTTTTTTTTTTTTTTCCTAAAAAGGGCGACAATATCTCCAACACTGATACCGTGGCTCATGAGTTTTTCCGACTCTATAAGAAGGACTTTGGCGGCGAATTCCTCGAGTACATTTACCAGTGCGAAGATGACTCCCCTCCTAGCCGCCGCACGTCGGAGGTATCCCATTACTGCACCATCAATTGCAAGCTAGATGTTCCATACTCACAATTGCCCGACTATACGAGTGCAAAGGATGGGAAAAAGATGAAGAAGATGACATATGACGTGGAGATGATTCCGTCGGGTGCTGCAGCAACGTTCGCAGTGTTCGTTGACGGTAGGAAACTTGGGAGTCAGAATGCTCAAGTTCGGTTCCAGTAGTCACTTTGGTATTCACGGAGTATCTAAGCGAAGGGATTTGGCCTTTTTTTGTTCTGCTTTTATCGCATACTATCATATATACCTCATTATATTATTTTCCCCTCCCGATCAATTGGTCTGTTTATACTTGATGATTGGTTAGTTAGTTCTAGAGAACACAAAAAACTAGAGTTGCCCACCATTATTGCAGAACCCGTCGGCGAAGATGAATTAGTTTCCCCATTGAGAAAGAGAACCAGACTCCAAGTTGGAGAAACACCGGAGAGAAACGCGTGACGGAAGGCTCCGCCCGCTAAAGCTGAGAATTTCCAGTCTCAAGGGTGGAGTCATCCAAGAGACGCAGTAAGGAGTAAGAGGTAACTAATCTTGGACTAATTAGTGAAGAATCACGAAGAAGGGAAAAGTAATTATTGTGTCGTCGTTGCCCCTTCCTCTCTATCATCATCGACTCCCTGTGTTGTATGCAGTATAAACCACCACAGCTGTATGAAACGGGCCGAATTTTGACTCTCCGGAGACCCCCGATCATCCTCTCACTTTCATCCCTCCCCCTCCATCTCAATCCTCGTCTACCCCGCGGGCTCTCCCGTTGAGAGCCGAAGTCTCGGAAACTCTGGCGGCCAAACGGACGACGCAGCGCTTGAGCCTGATCTCCAGACACCTGGATCAGCGTCTCCCGCTGCCTGAGCTTAACACTCCCTTCTCGACCGAGAGGAACTCGTTCGCTCCTGACGACATCGAATATAAGCCCCTCGATCGCTCGACTCCATCTACCTTCTCTCCTTCTCCCCCCTCTTCCCCCCTTCCCCAATCACCTCCTGCTGCCAAAATGTCTGCTCAAGCGCCTCATCCCACTCTTTTGATTCCTGGCCCCATTGAATTCGACGATGCTGTCCTTCAGTCCATGTCCCACTATGCGTGAGTAACCTACCCCACCCCCCTCATTGTATCCACCGTGAGGAGACAAATTCAATTCCATTGATAAAAAAAAAATAAAAAAAAAAAAAAAAAAAAAAAGGAATGCAATATACTTGAAATGAAATGAAAACTAACCCTCATTGATTCCTTCAAGTGAGAGCCATGTCGCTCCCGGCTTTGTCAAGACCTTTGGGGAAACATTGACCATGGTCCGGAAACTCTTCCAGTCAACTAACCCCGCCGCTCAACCCTTTGTGATCTCTGGTAGTGGCACACTAGGCTGGGATATTGTGGCATCCAACTTGGTTGAGAAGGACGAGAATGCTCTTGTTCTGCACACGGGTTACTTTGCGGACTCTTTCGCCTCTTGTCTAGAAACATACGGTGCGAAGGCGACCCAGCTCAAAGCCCCCATTGGTGAACGTCCCTCTTTCGAGGCAATCGAGCAGGCATTGCAAGAGAAGCCCTACAAGATCATTACCATCACTCACGTCGATACCTCTACTGGTGTCCTTAGTGACATCAAGCGCGTTGCTGAGATTGTTCGCCGTGTCAGCCCCTCGACTCTTGTTGTTGTTGACGGTGTGTGCAGCGTCGGCTGCGAGGAGATTGCCTTCGATGAGTGGGACATTGATGTCGTCCTTACAGCAAGCCAGAAGGCCATTGGTTGCCCTCCCGGTCTCAGCATTCTGCTCCTCTCCGGCCGCGCTATTGACGTCTTCAAGACTCGAAAGACCCCTCCAGCCTCCTACTACTCCTCCATCGCCAACTGGCTCCCCATCATGCAGAATTACGAGAACTTGAAGCCCTCTTACTTTGCTACTCCCCCCACTCAGCTTGTCCACGCCCTCCACACCACCCTGTCCCAGATCACTGCCCGTCCCATGTCTGAGCGTTTTGCCATACACCGTGCAGCGTCTGACCGCGTGAAGACTGCCATTGCCGAGCTTGGCCTCAAGCAATTGGCCCCTAACCCTGAGAACCAGGCTCATGCCATGACCGCCATCTGGCTGCCTGAGGGTCTCGCTCCTCCCGACGTCCTCCCCGGCCTTCTAAAGAGAGGCGTTATTTTCGCCGCCGGTCTCCACAAGGAGGCCGCCACCAAGTATATCCGTTTCGGCCATATGGGTGTTAGCGTTACGGATCCTGCTCGCAAGGATATTGATAACGCCATTGCAGCCCTGAAGGAGGCCGTAACTGATGCAAAACAAGCCAAGGGATTGTAATTGGTCTACTCAACTTGGAATGTATATACAGCCCATCTAAACAAGGGTGAAAGGAAATAGAAAGAAGAGGGGGAAAAAAAAAATAGGAAAATAACTTTTAAACCCAGTAAATTTAAACGCTCCACATCTTTTACTTTGTAAGAAATTATCATCAATGTAGATACTAAAGGAACCTTAATATATATTCTCTTTCCTGAACCACCTGGAGCCCAGGATAAAATCTATCTACCACCTACCTACTATAATAGAATAATTAATTAGCCAAGTTATTGCTAGGAGCTAAACAGCGTATTATTCTCAAGTATCATTAAATCATTTGATCACACTCAAGGCGGGGTTTAGCACCTGGTTAAGCCATATGCATGTATGTACTAATAGATTAATTACCTCGGCTCGACTACTTGTCTCGTACTGTACTCTGATTAATACTGCGCCTACGCAAGTACCTGGGGCACCTACATAAGTACCTATCTACCTAAAATTTAGTAAAGTAATAATGATAATATACCAACTAAATCAAGGAAATTCCTCTGATATCGCCTCCTTTTTGGGCACTCATTTTACTTCTGGGTACTCCTCTTCCTCTTCCTCCTCCTCCTCCTCCTCCTCCTCCTCCTCTCTCTCTCTCTCTCTCTCTCTCTCTCTCTCTCTCTCTCTCTATATAGGTACACTATTTAATTAAGTTGTTTTGGGGTCTTGTGATGCTTTGCTTTGTAAGTATTATATAATATATATGTAAATAGCTACACGTGTACTATCCATACTTGGTACGTAAATACAAGTATGCGTGATGATCTCTGTGTACTTACCTAAACTAAGTATATATATATATATATATATATATATTTTTAATATTGTTACTAGTTAATAAGATATAAAGATATGTAAGTAGCATGTACATACATAACTACCTTATGGCTTTGATAAGATGTGCATATATATATATATTTAGATGGTTGGGGTTTGATGTATGTACCCAGTATAATATGATAATTTCACTTACCATTGTAGAAAACAAAGATAAAAAGATAGTAGAATAAGAAGGAGGAATGGATATAATTAAGACGCCAACTCAGTGAAAAAAAAAAATAAAAATCAATCGATATATGGATATGGGAAAAGTGGAGAGATATAGGACTAAACTTAGGTAAGAAAAAAGAAAAAAAAAATCAATTAAAAGGCACATAATAATCACAATAATAGCAGAACAAATGTTGGGAGGGGGTATGGAAAAGATATGCTCATCATGCTTTCAAAATCAACCTTTCTTTACACCTGGGAAAAGAATCTTGCAAGAGAAATAAACAATGAAAGAGGAAAAGGACTATGAGGGAGGATGCATTATAAGACATTCCGGGAAAGGTATCATAGAAGCCTTATGTATAGAAACTAGTTTAATTATTTGGTTCTTCATTTTCCTTGAAGGGGAGGACCGTCTTTTCTTTTCATTTTTTTTTTGTGAGGTTTCTTATTTCCTTTATTCCATCTGAAATACCAGCTTAAATGGCATCCACTTCTCCTCTACGCAATGCTAGAAATGCCCGTACATCGGTCACATACTGCAAAGCCTCTAGCATAGGAACAAGATGAAGCAAACCATTATCCGTTGGATCGTTGATCCAGCCTTCAATAGGAATGGCATTATCTAGAAAAATTGGAACATTAGCCTTCCATGCAACAAGGATACCTGGAATATTGGATTGGATGCATAGCGTTGAGATATGAATACCTTCGTGAAAAATGTAGCTCATAGGACTATTATCCAAGATCATGACTTTACTCAAATCCGGCTCAACCGAACTAAGATCCTTGATGTATGCCCCGTTGCGCAAGGTACAATGTTGGCGGTAATATCGGCCTTGGAAATATTTACGCTCTTGTTCCAACCAGTCAATCACGGGATCGGCGTACTCCTGGACACTGGCGGTGAAGATGACCAGCTTGTACCATTTGCAGATTTTGCGAAGGAACTCATCACAATGAGGGCGTTTGTGTACGTAGTAAAGGATTGGATGTTGAGGCCCCAGGGTTGTGGGGGGTGCTCCAGGGGAGAGTGTGGTCGTCATCGGCGTAGCAAGCTTGACTTCGACCATGTGGCCGCTGGACATGCGGCCTCCTTTGGCTAGTGAATGGATGAGGGTCTCGTCTAGATCTAAGACGAGGGTTTTTTGAGGGGTTTTGGGATTTCGCCCCGTAGCGGTGTACGAAGGTAAGCGGGCTGGGATCAAAGGCCGGGGAGGTACCGGAGAATGAGGGTATCTTGTCACCCGGTGGACAGATGGTGACGTTGGAGATTTTAAACTATCCAAATCGAGGGTTCCTTGAGCTCCATTTTGCGAGGACTGGCTAAGGTCTGCACTTCGCGCTCGGCGTTGTCTCTGGCGCTTCAAGGCATCTTCATTGTTTAGTTTGATTCGGATGGAACGTCGTGGAGTACTCTCGTCAGTGATCGGTACCGAATTCGAAGCTTTCGCTTTCGAGCCTCGAGGTCGACTACTCGTAAGCGGTTTTACTGCCCCACGATCACCTTCCGACTCGGATGTTGTTGAAACGATAGAGTCCCGTGAAGCGTGGCTCTTCAGCTTTCGTCCCGCCCCCGATTGTCGCCTGTTGTCAGTCTGACTAACATTCTTGCTTGACGGTTCTGTAGTCTCCGATGAGGAGGGGGAAGATGAGGCTAATGACGACGAGGACGACGAGGATGACATGGAACGCTGGAGCTTCCTCATCGGAGCCATTGGAGACAGGGACCCATTATCATCGTGGAAGCATTGAACAACATAAATACCAGGGGCAGCTAGCGTGGAAAGTATAAATTTTATGGTTTCGGTGATCGCATCAAAGAATCGTTGTGCAACTAGGCTAAGCGTATGTCTGGTGGCTAGTGAGCCGTCCTTCTGGAGCCCCCGTATTAATGGGGTCTTCTCATCTATTATGAGTTCGGGATGGTTGAAATCCTCCACGGTGTCAAGGACATCATCACCGCTTTTTTCGCTGACATCGGTAGAATGAAAGTTATTTTCACTGTAAGACCGAAATTTCGCAAGGTCGCCGGGTAGGATGGCTGGGGACAGGTCTCCTTGGGAACGAGATCGCTGGCGGTTACGCTTCGGATTCGAAGACTGGCCAATGACTCGGGACGACAGGATATTCAGCGAGTTCATCTTCTGCTGCAGCTCACGGGTGTCAGGGCTGGCGCAGGTATCTATAGTGAAAGGAGCGCAAGGTTAGCCCAGCGATCGACCGATCATTCATACCAGCCATACCCCATTGCCGGGGATGGGCGGCGAAGGAGGGACGATGCGTTGGGAAGGAAAGCCGCAACCCAACAAACAGGTTGAAAAGGATGAATAAAATCATAAGACGAGATCAAGACAGATTTACCAACCTCAATGCGCCAGGCGACAACCCGTGCTTCCAGAAGCACCACTGCGTCTCCAACCCTGCTTGTTCACCGGCCGTAGAGGGCGATCGGACGGGGGAGAGAGAGACGATCGGAGTATGAGACGAAACTCACCAATCGAAGAGGGTGACCAAAGCGGGAGACAGAGGAAAGAAAGGCCAAGGACGAGGTTAAAGGGAGGAGATGACTCGGGAATCCGGGGGAGGGGGGAGAGAGAGGGGAAGAGGATGGCAGGCAAAGGCAGAGCAAGAGGGGAGAGGATGGAACTGGAACGCATCATCGGCAGTTGAGGTTGTATTAAATCCAGTATCGATGCGGATTGGCGGGTTTGGCTTTTGGGCCCAGCAGGAAAACCGCCGCCAACTCAAAAAATATCCAGATCCCAACAACATCCCACTTCATTCCCCTTGGAGCTACAGCGACTCTTCATTCCAGAGACACTGCTTGTCGCGATTTATTCTCTTGGGCGCTCTTCGGGCTGCTTTTCCACAACGCTGTAGGGTATGTCGTGGGGTAGAAAAATTCCCCATCCCCCACCTCTTGACTCACTCACTCTCTCCCTCACTAACAAAGATTCTCTAGAGCACCAACATTTAGCCCCGATTCTTTGGAGTCAAGATAACCGGTTCTACAAAGCTAGCTTGGCTCTCGATTCAATATGCCTTCTACTGCTGCCGCTTTGACGCCCGGATTGGCGTCATTTCTCAAGTCTCTAAAGACAAATCCAATTGACACATCCATTGACAATCTGATCTCGTATGTTTCAAACGTCATGATTCCCCCCCCCCCCTCCTTGTTCACATAGATATAACTCCCTACCCCTCACATATAAGTCCTCAGCTCATTGCATGTGTGCTTTAACCCTCCTAACACCCGTTTTAGTCTCCTCAAACGTCGACAAATCCGTCATTCGAGATCATGCGCTACTGCGACCGCCTACCTTCTCCTTCGTGTCATCTCGGCCTGTAGGACGACAGATACAGCGAAGCTCATCGAGCGGGTTCAGAGCGTGGGGAGACGGCTGATTGCCGCACAACCTAGGGAGATGGTGGTGGGGAATATCGTTCGACGTGTACTAGGTTTAATCCGTGACGAGGCAGAAGATGATCGAGAGGGGGATTTCACCTTGAGCGATGCAGGTTCGGAAAGCCTACCTCAAACACCGCGTGGGGGGGATGGTAAGCTTCAATATCTCGGTGTTAGTGCAGTGTACTGGAATAGTGCTCGAGGGCTAATATGGCTTTGTAGACTCGTCTGATGCTTTCTCTGCTAAGCATGCGGTATCCTCGCTGACTGCGAACCCGATATCCATGTTCAGCCTACTTTCACACCCAGAGCCCGAGCAGTCTCTTCCTGGCACCCCCATATCCGCGTCACCGTCTGGTCGCCTACTTGGTCATCCCCTGAGTAAGGATATTCGGGCGGAGGTCCTCGACGGCATTGGTGAAATTATCGACGAACTCGGCCAGGTCGATGATCAAATCGCCGCCTATGCGCTCGACCACATTCATTCTAACGAAATCATCCTCACACATACTTCTTCGACCTCAGTGCAAAAGTTCCTGCTTAAAGCCGCCGCCAAACGAAAGTTCACCGTCATCCACGCCGAATCATACCCTAATAACCACGAGGCGACTCATGCTACTGTGAGCGGGGGTACTCCCGAAGACGACGATCTCCTGAGCACTGAATCCTTTCAGAAGCCCCTCATTGCGCTGGGTATCACCGTTATTCTCATCCCCGACTCTGCAGTTTTTGCCCTCATGTCCCGCGTCAACAAGGTCATTCTCGGTACACACTCCGTGCTTGCTAATGGCGGGCTTGTTGCCGCAGCCGGTACCCGAGTTATTGCCCGCGCAGCCAAGGTCCATCAGACCCCCGTCGTAGTCGTCAGCGGCGTTTACAAGCTTAGCCCTGTGTATCCATTTGACTTTGACTCTCTTATCGAATACGGCGACTCGAGTAAAGTCATTGGATATGAAGATGGTGATTTGGTCGATCAAATCGATGTTCAAAACCCTCTATATGATTACGTTCCTGCGGAATTGGTTGATCTCTATATTACTAATTTGTAAGCTGAAATTGTTCCCTCCTCCCCCAATATTTTATTGATCAAATACTTTTTTTTTTTTCTTTGTGAGAATGGAAGCTAACATTTACCTTTCTTTCTCCATCATTAGGGGAGGACATGCGCCATCTTATCTTTACCGTATTGTGTCCGACCACTACCGCAAGGAGGATATCAATCTTTGAATGAACCAATGAAGGTTAATGTTGTGATGGAAGAAATATCAACTTTTTTTTTAAAAAAGGCATAAAATTAATTTCATGGTGAAATTATGATGGGAAAAAAAAATAAAATAAAATAAAAAAGATTCTTCTCAATTTCAGTCTTGCGAATAAAAAGACAGTGATAGACGATAAAACGTATGGGAGCGTATTTTATATAGACGTAAATTGCTCACCCAATGATATCCAAGGAGGGATCTCTACACTACCTAGGTACCTATTCTGGAATATTTCCCCCAGACTCTTGGCCAAATCAAACTGCTCCCAAAAGAGATCTATCGGGGGTGATCATAGGTTCTATGATGGTTTTGGCTTCTACACACTCACTCCTAAATCTGCATTGAGAACGAGCTTTGAGGGTGCCGTCTGCTATGAAGATATTGGAAAACAGATTATAAATGGATATTCTTGGTTTTTTGAAGAACTTTCTTGATTTTAGGGCCCTCCCCAAGAAAAAATAAAAATCATGGCGCCATCTTTTTATGAATATATCAATCGTAGTTTATCTGCAAATGGGGATAAATTTGCAGGGGTCATCCATCCTGAACCGTAATAAGTTTTTCCAGACCCATAGAACCATGCCTCCCAAGAATCTTTTCTTTTCCCTATGGAATGGGCCCCGGATATCATTTTCCTGCCGCACACTCGTCCTTGGGTTGTTTACGAACGGGGCTTCTCCTTCTTCTCCTTCCACAGAGCCATGAGACCGACACCAGAGACCTTGACGACCTTGAAACGGACACCGGGAATATCACCCTTGGCCTTGCCCTTGCGACCGAAACCGGCGAGGAGGACTTCGTCGTTCTCATCGATGAAGTTCAAGCAACCGTCATTGGGGACTAGATCATCAAATTATGTCAGCCATTCCGTACGTACGTAGATATATCTTTGGTTTCTTTTCTCTATTTCTCGACAAGCCCTATCCGTCTTGAATTTGTGTTCGGCGTATGACAAAAGATCTTCTTTTCCAACACCATGACGCATCGGAAGAGTAATAGAGGGGTTGAGAGGGAGCACTCACCGAAAGCAGTGACCTTCTTGCCGTTCTTGATGAGCTGAACCTTAACGCACTTACGAATGGCAGAGTTAGGCTGCTTGGCCTCAACTCCAACCTTTTCGAGGACGATTCCCTTGGCGTGAGAGGCACCTCCGAAGGGAGAGGACTTGAAGGCGGTTCCGAGGAGACGCTTCTTGTAGTGGAGATCGGCCCAGCGGTTCTCGCGGCGGGTGTTCGCGAGCTTGCGGGCGGCGTTCAAACCTCTAGGCTGTCCTTTACCCATCTTGGCGGACTATGTAGGAATGGACGGTTGACTATTTCGGGGCGAAAAAGACTGTGTTAGAAACTGATGCCACGAAAATTGGAGGAAATGGTATTATATTGGAGTGTCGGAGGGACGCTGAGAAAGTTGATGTAGTGGTGGGTTGATTGAATGTGTATGGAGATTGATATTAAAGAACCGGGGATTGTGTGTATTGATGAACGCAGATGATTTTTTTTTTTTTTTTGTTTTTTTGGTCCCTCCTAAAATAACTGTCGAATAAACCAACGCAGGAAACAGGATATACGTACCGACTGATAGATATTCGCCAAATGGCTGGATGGGATGATTGTCGAAAGTCGAAGGGTCGAAGGTTCCTTTCACGGCCGGCGGTCTCGCTAAAGTCGGAGAGGGCGAAAATGTTCTGCTGTGTGCGCTACACCCTAAACGGTTGCTAAGCGAGCCCCGGACCCGGATAAACGTCCATGCGTGATAACGATAAGCAACTCTCTATCGTATGGTATCGTATGGTATCATATCGTCATCTGTCACTTTATTTTCATTGATTACCATTGACTTGGACTCCTCCTTTTTAATCTCATTCCTTTCAGGATAGGCGTACCTCCTGGCCGAGGACAATAACCTGTTAGAATGTGAGGGGCCTTCCTCCCAATATACCCATCTAACTATCCCGAACCTAAGCCCCGTACTACTGCAAGAGCCAATTCTAGCATGGACCCCCCAGAGACATTAAGAAGGATCACCTCACAGCGTCTCCCCCCTCCTGCTCTCTTTCAGGGCCCTCCCTCCCATAATGCATCCAATCTCTCCATTCAGGTGCCAGTTCCTCCGGTGATGACCACTGGGGGAATTCAGTCTCCTCCTCCACGCCCAAATCTTAACCGAAATCGCCCCTCTCGACCCCTCGATGCGCCGCCTGGCTCGCTCTCGCCCTTTCTGTCCCGCACACAGTCTAGGGGCGAGGTAGATGGATCGGACGCGCTCTGGGAGGAAATGCAGAGTGCCCTTTCCGATGTGGAGGTTAGCGCAGCTGCCCGCGGACATGTTTTCGGCGAGAAACATTCGGAAGCACTCGAGGACCTCCGCATGAAGCACCTGAGACTCGCGCAGGCGTGGGCTCGGAGTGAGGAGGATGAAGCGATCGATCCGAAATCTGTGGCTGCGACTGCGGCCGCAACAGCAAAGAAGGCCAGTACTACTGCTCCTCCCCCACCTCGGACTGTCACGGGCGAGACGGCAGGAGAGACGATTGAGACCGCTGCACGAAATCTGGACGAGGAAACAGAGAAAGATATTCTTCTCGCCAGGGAGAGGCGCGAAGCGAATGACCGGTATTTCGATCGAGTAAATAATGGGGTTCTGGACGTTGTCGCAAAGCTTGAGGAGATTGCGCAGGCTATGCGCACGATGGAGGCCGAGAGTAAGGATATTTGGAGTGACGATGAGAGTATTGCCACGACAACGAATTCTGCGGCCCAGTCTGTTATACATATTGGTGGTGGATAGGTGATCTCTATCCGTCTTCGCTCCTGTAGCCTCCTTGATATAGCAGGTGATATAGTCTTTTGCGGCGAAGTTAATGCACAGCATGCCGACGATCTGCGTGGGCGGCTGCAGCCCAGATTCGCCAGGAGACTTTGTTGCAACGACAGAAATTCACGGCATTGATTCATTCCAAATAGCTTCATCCTCTCTAGGACTTTACTATATCTAATATACCCACGGCAGCACTTGCCTATTTAATTGAAATGCCATTTCTCTCGAAAACCATTGAAATAATAGCGATTTAACTCACGTCAGGACGCGTAATAGCACTCATAAAAAAAACCATAAATTTGCGGGGTATCAAAACCAGGCCTGCTGCTCCCAAACGAAGCCTAAAGACTTCTAAGTTAAATCACAAAAAACACCTAGATACATATGATGTGAACAGTTTTACTTTTAGCCCTCCTTTACTCTCCCATTTCCTACTCCCTCTTAACCAATTTTCTCACACTCTTCCACCCTTCCACCGCCGTATCCCTTGCATCCTCCCATCGACTTTCGTATGCCTTCCTCGCCAAATTCTTAACCTCCTCATTCCACCGGTGCTTCAACATATCTTTCATCTCCTTCTGTCTGTCATCCGGTGACCGGGACGAACGAAGGCGAAGAATATCATCTTCCTCCTTCGGTAAAAGGCGTCTATCGTATGCGCCCGCTGATGAAGCTAGCCAGTTCAGTATCTGTGTTTGGTCGCGAATTGCGTTACGTTGGTCGATGCGGGTTGAGCGGTGAACTTGGATTGTGAGGTAGAGCATCGAGGTTGTAAGAGTGAAGCCGGCAAACTTTTAAGATTAACTTGTTAGTTTTTTCCTTCTGAAGTAGGGATAATAATGGTAGGTTCGTTCCGAGGATAATGAGGGGTTGAGATAGAGAGAGGGAAACGTTAAAGTTGTAATTACGAAGAATGACGTACAAAACCAGTGAAGAAACCCATTTTTGCGAGAGATGAGATAAAGCGATACTTGAAAATTTTCACAAGCAAATTTCAATGGTGAGAGAGTGAGAAAAGAGTTCTAGTGTTGGCGGATAATATAAGGTCGGTCCCTTTGAAGCTGGAGACGGAATACCTCTAGGTAATAGGTGTGGGCTCTTCTTGTCCGTAGGAAAGGGATATATCAATAATTTATTTCCATTATTTTGACGATCTGGACGAAAGATCAACAGGAGAAGAGTAATAATAATAACAATTATTACAGTGGTCGAAAAAGAAACAATCCACTGATGTAGAGAAACAGAGAAGAAGTTCAAGTTCGCGATCAATGCGGATCAAAAAAGGCCTGCTGCGCGCACTCCGATTGGTTCCTACCGAGAAATCGAATCCTTCCAGGAATTCAACTTCAATTTCACGAACTACCTCTATCAATACTAGGATATCTCTGATCTATTTCAACATACCTCAATTCACCATCCATCCCGGCTAATCATCACATAACTCGCCCCCCCATCATCACTAATCTTTAAGTCGGTGCAGTCTCAACATAACATAACAACAAACCACTCAATTCCAACCACCCCCCTCGTCCGTCCTGCGACCTACCAATAGTGAGATCGCCGACCACGACCGTCCTCTTCTCCCCTTTCAAAAAACAATTCAAATCTGTATCATGGCCGGAGGCGCAGCAAAATACCGTCATCTAAGCCGAAAATCCTCGCATCGTCAAGCCCTTCTCCGGAACCTAGTGACATCCCTCTTCCAACATGAATCCATCACCACAACATGGGCCAAAGCAAAAGAGGCTCAACGTCTCGCCGAGAAACTCATCACACTAGGGAAGAAGAATACTGAAGCTAGTCGTCGACGTGCCTTGTCTGTTTTTTACGTATGTTTAACTTCCTTTTACTCCTATTTCTTATTCTTCCCCTACCAACAAAGGATATGAATTGACTTGCTAATTGCATTTTTTTTATATATAAAAAATTATAGACACCTCATGACATCCTCCCTAAACTATTTGGTCCTCTTCGCGAGCGCTATGCTGCCCGTCCAGGTGGATACACAAGAGTTCTCCGCGTTGAACCGAAGAAGGATGACCAGGCTCCTAGTGCAATTCTGGAACTAGTCGATGGACCCAAGGATATGCGCTTTGCCTTGACGGCAAGGACGGTGGCAAGACAGCGGGAGAGGGGTCTGGAGACTTTGAACGAGTTGACCACTATGAATGTCAAGAAGGTGACGAGGTTTAGGAAAAATGGCGTGGAAGAGCTGGAGAGGGCAATTGAGAAGCTGAAGATTGAGACAAAGAAATAAGGATGATTCTTGATCTATCACATAAACCTCATGGGTATGTGTGCAATGGAGCCGGGCTGAAGAAAATAAAAATGAATGGAAAAAGGGATATATAAACATGATTTTGTAAGATATTTTCAAGATTTAAAGGGTACTACATATTGTTATTTATTAGTTTCAACCATTGTTTCTTTTGTTAAAGTGTTGAGATTGCATGATATTAATTGTATGTTCAAAGCTCTCCTGTCCATCAATATCTAGCGCAACACAGGAGATAGCTGATGTGTTATAATGAGTCTATTTACCAAGCTATAAGCCATCCTTCTAGAGTAGCTCATTAATCAACTTGCTTTTATTGCGCCTACTCTCACATTGGCTGTTGGTGCTTTTCAAATCCTTTTCGCACCCATCTAAATTCCTGAGATGGGGGAGGGCGAGGGAAGGGAAAAAAAAAAAAAAAAAAAAAAAAAAGAGAGAGGAAGAGAGCGAGAGGTGGAAAAAAGGGGGGGGGGGGGGGGAGAAGCCATTAAATTGGATTCGCAACAGTGGTTCCAGAGCTAGTTTGATCGCGGTACGCCTGTGCCACCCGAAACAACAAGTGGGCCATTCTTGGGATTAGGTATGCTATTGGCAGAATAGTTTGAGGCGGTGTTGCGATGCTTCATCTCAAAGTCGGACGGAACCTCGGAAGGTGGCGGTTTGGGAGGGAGATGTGAAGGAGTTCCCCATTTTGCGATGGAATCCTTACCGCCTGGTGCCCCTCCGCGAGGCATGTTAGGGACGACTGATTCTAGATTTTTGCCATTCATATCCTGATAACCAGTCCATTGTGGTTGCATCCCAGGTTGCATTCCGGGAAAAGAGACCATGTTGGGTTGGTTGTTCTTATTAGGGTGTCGCGCACTGGCAGCACCACCAGGGACAAATGAGCGTGTTTGAGGGTTGAAGTGAGACCTATTGAAGTTTCCCTGCATTGGATGGGAGCCAGAATTCGTTGGTATTCCTGGATTCATGGGTTGTCCAGGATACTGCGTATAGGCATAGGATGTAGGATTGAGCGGCTGTCCTTGATAGTTTGGCCAGGGCATTGGCGGTTGGTTCCGATGAGTGGGCTGTGGGTAGCCCCCCTGATATGGGGGAGAAGCCCATCCTGGAGGAGTTGGCTGGAATTGGACAGGGTTATTGCCAGGGTAGTTGTTTATTGCCGGCGTAGACTTGGATGATGCCATCGCTGGTGATTGGTTGATGGAAGCGTATCCGGGGTAAGGGGACTGTTGGGGAGCTGCTCCGTTCTGCCAAGGGCCGCTTGGGGTCATTTGAGGAGAAACAGGCATAGGGTAATGAGGTACAGTGTTCATGCCCATCTGTCCGGGGTACATGACGTTGGTCTGGCCAGTTGGGGTATAGCCCATACTGGGTGGTGATACCCCAGGTCCCACCATACAAGGCTGATGTGTGTAAGAGGGGTCATTGATGCCCATTCCGTAAGGCACCGACCCATTAGCATACTGCACCCCAGGATAATATGCATTGAACTGAGACCGAGCCTCGAAAGTGTCATCATGCGGGGTTTTTTGTCTTTGGGTTTTTTTACGTCCACTGGTGGAGCTTGAGCGAGAGATATTGGTGCTTGAGTCCCCGTTTATGTTCTCCGATGTTTTCGACTCCGAAAAGTCACGGAATATCCGCTCTCTTGCTTCCTGGTATTTGGCTTCACGTTCTTCCCTGGTCAAAGGAAGCTTATCTCTCCCGGATGTTGTTCCAGTGGAGGAGCCGCCACGATCCCCATCGATCCCACTATCACCGGCCTCAGAGGCAGCTTTTGAAGGCGCAGATGAGCTTGCCGCCAGGCTTCCTTCAGTTGAAGGCCGTTCCCCATCATTGCGACGCATAATTTTCATTGCAGGCATGGCGGGGGGTGGAGTACTATTAGAGGTAGCGTGTAGGGTAGATAGCGGGGTAGGTCTAAAGGGGTTAGCCAATTACCAATGAGCTGTATGACTATCCAGATGGAAAAAGACAAAGAAAAAGAAGAACGGGGAAAAGGGGAGAAAGATGCTTACAGTCGACAGAATGGTGTCCGATGAAGTCGAACGGACGTAACATTGTTGTCTACAAAATGTGTGAGATGGTAATAATCACCAAGTTTATGTGCAAGAAGTCGGCCAAAGGCATTTGAAGGCGGCAGTTCTAAAGATTGTTCCCTATGTGGCCGTTAGTCAAAGTGTTGGAGAGCGGCTGCTTCTTCTTCTTCTTCTTCTCTTAATTAACATACTTCGAGTTTTGAATAAAATGCCGGACTTTCTCCTCTAGTTGTAAAATAAGGAGACGATCCTTTGGGGATTTCATAGCCTCAAGTAGCTTCTCATCTGGCTCAGAAGGGAAACCATGGATGGGTCGACTAAGCGGGAAGGCTTCCGGATTTGAAACAACAAAGTTGCTCGAATCTGGGATCATGATACCGTCTGTCTGTTGTGGACTATCACTGAACATCGGGGCCACATTTTGAAGAGGCGCTCGAGATCTTTGCATATCTCTAAACCCACGAGCACCGGCCTCGGACCCAGTAAGTGAGTTTGGTGCGCCAGAGGCAACTCCGGAGAGGGATTCTTCCTCATCTATAGCCTGCACGCTAGCACTATCATCAGGCCGCAGAGAATCCTTTTCGTCCATGGCAAACGTAGTGACAGATGCCATGCTTTTTGAATCGAAGCTTGTGGGTTTTGTAGATGAATTCGAGAGATGGGTGCGGTCATCTTCAAATGAAGTCTCTCGTTTCAGAGATCCATTCTCTGGACTTTCAATAGAGAATTCCATGTTCTCTGGCTCCTTCTCTGAAATATGGGCGGCTTGCACGGCCTCTGATAAACTATCGATGTTTCGATCGACGGCGCTCCCTTCCACTTTCGCAGTGATTAGGTCGTCCTGCTCAGTTAGGACATGATTCGAGCCATGAAGGTCTTCAATATTCTGAGAACCGTCTTTTTCGCCAGATGCAATGGAGGCTTCCGGTTTTGATGGTGGGGGCAAAGCAGCGATCTTGTTTTATGTCAGAAATACTTGGATCATACACATTAAGGGATTTTGCGTGTAGGTGAACATGGACTGACCTTTGCGAAGGAGAGACGATGTCCGCCTCTCGTGGAGGTTTTAGATGCCATAATCATGGAAAACACGCGGGGGGGGGGAGATCAAGGGCGCTTTTCTGGGTTATTGGCGTAATAACCGAATAGGAACGGATGAATAGTATAAGGAGCAAGCCCGGCGGGATTGATCGTGCAAATATAGAAAAGACCTCGCGAGGATTTCACGAAAACGAAACCGAGATTCGAATAGAAAAGAAGCCACTGTAAGATCCCACTTCACACAAGCCCAGAAAGAAAGACGACATATCTTTGAAAAATGTAATTCGCCATAAGGAAAGCTGTTCAAGGTTAGATGCGATGACTTGTGATCCGTTTGGTGATGTAAATGAGAGGAAAGGGTAGTCAAAGCAAAAATTTGAGTAAAATTTTGACTAAATTCCCCTCAAGAGTTTAACAGACGAGACACGAGGATGCTGGTGGTAAAGAGTAAAGTGATAGGTCTTACACGACGGTCAGAAAGACTTGATCATGGTCTTTTTTTTTTTTTTTTTTTTTTTTTTTGGGTAACTTCTTCTCTATTTTTATCACTCCGTTCTTGTAGAGAGGGGATGAGGCTCCTAAAGAGAAGGGGGGGAGGGGGGAAGAAAGGAAAAAGAAAAAAGGAGGGCAACCAGAAGTGAGAGCGTCGTTGTAGTCGAACGACAACTCTACCTTCGCAGTAGCGATGTAGTAGTTAACTCGGTACTCCAAGGAATCGGACGATGTCGATGGGCCGTCTTCTTATTAGTCTCTTTGGGCTGGAAGCAAGAGTTGGCGAACAAAAGACGATCGGGCGCGGGTTTCGCTTGACGTTCTTCGTGGACCGGCGGGTGCCGTTAGACGCGCGCTTAAATTGACATGGCCCACAGCCTGCCCTCAACAGCCGCGGAGAGGATGAGAAAAAGTAGGTAGACAGGTATAGGGAAAAGCAAATTATATGTTTCTTTTTTCTTTTTATCCTGCGTGCTTGGGCCTCTATCTTCTATCTCGTTTGTTATCTTTGGGAAATTAATATACAACATGAATCGATACCGAAACGCCCCCAGTGTCAGGGGTCCGACTAAGGCGACGGCCTCAACTTTGTGCCAAAAATGCTTGAAACGAGATAAGTAGTAGCCATCCAAAGCTTTCAACAGGGGATGCTGACCTTTTTGATTCACGGCATTATAGTTATGAATGCAAGACCACCACTCAAGAGCGGCCGTATATGGCGCGACCCTCCCGTACACAGCAGCTACAGAACCCGAAATTACGGCCACAACTCTCAACAGACGTGCCTAGTGATCATTCGCGCACGTAAGTCGCACTCTCAATTCAGTATTGCTAGGGTTCTTACACAAAATTAGGAAAGGGACCGCGGATGAGATATTGGCTAAACGCGAGGAAGAACGTGGGCGCAAACGAGAGCTGGAGGAATTCGATACGCTAGACGGTCACGGGCAGACAACCAAGCGAGCTAGATCAGCATCTTCACATTCCGTCAGCTCAGTATCTACGATATCAACAAATCAGTCACGATCTGGATCTCGTAACAGAGATCAATATACGAAGAAAAGTAGTCGCGACCGGCCAAAGTCACAGTCCTCACGTCATTCATGGTCAAGAAAGAGGCGCCACAGTGACTCATCATCCGACTATTCAGTCTCTTCATATTCCTCGGGGGGTAGAGATCGGTCTCGATCGGCAGAATGGACAGGAAATAGGAACACCCGACGGAGACGTCGAGAATCTAGTCCGAAAGAGCGTGGCAGACCCCGGGATATATCGCGTGATGGCGACCGCAGAGATAGAAGTCGCAGTCGAGGCCTGGAACAAGGCCGGATACATAGGGATAGACGCTCTACGACACCAGAGGTCATAGCTGATCGTAGCTACCAGAAACAACCTTCTCCAACAGCACATCCTAATAATGTTCACCACAAACGAGGCCATGATGAAAGGGGTCGTCCCCCACCGCCTCGACGAGAAAGGAGTCTGAGTCCCTATAGCAAGCGGATTGCCCTGACTCAGGCTATGAATCTTGGAAACTAAAACAACTTGAAGGCGTTTTACTTTATTTCAATTTTTACGGGAGGAGGCAACAGAAGCAAAAGGATGGGTAATTTGGGGGACCTGGCCTGCCTGCATATTCGATTCTGGTAGACCAATGAGATAAAATTCAGAAGCTACGAATCACATTAGACTAATGCGAATAATCATATACATTGTATTGATAATGATATTCATAACACCGCAATGCAAACATCCTGAACGCCATTTTGAGATGTAACCTAAATCCCAACTATACGCGCCGAAAAAGCAAGATGAAAGTGGGAAGAATTTGATCCATAACGATCCCCACATTAAAATCCTCCAGGGTATCAATAATTATGCCAGGTCCTCTTCCTCTTTTTCCCTTTCGTCTTCCTCTTCTCTTTCACGAACATGGATTCCCTCAACAAGCATTTCACCCTCAATGCCTACATTCTCTCCCTGACCATCGCCATTGGGGGCAGCTTTCGCCACACGCTGGGCATTCTCTATACGTTGTCGTACCAGTCTTGCAATTGCGTTCTGCGTCCTGACATTGAGGATATCCAGTTTCTCATCCAAGTCTCGTTTTAAATCCCAGTTGGGTTTCTTCGGCTGTAATTTGAAAAGATCGATTGGCTGGTCGGCCTCTTCATCCTGTTTGGCTTGTTCTGCAGCTCTGCTTGCTATTTCTGCAGCTTGTTCTTCAAGAGTGACTTGTCCGCCTGTCGGTACTTGCTCGAAACCAAGTTTCGGGCCACGAGTTTCTATATCGTAATTCCTCCCGGAGAGATACTTTTTTGTAACATCTGTGGCAACTTCTTCAGCCACTTTATCATTGGAACCAGGATCTGTTGACTCTTCCGGCTCTGGCTGTTTTCGTTTCAGGGCTGCAAGCTTTGCTAGACGGGTTTTTCTGTCTGATGCAGCGGCGTCGAGGGTGGTATGATTGGATGACATGTTGGAGAATAAGCGAAAAAAGGATTCTCAAACTGCGTTTCTAATGAGATAAGAAAAGATAAAGTCGGTCCGTCCCGGGCGAGTGGGGAGATGCTCACCACAGTCAAAATTGAGGCCGCCGATTTTTTGGAGAGCAGTTGATAATGATACTGATGGGTATTATGCGGGCTGCTCACTAACTGGTTAGCGCCACAGTCCGGGCGGTTCCACCAGCCACAGTTGCCGCAACAAAATTTAATAATAATGAACTCCGACGAAGTCTCCGCTCTATACAAGTACACACTCCGCTGGTTATCTCGCTCTCCTTCATATACTATTCCTCCAATATTTTTCAGTCAGACAACCATTGTATTCAATGTATACGGTATAGAGATTCTGAATGTCATTTTGTCCGCACTCGCACCGTTTTTTGCGCTCTCGCCTGCACTCCGGGCAACCATCCTGCTTTCCCCGGCAGAGGGTTTGCTTTGAGTATTGGTCCCGACAGAGAGGCAGAACCCAGGTGGCAAGATATTATGCTCATAATGCGTCGCACCAAAATCCTGCGGCCCCCGATGAAGTTCTCGAAGAACTGAGAATGGCATATGGCCCCTATCGCACTGAAGACACAAATTCGGCGGCTCGTCTCGCGAGAGCGGATTCTAACACTCCTCGATCAGGCCGCAATGAGCAGGCAATCTCGGTTTCCTCATGGCCCCGAAAATCTGACAGTGCTCTACCTAATTTTACTTCCACCGTCGAGGAAAGCGAACCCGAGGGACATAAGGTTATATATTTTCACAAGAAAGACGGTGAAGTTATAAGAAGGAGCACTCGATTCATCAGCCCCGGTCTGATGGAACGGGACCTAGATATACGGCGGAAATCACTTTTTAATGGTCCCCAAGACTTGAACCGTTGGAGAGCAGTTCGTGACGAGCTATATCGAGCAAGATTTCAATCGCGGGACATCCAGGAGGAGATTGTAAATTTGCATTTGAATGAGGAAGACCAGCTATTGCTTGAGAAGTTAAAAACGGACAGCTCGGCCAGTTTCAGTGAGGTATGGGAAGGCCTGGCTAGAAGTGAAAAGGCATCTCATTGGCATCGTTTGTCACTTTGGCTACTGCGGCATTCTCCCGAGCTTCTCCCACAATTTCTCCTCATTACCTGCCAGAGTGCAGAAAAGCCCGTATTTCTTATGGTGTCAGATTGTATTCTCTTTTTGGATGCATTTTACCCCGAAACGTTGAAGGACCAGACCATCATCAAGGCTTGCTTGGATCCGGAAACTTGGCCTGTCCTCTTCCTTCCTCAGAAAGGGGTCCGTCTGTATTTGAAAACTGTTGACCGTGATCACGTATATCGTGCTTTTGAGGTGGCCCGAAAAAAGAGAATACATCTCAAACCGGAAACATGTCTCTGTTTCATGGGCCGGTTTATAGAGTTTCGAGACGTCGACAAAGCTATCGAGATGCTAGGGCTCGTTCAGACCCTAGATCAATCCGAGTTTTCCCTGGATTCACTACCCGTTCTTCGCCACTGCTGCAAACTTTTGATGCTTGACTCCGTTGGGGATCACCGTGGGGAGCGCAATTTCCGTATTCTCCCCAGGCTTCTTGAGATGGGGGTACGCCCCAATCTGGAAATGCTGAATATTGTTCTCTCAAACTCGCTCAAAACAAGTGACGCACAGGTAGGATCGGATGTGTTGAATTATATGAAAAACCAAAGTATCGATCCTGATTCTTATACTTATGTGACGCTACTTACTGATGCTCTTGCTCGTGGCGATCGGGCACGCTTCGAGTCTCTACTTCAAGAGATACAGGCGCAGGAGCAGATCCAAAAAAATCCGTGGATTCTGAGTAAGGTTCTACATTATCATTTCGTCTTCACGGCAAAAAATATAGACCCCGACGAGGATCCTAAGGCGGTTTTTTCTGCCATGCTCGACATTTATAACACGGTACATGACATTACACCTCTAAAAGAACTCTCTATTGTACCCCACCAGTACACCCCCCCCCAACGAAGTGATCGATCTCCCCCCTCAGTCGTTGCTCTATACATTATGATTGCAACCTACCTTCGCTGCCAAAGACAAATATCCAACACTAAGGTTATATATTCACGTTTTCGATCGCTTGTGCAGCAAGGCCATGAAATTATCGCACCTCTCGCAGCGACTGATCATTTATATAATGAATTTTTAATTTCATTTCGCGATGATCCCCGAGGACTGCGGCCGGCCGTGCATCTAGTGGAAGATATGCTTCAGAGCTCGTCAAATGATGAGCCCCACGAGAATCCTAGGGGCCAGGTTTTCATTCATACTAAGCCGACCATGCGAACCTGGACGCTCTTGATGAGTGCGTTTGTTTACAATAATCAGTCTCTTGCAGCAGAGAAAGTGCGCATGATGATGGCGAAACACGGAGTCAAATACAACCAAGTGACCTGGAACACCATCATTAGCAACTTCACGAATACGCAGAATATTCCTGAAGTCGCAAAGGCAATCAAGGACATGGAAAGCCAAGGCTTCGTTATCGACGATTATACCTTGAAAAGCTTACGCTACCTGAGGGACCCAGAACGATTGTGGGTGGCAATCGAGGAGCTCGACCAAGTCTCTGAACCGGAAATAGAGACTTCAAGCTTACCCGATGGTTTGCAAAAGAAGGACGGTGAGCTTCTCGATCAGGGCCTACAGCGGTTGAAAGAGAACATGAAGCTTAAGCTATGAGATACCCTTTCTTCATTCTGCCAGTTTATTTTCGTTTATTTTCATTTCTTGCATCTTCAGCGTGGCTAGGGTCCTCTACAAAGCGGGAATCAATAGAGCATTGGGTGTATTGGGAAGATATCGTAGACTTGATAGTGTAAAATATCACCTTCTGTACAATATGCATTTAAGATCATATATCATGAAAACTCCTTTCAAAGTGAAAATAATAATAATAATGTACAGCATGCCTAATCATAACGCAGGTAGAGAATATTCAATTGTGTACCTAGGTAACGCCGATTGCCAGGCCGGTCGGTAATCATGCAGTCGTGAGAGCAAAGGGGGAAAGAAAGACATAAATAAATAAAAAGGGAAAAAAAAAGGGAGAGATGTCTATTCTTCAGCTACCGAAGAAAATCGAACCCTGGAGAGACACAATGTCAAGTCAATATGAGCATTGTACATAGATATCTTGGATGACTGAACTTACCGCCATCAAAACACAACAGATACTGACGTATGGACTGAGCCGTTCGCCAACTCGAGCACACTTCCAGAAAATTCCGAAAAATCTACAATATTTAGTACAGATGTCAAGAGAAAAGAGGCAATTTCCCTGGCATCACATACCCATTCTGGTTGCGGTCCATGATCCCAGGCATGATGGAGTGGGCATATGTGCTCGTGCAGATGATGAGCAAGAAGACAAGAAGGAGAGATTGAAAGTTAAACAAAGCAGACTGTATAATTGGTCAGAATCTCTCACTCATATATTTTTCTCTTCTTTTTTTCTTTCTCATATAATAGTATTTACTTACCATCTTGGTTGACCACTACAAATTCTCGACTTCCCGCACTGCAACAAAGAACTTAGGGTAATATCTGATTTCTCTTAGGTATAGAAACCCAGCTGGTGGATATCACCAGAAGATACTGCCGGTGTAAATTACTAGATGGAAAGCAGAAGAGAGATAAAGAAGACTGGATAAACAGCTAAAGTTGTCCAGAGGGGTGACAAGCTGTTAGTTTCTGCCGCCATGTCTACCCCCAATGTTTCTCACCGCCGGTAAGTATATTTCACCCTTCCGCCCTCTTCCTCTATATTGAATGCGACTGATAGACCGGAGTGACGTCTCAACCCCAACTTTCGCTTCCTCCTTGTCACAGCCTGCTACTCCTGTCAATGCACAGCAGGCATTTGGCAATTCGAGAAATGCACCAAAGCACCTAGATTCCTCTTGGCCTTTTATCTAGGAAGTCACCGCTTTGATTCGCGCTGTGTATCTTCCCTCCTAGACGCCTACAACTTCTTCTGCTCCGGCCGTTGCAGCTCGTGTTTCCGCGACAGAAATCTCCAGCCGCTAACGTGGTTCAAAATCAAATATAAGAAGAAAAATCGTAATATCAAGACATCAACTATGGCGGAACCTCGTGCTCGTGCTGCCCGTCATAAGGGCCAGATGAACTTTGCATCTGAGCGTAAGTGTTCCCCCCCTCTCTCTCCCTCCCCCGCACCGCAAAACCCACTGGATTCCGCAATGGATTTTTTTCCTACCTTATACGCATAAAACTAACTTAGAATAAATATAGTCCGTCTACTTCTTCTTGCCTACGGAGATCCTAGCCCACATCCCTCCTTCCCCTCGGAACCCCTCCCCGAGACTGTCCGCGTGCTCGATGAAATCGTCACCGACTTCGTTCTCGAAATGTGCCACGGCGCAGCCCAGTACGCAAGCTATTCCCGTCGCCAAAAGATCAAGGTCGATGATTTCCGTTTTGCACTTCGCCGTGACCCGAACAAGCTCGGTCGTGTTCAGGAGCTTCTCCGCATGGAGCGCGAACTGAAGGAGGCTCGTAAGGCATTTGATCAAAACGACGACCAGGTCGGAAACCTCAAGGATGCGGCCGCGAAGAAAGGTCTCGAGGACTTGGGTGACGGTGGTGCCGACGGCGGTGCTACTGACGGTGCTCCTGGTAGCGGCGCTGGCAAAAAGTCTAGTACTAAAGGAAAGGGAAAGAGAGGTGCACGTCGTGATTCAGATGCGACTGAAGATACTACCGTGTCGAAGAAGAGGAAAACCGCTTGAAATCCCTTTTGCGTTTCATGCCCTTTGTCCTCCGGTTATAATTGCTTCAATTTATGGGGCTAGACGTTTCTTTTCTTTTCTTTCTTTTCTTTTTTAAGGCGTTTCCTTAGCGACTGGGACAGGATGGAACGATCAGATACCTTTTTTATTTTATCATTAGTTTTCCCCTTCTTCTTGCTATCTATTGTATGGTTTATCCTGCATGATGGCAGTGTCTTATTATTTTTGATATGGTTTAGTTATTACACACTAGAGGCGTTTTGATGGATGGGAGAACATACACACAGTTTTTGCTACCTTTTTTCCTTTCTATCATTCTTTCTTTCTTTTTTAATTTTAAGCGTAAAGCCACCTACAGCTAATAGAAATATCTTCTAAAATACTATACGAATTCCTTCTCTAAAGAATTGTTTTAAAAACAGCCATCCCTCATCATATGTATGTGTCCTTCATGACCATCCTTGTAAAAATCAATCAAAAAGTCTACTGCCCTAGCTAAAGAAAAAAAGAAGAAAAAAGGACAAAAGCAAGCAAAAGTGAACAAACCCAGGGGGAAAAAAATAATATGAAATGACAGACAGACAGCATATTCCTTGCCTTTTCCTTTTTTTGATTTCAAAAAAAAAAAGAGAGAGGGAGAGACGAATTCCCTTCCTCTTAATTATCATTCTGAACAAAGTCAGATTGACTCCTATACGCCATGCTCTTTTGGGATACTTTTCTTTTCTCTTTCCTTTCTCTCCTCCCTCACTTTCACTCACTTGCTTTTGTGCTCTATTTTCCTTCCCAGTTGAATAACATACCCTTTGCTTTTCTTTCTTTCTTTTTTTTTCTTTTTTTTTTTTCCCCCTTCCTACCTTTTTTGAAATAATATCGCCTCTTAATAAAACTCGGTGTAGTAAAAGAGAAGAAAAGAGATAAGAGGAGAAAGTAAGAGAGAAAAAAAAATGATGAAGTAAAAATAATGGATGGAAAATCTCTTTTCTTTTTTTTGTTCCTTCACACGTCAAGAGAAAAACATAGCCCTAAGCACATATCAAAGGGGTAGAGGGGGAGGTAATAATAGGTAGTGACAAAAATGGGACAAGAAAGTAGGAGATAGAGAGATGATGGAGAGAGAAAGAGAGAGGAGGGAGGGAAGAGAACAGAGGTGGGTGTGAAAGGGAAAAAGTAAAGGTATCTTCATAATGACATCTTGACATTTTAAACCCTTCTTAGGCGCGGGCCTCCTCTGTGCCTCGTTCTTGGTTACGCTGTTGTCCACCACGGCCACCCTTGCCGCCCCGTTGACCACGCTGAGCACCACCCTCCGCACTACCAGACTCACCACCCAGGGTGAGTTGAGCGGTTGCTAGTCGGTTAGACAATTCCATCTGTGTGCGGATGGTATTGGCCAGGTAGGAAACCACTAGGACGTCCTGGATATGGTTGTTGCTGTAAAGGAAATACGGTTAGCAAAAAGTCGAGTACCATCATTTTAAGAGGGGGAAATGGAGAAAAAAGACGTACAAATCGCGCTCAATATCGGCAGGCTCAACCTTGGGGGCCAAGGCGAGAGTATTGAGAAGGAATTGACCCAATGCTGTGGAAGCAGGAGCTTCCTCGTCCATCACAGACTCAACATATCTGGAGACACGATCAATCATACCAAGGACCTCCTCGACGGCGCGCTCCAAAGCCTCAATGTCGGTGAATAGAGAGGCAGAGCGCTCCTCTGCATCACGAGCGGAGGAGATGGCCTCCAAACCGCTCTTCTCAGCCTCACCGTAACGGATCTCATAAGGAACAGGGATGAAAGCGGCGCTGTCGGCGGCTCTCTCTGCAGTCACACCAACGGGGGCGGAGATATAGGCACGAGTCTCGATATCCTTTCCAGCCTGAGTGGAGACAGTCAAATGAACGGCTGGGTGAGGCCATGTTCCGTCTCCCTGACCGCTGTAGAAATTCTGGATCAAAGCGGAGAAAGTGTTCAGCTCAGACGATGTGGCGTACCAGCCGACAAGGACTTCCTTCGGGTTGGCCTTGAGATGCAGGGCCAGCATTTGCTTCTGATACTCCATATCCACCTCAACCTGGTCTGTCGTCTCTGTGTGCCCAACAGCGAATGTGCTGCGAATTTCCACCTCAGTGCCATCCTCGGACCTGGTTCCTAGCAGCGTTCCAATAACACGTTCCTGATCGGCATTGCGACGGAGCGAATGGTCCAAGATAGAAAACAAAGCCTAAAAAAAATTGCACTGGTCAAAACTAGGGCCAATAGAAGTCATGATGAAGACAATATCTCAACATACCTGGGGCTGGATGACAACGTTCAAAGGGGCAGTTGTTGGTGCAGACCCCGCCGTAATTGGGCCCAGAGGGCGAGCCAGGTGGAGGAAAGAATCTGCTTCAGCCATAATTTCGGGTGTATGAGGAGGAAATAGGTAGGGTGATGATCGTCTCGTCTCTCTCAGACTGTCTGCCTTTCGTCTTTTGGCCGGGATGGGGGGTGGAGATTTCTTTTTTCGAACCAAAACTTCCGGCCCGCTGTTCTTCGGCGGCGGAGGTTCTTCTGCGAGGCTCAAATTGTGTGTGCGCAAAGGGAATTTCGCGCTAAGATAAGATAAGTAACCCCGAAAAAAATATAATAAAATAATATTAATTAACATAACCAAAACCAAGAGCAAAATACCGCGCGAAAATTTCAATACCACCGTCAATTTGGCTTTACAACTCACCAAAATTCGCAAGCTCTAAAATTTCTGCTTGAATTCTCATATCATGGCTCCTCCTAGGGGTAGAGCCCCCAGGGGTCGCGGAAAGGGTCCCAGAGCTCCTATTAAGCGACGGGGGACCTTTGAAACATCGCGACTTGAGGAAGTAGAGTAGGTTATTATACGGTAGCTAGTGGTCTTGCATCCAATCTAACTAACTGACCTGGCTAGATCTGAAGTTTCCTCAGATGAAGAGGATCGCCCTTCTGGTAACCAACTTGATAATGATGGGATGGGTGGTGATGATGTCCCAGATGAAGACCTCTCCTCGGATAGCGACGACGAAGAGGAGCAACAGCAATCCGAACGCCCATATAATGAATTACTGCAGCTACTTCAGGCAACGACAGACTCCAAGGGACCGGCTCGCAAAAAGAGGAAGACTAGTCACAAGCGTGGCAAAGATGAGGAGGATGAGGGGGCACAAAGTGACGCCCCTGCGCCCGACATGCAAGCAGAGGAGGAATCACTTGATAACGACCTGCAGCAGCAGGAGCCCTCAGATGAAGAAGACGGGGGTGAAGTTGAGGTTGATGATGCTGATGTACAAGAAGATAGCGATGATGAGGAGAATGGTACGAGATATTTCCTTGCTTTAAAAGAACCTCTATCTCCATCAACGTACTGACACAGCCAAGACAACGATCCCTTCGAGACCCATTTCTCTAATCTAAACGAGAGCGAACTATCCCAGAAAATTAAGGCTGCTGGAGAAAACAGCTGGAGAACCGCCAAAAAAGAGCTCCCGGGCGCGTTGAAACTTCTTAGGTCGGTTCCAGACCTTGGAACTACCGATGATGTGACCCTACTTCCTGCCACAAAGAGCATGGCGAATGCCAAGGTTAGTGACATATTCTCGACACCCACAAGGGGAAAATATGAAGAAGAAACAGCCACTAATATCATATTACAGCTCAAGAAAAAGCTCATATCACCGGCAACGGAGCGCATTGGAAATATTACCGGCAATGCCCAACACCTCGCTCCCTACATCTTCGACTATCAAGATGTCATGTACGGTGCTCGCTCAACCTCCGAATCTGCTCAAATGCGGGACTTACTCGCAGTCCATGCCACCAACCACGTGCTGAAGACTCGCGATCGTGTTCTTAAGAACAATGCCCGTGTGGCCCGGGAACAAGACGCTGATCTTGACCTCCGTGATCAGGGCTTCACTAGACCCAAGGTTCTATACCTCCTACCAACCAAACAGGCATGCGTGCGAGTTGTCGAGTCCATCACCCGTTTCTTTCAACCCGAACAACAAGAGAACAAGAAACGTTTTCTCGACACCTTCTCCACTGCAGACGACTCATCCTGGGCAAACAAGCCCGCCGATTTTCGCGAATTATTTGGTGGTAACGATGATGACATGTTCCGACTAGGTCTCAAATTCACTCGAAAGACAATCAAGTTCTTTGCGCAATTTTACACCTCCGATCTGATCCTTGCTAGCCCTCTAGGTTTACGCACGATCATGGATCAAGCCGAGTAAGTTGGCCCTCGTCACCCCCCACAACCAAGAGACCTCGTAATCCTAATCAAATTAACCCTTGACAGCGCTAAAAAACGAGATCATGACTTCCTCTCGTCAATTGAGGTCGTAATTGTTGACCACGCAGACGCGCTCTTTATGCAAAACTGGGACCATGTCACCTATATCCTCAAACACCTAAACCTCCAGCCCAAAGAAGCCCACGGCTGCGACTTTTCTCGCGTTCGCTCCTGGTACCTGGACAACAACGCCCGCCATATCCGCCAAATGATCCTCACGACTTCCTTTATAACGCCCGAGATCAACTCCGTTTTCTCCACTCATATGCAAAACGTCTCGGGCAGGATCAAGCTCACACCCATCTACCCTGGGGCAATGACCAACCTCCCACTACCGGTCCCCGTCCGGCAAACATTTTCCCGCTTCGATTGTCTCTCCCCAACTAAAGATCCTGATGCGAGATTCAAACAATTCACCACAACCATCCTTTCGTCCCTCGTCCGCAATATCACCAAGGGAAGCACCTCGGGCAAAAACGCAGCAGGTGGCGGAACATTGATCTTCATTCCTTCTTATCTCGACTTTGTCCGCATCCGAAACTACTTTGCAACCTCCATCCAGACAACTAACGTGTCCTTCGGCGCCATCTCCGAGTACACTGACACCACAGGCGTTGCCCGAGCCCGTAGCCATTTCATGAATGGACGCCATTCAATTCTACTGTACACAGAGCGTCTCCATCATTTCAGACGCTTCCAGATCCGTGGCGTCAACCGTATCATTATGTACGGTGTGCCCGAGAACCCGGTGTTCTGGGGAGAAATTGTAGGCTTCCTTGGGCTTGATCCAGCAAATGTGGTACAGGCGGCAGAAGAAGGTGGTGTTCGGGCACTTTTCTCGAAGTGGGATGCCTTGAAGCTAGAGAGGATCGTAGGATCGCAGAGGGCTGGAATGATGTTGAGGGAGAGAGGCGGTGATACCTTTACGTTCATGTAGACCACTATGATTAATTCGATTGTTGGATAACATTTTTGTGTGTATATAAATCAAGCCATGGCTTTGGTATATCAGGGATGTGCCGAGGTTCTATTTTCTATACGTCTAGCAGGTATTCGGTCTTTTGGGGTGATTTCGGTGGAAAACCGTTCCAGGAGAGAGAGAACTATGTAGGTATAAGAGTAAACTCACATATACTATTATACGTATTCTATTATACATGAGATATGATACAACATAACACTCCAAGTCAGAGGGGAACATCTATAATATTACTTACCCTCCCCCAACATAGATTTTTGTTTTGAAGTCTCTCCGCAAACCGGCGAGATGACCGATACTCCAACTCGCATTAGCCGCGATTGTAAATCTGCCTCCACTCGCCACCCTTGCTGATGAACCTTTTTTTACTTTTTAATTTTCTCCACGTTGATAACTTTCTTCCTCTTTCTTTTTTCAAATAATTCAAAAGAGATAGACGCAGGGTGTCCTTTTTTTGGTTTTTTTTTCTTGCTGACTGCAATACAAAAGTGGATTTTACGCGAGGCCTTTTCTTTTTTTCCTTCCTTGCTTTCTTTTCTTTTTTTCTTCTTAACCCCCTCATTGAATTTTGTTGCAGCTCAAGATTTAAAAGAAAACGCGCGCGCAAAGACATATACAAAGAAACAGAGAAAGAAAGAAATCCTAGAAACAACAAAGATAACACTCCGTGTAGTCTCTTATCCTTTTAATTTTGTTTTTATACCCACCAAATAACCTCTCAGAATGGCAGCATCAACCCCTCTCCTAGGAGGTATCGCCGAAGAGAGAGAAGAACGAAGACCTTTGTTGAATCGCTCGCAGTCGGATTCACTCTCATCGCCGTCATGGAGGGATACTGTAGGTGAAAACACAAAGGAAATTTGGGTGCAAGGAAAAGGCATGATCTTGGTGATGATGTCGCAATTCTTTGGGTCGTCTATGAATGTTATGACTCAGATTCTGGAACTGAAAGGGAGAAATGGTAAAGGGTTCCAACCATTCCAGGTGCGTGTTGAATTATTATTTTTTACCCTTTCTTTTTTTTCTACTAGGTAGAAATCGGTTGTAGCGCTTGGTGTTTCTCTCTCCCTCTCTCTATATGTGTACGCTCAACTCCGAGGCTGGGCTCGTCGCATGATGCGCGCATGAATATGTGATGGATGTACATATATAATATAGACTACGCTTCCAGGTATCTGATCAGGAGGGAGGGAAGATGATTGTTGACAAGTTCTCCCCAATGTGTGGATTACAGATTCTCTTTGCGCGCATGTCCATCACCGTCCTATTCAGCTACCTATACATGTTGTACGCCAAAGTACCCCACCCTTTTGGAACACGCCCCATGCTCCCCCTGCTAGTGTTTCGCGCTGCGGGCGGGTTCTGGGGAGTTTACGGGCTATACTACTCGGTTCAGTATCTGCCTCTGTCCGAAGCCACAGTCTTGACCTTCCTAGCACCGATCCTTAGTTGCTATGCCTGCTCTTTCTTCATCCCTCGTGAAACCTTTACCCGTAAGCAGCAGCTGGCTGGGCTGGTGTCTTTGATAGGTGTAGTTCTCATCGCACGACCCTTTCCCTTCTTGAGACCGGGGGCCAACCCCGACTCCGTAGAGGCTGAAAGGGAAAAGCCCGGGGAGGCAGACCAATACCATCGCATCTTGGCAATTATTGCAGCCCTCTTAGGAGTCCTTGGTGCTTCTTCCGCGTACACGGCCATCCGAACGATCGGGCAACGCTGCCACCCACTAGTCTCCGTTACCTACTTCTCCATGTTTACGACTATTGTCTCTTTCATTGCGATCCTGACGGTACCATCGATTCCGCTAGAATTCCCGAGCGAGCCGTTTGAGTGGGCGCTACTCATCGGCCTTGGGGTATGCGGGTTCCTACTACAATTTCTACTAACGGCCGGACTGTCATATTCACCTCCACCCCGACGTCAAATAAAGCCTGCCCGGGGGTCTTCTCATCCATCATATGGGACAGAAGAGCAAGATGATAGCGATGACAAGGAGTCAAAGACTCGTCCCTCATCTTCGGGCTCGCGAGCCACTTCGATGCTGTATACTCAAATGCTGTTTGCGCTATTCTATGACGGCACAGTTTGGGGAGAAACACTGTCCACTGTGAGCTGGGTAGGATCAGCGCTCATCCTAGCCAGTGCCATCTATGTGGCTATGGCGCACGAACCGCCAGCACCAGAGCCTGCAGCTGCGGATGAAGTGGTGGAGACTGAACGACAGGATGAGACCAATTGACGTGACTGATATACCTACGTATTGGCAAGCGCCTTGCTAAATAATAATAATAATAAAAAAAAAAAAAAAGCAAGGATAACGACGTCAAGGACATAGAAAATATAATTTATATTATTGGGAAGGTGGGGTGAGATGACGATGGTACAGGCACTAGGAGCAGCAGCTACAAGCACGCTAAAGCAAGTGAAGAAAGAAGGGGGGAACAATTAAAAAGAAAAGAAAAGAAACCCCCAAATGAGGGGTATAATGCTGCAAATGAGATGAACATACAATGTTCAATGCCTCGACGATCAACTTGGGATTATCATGGTTCCAAAAAAAGAGACGAAAAGAAAAAAAGACTCATAATGTGGATGGAAAATATCTCTCTATAAGCATAGGTAGATAGTGATAGATTATGTATATAATACCCCTAGTATATGAGTAATGTATGTATGTACAGGTACTTTCTTTCCATCAATCTTGAATCAAGTTAACATATCAATTACCCTCGCATTCTATGTAGCAATCGCCACTAGACTAGTATTTGATGTATACAGAAACTATGACTTGATAATAATAAGCACACATTATAAGACGGAGGCAGGTATTTAGCTTATTTGCTGATCTGCTGGATAGAACTTATAACTAGGAGAGAGAATTGACTTTAAAAGCACCTACCTACCTATGCTATGTGTTTTTTTTTTTCCTTTTGGTGAATAATACTACCCTAGGTAGTAACTTCCAATCTTACCTAGTTTCTTTGAAAGAAATAATATACCAAGCACAAGAGTATAAGATGTAAAAGAAAAGAAAAGCAACACCGCACAACACATCCAGGCCTTTCTGATTCATAAGTATCTACACTTTCAATCATTGAAATAGGGACATTCTTGATGACCAAAAAAATAGGTCACTTGGATATACTTGGTACCTACTAACCGGGAGAGTGGGAGGAAACTAGGTAAGTATCTAGTAGTGCAGCAAGGACCACGTCAAAGCGCATATCCATCTATCTCATCACACGTCTCTCTGCCTTGGCTGGTCCTGCATAACAAAGAATTGTCTGTAATTTGAGTGACTGGTGACTGTTACTACTACTGCTAGGTATGTAGTAGGTATTTCATGTGAAGTTGGAATTTAGTGGTACCCTTCTAGGCATTTTTATAGGATAGAGGACCATGGTAGGTAGGAGAGACTACAGTAGAGAGATGTACATACCTGTATGGATTGACTTATTATTTACCTCCCTAGGAATAAGGCGGGGTAATCTACCTATAACTACACCCCTGTTTTACTTATCTAATATCTATCCATTCCTCCACTAACCAACTAACCTTTTCTCCCCTGTCCCCCAGTTGCCTGACAGATACTGATTACTGAAAATAGACAGATAGATACAGACAAGTCATAGATACCTGGGTACGTACTATATCTATGAATATATGGGATGACTCCCGCTCATTGGTCAGCAAGCTCTGCATTTTCTTTACTCCCGGTAATGTCAAAGCTCCATCACACCATCATCCCTTGAGGACTGTGTAATTTCCCTTCCATGCTAACAACTTGAATGCCAAGTAGGTAACTAGGTAGTTATTGTGGAAGTATTGTGCAGTCGGAGTACCTAGCTCCGGGGTACCTACTTGGGTATGCTCCCCGCCCATCGAGTGGACTCAATTCGGCGGCAAGGCAGATCCGGAGTATCTACCTACTTAACCTGTATCCACCTCCCAGAATCGGAAGTTCAGACTGCAATTGGAAGCATATCATAACCTTCCACGCAATTGTGCATTAACTAGAACAGTAACAAACTTTTTAGAGTGCGAGAGCAACCCTTCCCCTTTCAGAAAGAGGGAAAGTGAAAGCCGAAAAAAACCCAAAAAAAATCTGCCATATGCAGAGAGGTGCCCTGTAACATTTACCTCCTCTAGTACGTACCACCACTACCTTACACAAAAAGCCCCAGTCTTTCCAAGTTTTCCTTGGCCCCTCTTGGCGGATCCACCAGGAGATCCACATACCTGTCGATCATTGGCGCTTGTAGAATCAGCCATGGCGTCATAGCGTCGCACTTGTCACCGAAATGTCCCGAATCATAGTGGCGGAAGCTCCCGAGGTTCACCGGCACCCTGTTGGATAGGCTTCCAATCTCCGTTCATTGGCTGCTGTCCGCTCACCCAGGCACACTATCAACCAATTACCATGAAGCGAACGAAAAAGCTTCCCCAGATGAAACAAATTCGACCCTTTTATTTTTTCGGTGGCGTTGATTAGCGGATATGCTCTTCAATTGTGGATCAAGCCTCAAGAATCAAGATACCCTACCGTCTTTTTCTTGAAAAAATTAAAAAAAAAAAAAAAAATAGTTATTATTTGTGCCCGGAGTGGATTCATAGAAGAGGATAAGAGGAAAGAGTATATATATATACCTGGAGGAAGAATTTGGGTTCGAATTGAATCCGTAAGGTTAATCTTATCTTTTCCCCATTTTCTCCATACTGAATTCCCCACCCTCATTCTATCCTTTTATACATAGCTATACCTTTTTGTCTATTTTTTTTTATTACTTTTCTTTCTTCCTCTCTTCCTTTTTCTTCTTTTTTGCTATTCATGATAGACACGAACACGGTAGAAAACATTGATAGATAGTTCGACCATTCAATACATACCAGCATGCGTCACTTTGATACTTGGATCCTTCGGGACCCTTACTCTATCTTTCACTACTACTCCACCGGTCGACGATGGCAGGAAACTGTCCGCGACCTGATCAAACAGCGCAAGATTTGTGCTCCTTCAATTGACCTCTCCCCCACCTCTACCCCCGTGGATCCCTATCTTCGGCCCGTGGCCGATCAATCGGACTGCATGTTCCTCAGTAAACTCCCCCTAGAGATTCGCCTCATGATCTATGAATACGCCTTTGGGGACTCAGTCATTCATCTTGTCCAAGTTAGAGACAAAATCCGTCACGTCCGCTGCCAACATACCGTCTCTTCCCTCGATGGCAATCGCCGCTGTTGTCCCACCACTCTAGCCCGCTGGCGATTACAGCAGGATCCTCCTTCTACTCCCGCCTCCTCCTCCTCCCATCGCGCCCAAAAAGTCGACAGCATGCTCTATCCACATACCCATCCCAGCCTCCCCTCCTCTCTCAGCAACACTCCACTCTCCCTCCTCCGCACCTGCCGTACCATCTACGCCGAAGCAGCCTCCATCCTCTATAGCAACGCAGCCTTCGACGTCGACGACCTCCACACCTTCATCGCCTTCTCCCTCACCATTTCCCCGCACAGCCTTCACTCCATTAAACGTCTCACCGTCCAATGGCAGCCAATATGGCAACCCATGTCCGGCGAAGAACACAAATCTTCCATCTACTCGCACACCCACAACGACCACCTCTGGTCCCTCTTCTGGACGCGCGTTGCCGCTCTCACCGGACTACAGGAACTCCGACTCAGTCTCGACCTCGGCCGCTTCAGTGGGAGTCCCCTAACGGGCCTCATCGGCGGGAAACGACTCCGTCTTTCAGTCCACGAACCCTGGGTTGCCCCGCTATTAGCTGTGCGCGGCTTACAGGACTTTGAACTCGGAATCACCGTTCGTTGCGACGCATATGCCAAGAGCATCCTCGAGACCGAGCTGCTGAGGGATGCAGTGACGTTAAGAGATCATTTGAAGGCAGTCATGTGTTCATCCAGAAAGAGTACGCAAGGAGAAGAAGATGACCACCACCATCATCACGACGATGTGGACATCCCCTTTGCACTTCCTCATGGTATTGAGCTTTCCCAACAACAACAACTGCAATTACACCAATTGCTCTTGTTGAAGAGAGCCTGCGACGATGCTGATGCTCGTGGATGTGAGTCGTTCTTAACTGGTCAGCAATCAGAAATGAGAAGACTACGGCCCCGTTTAGCTATTACAGCTGCTTGAGAGAAAGCAATTATTTTCATCCTTCATCTCTTTGTCATTCTCTTCTTTTTTTTTTTTTTTTTGGTTTACTCATTCTCTTCTAAAAGCCTCTCCCTCCCGTCTTATATCATCTCTTATCAGTCCTGATTATGATACATATACGTACGTAAACGATACGGACCTCCATACAAAAAGGACGTCTTATTATTTGGATATTTAAACCGTGATACCCCATTTATTTATTTATTTTTCTTCTCGTTTCTTTTTTCTTCTCGTCTTTTCTTTTCCAACAGGTCCTTTAAAATTATAGAGAGTTGAAACTGTGCTTATATACCAAGTGTTTTCCGATTGATTGGTTGGTTTGATCTAGTACCTATCCAAGGTATTTACTATGTTCATACTGCACTTTCATGATAATTTGTGATGCTGCATCATCGGGATGAAAAGAGACCAGAGACTCTAGAGATATAGCAATAGAACTTTTGATTTTTTTCACATGAAATATATGACCTTGTTTCCTTTTTTTAATTTTTCTAGCACTGAAAAGCAAATTTTTTCTCAACCTCTATTCTATAACTTTTTTTTAAAAAAAGAAGAAAAATCTATCAATTAAATTAATAAATGATTTTTGGTGCAACTCAGAGGGAAGAGGTTTAAAAAAAAATGATAAAACAAGGTTTCAAGGTAGAGTGATGAGAAAAAGAAAATATAAATAAATAGATTCAAAAAAAAATCCCCAAAATCAATTTTCATTCCATGCAAGAAACAAAAAGAAAAAAGAAAAGCAAAACAAAACAAAGATCCCTTTTTCCTGTATAAAACGTGTGTGTAATGTAATCAATCCCTCATGTCTGCAAGTGACCCTGTTCCGTTGAATGTTAATACAAGACTAGGTAAAATATAAATGATGATTAATAATATTTACCCTCAAAGTTTTTAGGGGGTAATATTAAAATATGACAATAGTGACAATGAATAAGAAAAAGGAATAGGAAAAAAAAAAAAAAAGCAAGAATGCAGAGAATCGAAACCAAACATTACTCATGTCAAAGCAGACCTTCCTCTAGTCCATTCTCAATTGATCAATCAAAATGCGTCATTTCGGTCCTTGTAGAGAGGTAAAGACAAGAGGAAGAATAAAAGGAAGTAGGAAAATGAAGTCCATTTCACTCTGTCCAATCACTATGAATTAAACAAGGTCCAAATTAAATGAACCTCGCATCATCCTCTTTACAGAGTTGTAGAAGTTTAAACCGGGATTCCATGACAAGACGGACCAATTTGACGAGGAATGAAATATTTTGGATGGGAGGTAGGGTTAATTAGGCCGAAGCTGCGTGGTCTTCAGATGAGTGGCCGTTGATCCGTTCTTGTTCAAACTCATGGTCATCCTCACTGGTGGGTGATTGTGCACGGCTTTCGAGGAGTGATCGGCGACTGCGCATCTATTAGTTTGTTAGTTGACGGTCACTTAAATAAATGGAATCAATCGATAACCTACCCATGCTCTCACTCCCCCAATTAGCCCCAAGCTGTATCCAGTTGCGAAATCAGGCTCATTTCGCCCACCGACCATGGGACTCTCAGGACGGCCCAGTGCCTCAACTCGAGAAACATGTGATTTGCCCGTTGTTGGACTCACAATGCCACTACGCGAGCCCCCCATATCAACACTATTCCTAGCACTTGGGGCGGGGCTGCCAGGGCGGCTGTTCTGCCAGAACTGGCGGAGTTCGCGGCTCAGTTCCTGCCCGGTATTGTTCCAGTTGGTCATGATGGTGTCCCGAAGCTCACCAACATGTCGCTTGATCTCCAATTCGTTCTTCTTGATCCATGACACATTTAATTCCTGTCGTGAGGCACCGCGTTTGAATTGTCGAGAAATGTATTGGTCATAGTCACGCACGATTCTACCAACGCTGTTAACCCCGAACTTGACTGGACATAAAAGGAAAAGGGGGGAGAAAAAGAAATCCGCACGTACCGAGTGATGATTCCGGTGGTACTAACACCTTCCGTTCGCTGGGTAACCAAGAATTTGCCCTGAGCTTTAATCGGAGCATAGATGTCATCGCCCTCCGCAGCTCCATATGGAATGTCATCGTGTGCTACGTAGTCAATTTTGTGCTCTTCGATAAATGCCGGGGTAACGATCCAAGGACAATTAGGAATGACTTCATCCACCCATTTGCAATGGCGGACACTTTCGGCACGCTCCGCACCACTAAGGACCGTGAGACCTTTTCGTGTATGAGTTTCCTCATCTCCGGTCACACCAACAATAAGATAAACTTCCGGGAATGCCATTTTAGCTTGTTCGAGTTGTCGCATATGACTGTTTAGACAAGATATTGATTAACATGATTATCCCTTCCACATTAAAAGCAATTGGTACGAAAAGAAAAAGAAAAAAAGAAAAATCCTGAAAAAGGGGTGTGAAGAAACAGAGAAAGGATAAGAAAAGTCTGGTAGAGAGGAACAAAACTCACCCTACATGGAACAAATCAAACACTCCATCCGCATAGACGCGTACCGGACGTCCCGTAGGAGGAGGGTTGGTACGATATCCAGCAGGGTCCTGTATCCCAGCACGCTCAGGCGGTCTCATCAATCGCTCCGATGTCTTGATGTGCAAGCCGGGTCGACCCTTGCTTCGGTTCTCGATATCACTGCTAGCGGGTGTGGTTTCGGATGGTTCGCCTGGATCCTCCTTACTGATTGCCGGTTCGCCGTTAGTTCGGATCTTCTTTGAAGGGGGAATATTCGAGTTCGAAGCTACATCCACAGGCTTCTTTGCCTTGGACGGAAAGCTTGGGCCGGCGGATTCGTCGCCCTCCTCGCCCGAAGCATCGCGCGAAGAAGGTTGTAGAAGTTCCGCAGTCGATGGTTTGGGAATATCAGACGGGATATGTTGAGAGCCGCTACGCTTGCGTTTTCCAGAAAGCGGAGATGACATGTTGTTGGCGTGTCTGTCAGTTCGGTCGGACCGGGGGAGCACTGCTCTACTTCCGTCGAGTGAACCCTTTTTTTTTTTTCTCTCTCTCTTTTATATCCTTCCCTTCCGGTAGAAAGAGTAAGTATATGAAAGGACAGAGAGAGCGGGAGGAATTGAGTTGGTGTGGGAGGGAAGAGAGAGAGGTCGACAGAATAAAAATGGAAGAGAGCGGGAGGTTCGGGTTGAGACAAACACGGAAAGGATGATGTTGTTTGATGGTTCCAGTCCCCTTTCTCCGGCCCCTCTTTTCTAAAAGCTGGAGACCCGTTGAGGATTCAAATCAAGTGTCAAATACAAATCCAACCCAGCATTTAGAAAACAAATGAACAGAGAAGTTCTTTGGGTTCCGACTTGTCATCTTTTGAAAAGGGGGAAAGAAGAACAGTAAGAAGGAAAAAAAAAATATGGCCTTGTAAGCGCGAAAAGCACGTGGGTGGAAAACCTGGTCTGGAAATGTCATAACCATTTCGTGTTATTATTGGTCTGCGCTAAGGAACTAGTAATATTGTGCATTTCAGGCTGTATTTAGTTCCCCGAAATAATATACGATACATACAGAGGCTCTGGTCGTCAGCTACATGTCACCCGAGAATCATGATCTTTGAGGATATGACGGGGCAAGAAGAAGTCTCAATAGACAATTGAGCTCTAATTGGGAAAGTGCTTATTTTGCAAAACAAATCTCTGCACAGCAAACAGATTCTATCTGCGTACGATATCAGAAAGGGAAATGACAAAAGTCGCTACCATCCATCCACATTTCCAGAAACTCCCGCCGCCGACGAACTTGACTAGATGCCATTCCAGACCTGACTAAACCGATCTTCATGCCATAATGGAAATATCCGCTTACGCCAACAAAAGTGCAATATCTCCCATACCTTTCTGACTGGTATGGAGTGCAAACAGATTTCGTTTTCCCCAGTAGGCCGTTTCTGTTGCTCACAATGAACCCACATGGTGAAGGAGATCGTAGCGGCCATTAAATGAGAAAAAGGGGAAAGGAAACAGAGCAAAAGGGAGTTAACGTAGCAAAAGGAACAATAGAGTTGGAAAAAAAAAAAGAAGAGAAAAAAGAATAAGGAGAAGAAGGGGGAGAGATGACAGGAAATGAAAAGATAAAAAAAAGTAAAAAAAAAAAAAAAAGATGAGCATGGGAAATGAATAAGAATCAAGGATATGAGGTTAAAAGACAATGATTCATAGAGATGTTGAGGTTCATCAATGGTGATAATTGCGGTATCTTGTGTCGAGACATGAATAAAGCGTACTCTCATGAGGCCTGCCGCTCGCGGCTCAGGTAAAAAGATAATGACAAAATGAAAAAGAAACCTGGAAAAGAGATAAAGGGGGAAAAAAAAAAAAAAGAGAGGAGATGAAAAAGAAGAAGCCCCCAATCCTAGATGTAGACCCTCTTATACCCCCATCTTGCATGACGTGAAAAATGATTTGACTGAACCAGGAGGGAAAAACCGGGGGGAACGAGAGAAAAATCTAAATTGTGCTTCCCCACTTCGCTCAGCCTTTATGGACTGTCACATAGGAGTTAACATATTTCAAGGGGGGAAAGGGAATCAAAGAGGGAAGTAAGATGGGAAGGAAACATGACGCTTAGGAGAGGAATGGGGGGGGGGTAAAGGCAGAATGGTCGTACAATCACACGAGAATCGTTTTTCAGGAACCAAAACGAAAAGAATCGGGGAGCGGGGGACTATGTTCGACAAGACTAAGATTTCTGCGGTGTTCCAGCGGCATTAGTTGATGTACTCTCCGTAGCAGCTGAAGGCGATTCTGAAATGTTGGCGTTGGGTTTGGAGGCGGTTGATTGAGGCCCGGGTGTTCCTTCACGCTCATTCCTAGCTGAATCAAGCGATTCTCCTCGTACCTGGTTAGATAAATCCTTGTCCACCTCAGTCTGATCAAAAAGCTCCTCATCATTTTGTTCCGGAATCAACTCTGTGCCGTCTCCCAAAAGAATTATTCGGCCGGGGCGGACACCAAAGCCACGAGAACGGTCATTTTCAAGGTCATAGTCGTCATGGTTGTCCTCAAATTGATTACGGTTGCCGGGACCACGTAGTTCAGCTGCACCCCCAACCGTTCAGTCAGTAGGGATTGGAGGCCGTAGGATCCTCGAGAGACTTGCCGTACTCGGGCGGAGCACAAGGGCCGTCGCCGTTAGCTACCCGCTCAGCTATTTGGTTATACCACTCCTCCTTAGTCCTGCCGTTAAGGAGACCGATGATAATCATGGTCATGTTGTCACATCCAACTCCACCAGTTTCACTGCTTGATGCCAAGCAATTGTCCATCATATTCTCACAGATTCGAGAGAGATTTTGCTTTGCAGCGATCCCGCGACGAACAAATTCAACAACTGCTTGAGAAGACTGGCAATCCCAGATACCTGTAAAATTCAAATAAGATTAGTTTCACACAGGACAGGACAGCCATACGAAGCTAATGTCTAGGATGACACACCATCACAAGCAATCACTAGGAACTCATCGTCATCGGTAAGATCATGGACTGTGACATCGGGATAAGCAGTAACAATTTGCTGTTCTGGGGAAAGTTCAGGGCTTTTCTTGAACTCAAAATCTCCAATAGCACGCGATAGAGCAAGGTTGCCATTCACGCGACCAAAGTCGACGAATCCACCCGCAGCACTGATGCGAGCCTTTTCGCCTATAATTATACCATCAGAATATTATCATCTGAGAAAATAATACAAGAAAGAATTAAGCCGAACCTTCATTTTGAGGTTTGTGATCGAATGAAAGGGGCTTTGCGCGCCCTTTGACTCCCAACACAGAGCGAGAATCACCAGCATTTGCCTAAGTGTTGGTGAGTAAATGTGTGTGCAACTACAAATTTTTGTTTCTGTCTCAAATCAGGATACGTGTCTTCTAAGACTTACCACCCAAATTTTGTGCTTTGAAATCACACTAACGGCAGCAGTACATCCAGAAACTTCCTCCTCATATTTTGGATCTAACCTTGTCAGTCTTGAAAGGGGTGTGAAGACGGAGAGATAGATATAGATAGATATATCTGATGGGGGGGAACCCCTCTGAATCGTAGACGAAAGAAAGGAAGGGTCACAAACCTTCCAAAATAGCGCGGTCGGTCGCAAGAAATCCGTCTTTGAGGGCTTGTTCAATATCACCTTTCGCAAATGCATCCTGTTTCGCGACAATCTTGTGGATATTTTCCCCAGCGAATAGGGCTACTTTATCTCCTCCATGTCCATCGTAAACTCCGAAGAAAGCAAGACGTTTATCAGGATCGGTAGGTTTCTCATTGACACCAGTGAATCTCGCCTGGAGGTCTAAAACTGCAGCATGGGCATCCTCCATACTAATTCGCCAGCCCTGCATGGCCGAAACACCGTATATGCAGCATTCATCTTGTCCCTCCGATGACGCCTAAAAAAAGGACCATATCAGGTCATGTTAGTGATGGGCGTGAAAAGATAATGCGAAAAAAAAAATATATCAAATATATTAGTTTTTAATAAGATGATAGGTCAGAGAGGGGGGATATATTATCTCCTGTAGAGAAAGGGAAAAAAAAATTTTTTTTCTTCGTTGATATGGGGACCCCCGCAGAGGTGAGCCAGGATTCTGCAACCCCTCGGAAGAATAGGAGAGATAAAAAAACCACGACGATCATGCGGGACGGTCTTAGCACCCTAATAGAAGCGACATGCTGGAAAGGAGCAAATTGCTAGGAAATGATACATGGAAGAAATCGCCGCTGAACGATTGGGTGGGCTGAATGGGAAAGGACATGGAATCGCATTCGGAAGGCTTGCAGTGTAGGGAGGGGTGGATGGAGGGGATTGAAGGCAACAAACTCCTTCAGTAACTTGAATCAAAATCACCCACCTTATCGACGACGGGCTCTGACAAGGTCTGGCCCATGATTTCTATCAGGTCACAATTAACTTTTTAAGATGTAAATCTTTGGGTGAAAAGCACATATATCCCACAACGGGTAGAGACAGAAAACTAGAGAAATTGTTTAAAAAGGATTCTAGGGAGGAGGGGAGGGGGGGGAAGAGCAGAATCAGGTGGAAGATGAGGGCAAGGGCAGAATGATAGGCGGCGTGCGGGAGTTCCAGCAGCTAGTCAGGGTAAAAAAAAAAAAAAAAAGAGAGAGACAGAAAGGCCCAGTCAGAGTCACGGTTGCTTTCCAGGCGCGGAGGGGAGACAAGAATCTACCTATCAATCAGAGTGGGGAAAGCAACCTGAAATCAATGACGATAAAAATCGGGTAGCTAGAACCAAACCTTTCAGGCAATCTACATAGAATATTTTGATTCTTTTAAAGGAGAGAAAACAAATCTGGTACAAATGAGTAGTTGAGGGAAACCCATAGCTATTAATGTTCAGTATGGTGTATTGATGTCAAGATAAAAAAAAATAAAAAGCAAGTGAAATTGGCGAAAGGGATGTCACACAACCTGATCTAGGTAGGACCCATGGATTTTCCCTTTGATACTTTTTTTTTTCCCTTTTTATTTATAGAGAAAGGTATTGTTGTCGTTGTTATTGTTATTGTTAAATTATTATATTGCCCAGATGATCATCCATAGATATTCTTATTTTAGTTAGGGATCTTTATTATCTTATTTTTTTTTTTTAAAAGAAAGGAGGAAATGGATCTAGAAGACAAGTATTCTTCTTGCTCAAATTGAATAATTCTTAACTACCTAGGTACCTAAAACACCAGCTGCTGCTGACAGGAAGAAAGAGGCTTAGCTGGATGAGAATTTGCTAGTCGCGTGCTGCATCTGACTGATGAAAAGGGAAGAAAAATGCCTAATAATAATAATAATAATACTACTGAATAATGAAAAATTCAATGGAAACCATTTAGCGTCTGCTGACTTCACCACCAACCAGTGACATTGCGCAATATATGTATGGGGGTGGTCAGGTAATAAATATCAGGTTATTGTTATGTATGGAATAATATCCTGGATTTAGTTCCAGAGTAAGTATTATCAGGATTATCAGGATTAGAGGCTGAAAACAAGATCGCCGAATGAATGAGGCCATTATTCTAGTAGTCCTGCCTACCTACCTAACTAGGCACTTACCAAGTATCCCTGCCGTCAGAGACAATCAATGATGATCATATTTTGCGGAGTAACTACCTTACCAAACCAACCTGGAACGGACCTGCTACCAGGCTCTTTTATCCCTCCCTTAGTGCCCAATAAGGGTGTCTTAAATTGTCTTAAATTGTCTTAAATTTCTCTAGAGTCTGGAGCCTGCACAATTATCCCACCAGTTTGGAATTTTTGCAATCACGAATCCGGAGCCCCGGAAAAGGACTGTCCGCAAAGGGAAAAAACAACAAAAGGTTTTCTACCAGGATAGAGCATTAGTATCGACCTGAGCATATACAAAATAGATTCCAGTCAGTTCCTAGATCTACCTAATCCAGGCCCCTACCTACCTACCTACCTACCTACTTAGGGAGTGCCTGCCTAGGTGTAGCCAGGCTGTCATATCATCAAAGTCTATTTCCTACTCAGGGTTTCTGCAAGGGTGAGGCTACAACTGTTACTGTTACTGTTACTGTTATTATTATTATCATTTCCTTACACGTATACATGTAATAATAGGTACTGTACATACCTGGTTTTTGTGCTTTTATGCTTTTTTTGTGCGAGGCATCAGACCACCACTCCGCTTCATTAATTACCTGCCTATTAATTTAGTGCAAGGTACCTTGAAGGTCCTGGTCAGTATATCACATCTAATTGGCTTGGAATATAAAACCACCTTGAGATGACCTAAGGTAGGTACCTACTTACCTAGTAAATACACTAGGTAAGTACCTACTGTGTTGAGGACATGATACTAGCTAAAATCTCCATTCAACCTTCTACTACAAGATAGCCTACTCGGATTTGGCTTTTTCTTTTTTTTTTTTCTTTCTCTCTCTCCATCCAGGTTCTCCCACCCCTGAAGTTCCCGTGACTTAACTTTCGAGAAAACCTTAAAAAAAAAAAAAAAGGCCCTATAAAATTACCCCCGGATTGTTTGCTCCTGGTGGGGGTTGGTTTTGCCTTGGTTTGACGGCCTAGGTTGTTGCAAGTAGGTAGCTTTCCCCTCATTATTATTGTTCTCTCAAACTCCGTTGATTTGTGTTATTACGCTGACTGGTACCTATTGATTGTGGAGGGCGGTGGGGTTTTAACTTCAGTCTCGTGTCCTGCGAGGGCTAGTGGAATACATCTATCAAATAAAAAATGCTCAAAGGTATATCATATTAAATTGACATGAATTAAGCTACTTAGTTCACTGCCAACTTATCTGCTTGAAAAAGTGAATAGGGGGATAAGTAAATAAAGTAAAATCCACATCAATATTGCCACAAGAATAGACACAGGATATCATATAATACGCGTGAATTGATTGAAATTGGGACACAGAAGCAACATGGTATCAGATCAGACACGGCCTATAACAGCAGCCTAATGGAATTCTTTACACAAAGGCGACATCACTTCGCGCACTCCCTGTGAAGTCTCTTTGGAACCCCTGAGGATAGGGTGACTCCCCTTCGCTCCGTTTCAACGCCACTCGTGGGGTTTTGCTCTCGTATGGAATCGATGACGTTGATGGGCTTTTCCGAAATGCTTGGTGCCCTGTCGCTGACATCTCCCTCTGGAGGAACGGGCTTGATCGTGCCCAATAGCGAATGATCGGCTGTCCATCGTTTGGGGAATAAGCTTCCCCATTCGGGGTCACATCTCGTTTAATGTTAGTGTTCAGGCTTAGCTCACTGCAGAACCGGGGTAGCGAGGTAATAATATTCGAGTAGTTTTGTGCCAGGCTGGACTGGCTTTGCCCTTTGACGATAAGAGCAAGAGGCTGTATAGTCGAGGATTCCTCTGATAACGACCGTAGGTAGGTGGAGTATCGATTGTCATCTGTGTAAACTGAGCCCGAGACAAGCGACAGCGGGCGCTCAAGAACGGACCGCCGTTGGCCTTCGTCAACACAAATATAACTGTTCACAGTATCCGCCCGGCTAGCATTGCTCCGAGCCCGTTCCAAGGCACGGAGACCAGATGATACACGCCGCGAACTAATTTGACCAGAGAACATAGGGTTGGATGAATTTCGACTCTTCGCACGACCTTGAACGAATGCCTCCAACGAGTCAGACTCCGAAATCATGCTATCCCGGTCTACAGTACGTAAACTCATACGCTTTGAGCATTCTTGGCTATCCCTTTTTCGGCGTGGAGGGCGCGGGAACAAGGGTGCCAAATTTCCCACACTGCTTTCGTCGCTTTGTAAAGAGGCGTGGGTATTTTGCCACGATATTCTAACGACCCCATGTCCAGGAGGCCCAAACCCACCTGCCCCATGACCAGCACCACTGAGTCTGACTGGGAGCCCTGAGGCAATGGAAGATATTCCACTCGAGCGTTTCGAATACCTTTTTGACCGCGAAGATAGTACAGAGTTGCGTTTCAAGGATCTTCTTGGCTGAATGGCTTTTAGGGGCTCTCGTCTGCCAGAATTGGCGGAGGTCCGTCGACGAACCGGAGGACTGCTCTGTAAGGAGAAGCGATTGGCCTTCATTGGCGAGCCTGCGGGTGGCTTGTTTTCATCTTGTTCACGGCTTTGGAGTGGAGTAAAATCCCACTCGATTGTTGAGCTGGAAAAATGATTCACCTTGCCCACCGTGTCCGGCGCTTCCTCTCTTTGCTCGCTCTCATCATGCAGGTTCTCGGCATTCCACCAAGGCTCTAACTCCAGCTTCGGAGGTTTTGATGACTGTGTAACCGGTCCACCCATTGTTGGGGCAGCTCCTTGTCTAGTCGATTCAAATGGCTGACTGTGTGATAAAGTAGGGACATCCGGTGGGGGAGGCTGGGGAGACTGGGGAGGCTGAGGAGGTAGAAGTTTCTCGTCCGGGGTTTTCTCTTCTTCATGAGAGGCCCTCTTTTGCCTGCGGCGTCGGCAGAAGAGAAAAAACAGAATGATACTCACAACCCCGACTGGTATAAAAATGGACATTGCTATTATTCCAGCTTTCTTTTCTTTGTATTCACTACTATTAGGATCAGATGCATCGGCTGTTCCACCCTCAAGCGCACTATCTTCTGTTTCAAGCTTGATCGTGAAGGTCCGTTTGTCCTCTGCCGTTCCTTCCCGAGCAGTTAGGTTAATTGTAACATTTTCCGCCGTAAGGTTAGACGGAACTTGACCGTATATAGTTTTGTTCTCACGATTATATTGTAGCCATGAGAGCTGTTGGCCTAGGTCAACGTCTAGCTGGGCAGATGTGTTGGTGAGAATAGAGCTCTTGAATTCATAAGAAAAATATTGACCAATAATTGCATCACATCCATCAATTTTGTCGCTGAAGAATTGCGAGTACTGCAGGGTAATAACAAGTTTTGCCACATCCTGGTATATATCTGTTACTGAAAATGTAACGTTTTCGTTATTCCCATCTACCGGGGGCGTCCCGCTGAAAGACAAAGAGCTCCGATCCAGAGTCAGCCAGTCTGGAATATCAACGTCGATCCCAGATATCTGAGAGCTTTTTGGATTTTGGCCATCTAAGGTCAAAGTCTTGGCAAAAGACGGGCTAGAGAAGTTCTGTCCTCTCGTAACGAATAATGTGTCCGCACTCTGATTGAAATATAAAATGTGCGGGCTAACCACGATCTGAAACCCCATGGTTGCCGCGCTGAAACCAGATACGTCCGATGCAACTAGATTGAAGTTGAACGTTTCAGGCCCACTACCGGGAGCTGTACCATAAAATCGAAGGGAGGATGAATCAAATCCGACCCAAGACGGTAACGGAGCATTGTCGGGGGCTGACGTTCCATAGTAAACTGTAGAGAGGCGCGTGTTGCTGAATGTGTCAGCATCGAAGGAAAAAGAAAAAGAATCGCCTGAGTGTATTATGACACTTGAAGGAGACGAAGTAGGGCCAATGGCTTCAAGTTGGGAATATAATGGCTTTCCAGGTTTCGGTCCATCGACTGTGGTAACAACGAAAGTGACCTGCATAGTAGCACTCCCGGACTGGTCTGATGCGATGAGATTGAACGATGGGGATCCGACATCTCCTTTTAGAGGAGTCCCTGAAAAGGTTCGAGTTGTACTATCCACCTTTAGCCATGATGGCGCGTTCGAAAGCGAGTATGTGATTTCCGAGTCACTTCCGGTGAAAGTGCCTTGAGCAAAAGTGAACTTGAACGGTTGCGAAACTCGTGCGACAGGAGGCAACTGAGCATTAACTGGATAGCTGGTAGCCGGAGTTGCGTCCACTGCCATGAATAGGCTGAGAAGAATCAACATGATGAGCGCCATGATGACAGATCTGGCAGATATTTACGACAAGACACAACTGCGACCGTCGAGTCTACCCATAGGCACCTGAGGACTTGAAGGAATCAAAAGAGAGATAGAGTAGAGGAAGACAGAAAATATTCTTGCGGTGATTCCCTAAGTGTAGAAGGAATGGTGCTGTCCTTAGGGAATTTCCCTTGAAGAGGCTCGCGCGACGCAGGGACAGACTATGCCTATAGCCCATACAGGAGAGGCACGAAGGGCTCGACCCCTTTACTCGAGCCATTCTTGGATATTTTCAACGTCACATAAATATTGGAATGGTCAGAGAAAGGACAGTTTTGGCGCGATGAAGCTCACGTTGCGAAATGTAAAGTTCTGCAAGGGATACTACCAAGGGCGAAGGGAACACGCGCCCCAACCACCCAAAGCGATTTTTCTGTGCAGCTCGGAGAATTAAGAAGGGATTGACACTCCACAACCCTTGTGAGTGATATCCTAGTAATCCTACCCCTCAACTCGATAAAGGGCCAAAGGACCTTTCTAGGAGTTGACAGGGTCGTGACTCGTGAATATTGGAATTCAAGTGCCACGTTGGAGATCGAGGATCATTTTGATCCCAGTACGCCCTGGCGCATAGTAATCGAGGATTTCCTCACGCTCTTCAAAGCCGCTGCGGCGATACAAAGCCCGTGCTGGCTCTCTATCTTTGTCTACCCATAGGTGGATATACTGACAACCTTCCTTTTGAAGCCGTGCTTGAATATAGTCTATAAGCTGTGCCCCCACACCTTGTCGGCGGAATGCCTCAGTCACACAAACTTTGTGCAAAAGTGCAACCCCTTTCTGCCGAACATAAACAGCATAAGCAATTAAGGGCGACTGAGGTTGTGTGTCTGGAGACGACGTCCGAGTAGCATACACAACTCTCGTATTAGGCTTCTTTCGCCAGAGCTCTTCCCCAAATGGGAAAGCTTCATTGGCTGGGAAAGTCTTCCTCTCGACGCGTGAGATTTGGGCCAGGATATCGAATGCCTGGGCCTTACCCAAGGAATGGATGTCTGATATGGCTAGATCCTGTAACATTCTTTGAGCCCCTCCGTGATCTACATTCATGTTGACTTGGAACTCCAGAAGAGGCAACGGAACAAATCCCGGTCAATGTCAGTGCTCTAAGCGAGATATTCGAGCAATAAAAGCAGGAATGGAGATGAGTCGGTAGCGTGAAGTCTAAGTAGTATAATATACCGTCGCTCGCTGGAGGGGTAAAAAGGTAACGTTGGTGGTAGAAATGATAAAAAATTTGTCCAATGTAATTAATACCTACCTTACCATTCATACAGACACCAAGATTCCGTATTTTTATGGCAACGACTACTAAAATTCATTCTAGGTCAGAGAATTTAATGTAAAAAATATGATATATTTGTAACATATCCTGTAACTAGCTCTCTTACAATCCTTATTTAAAAAAGAGGGGGAAATATATATGTATAGACCCTACCAAGGTAGCTACCTCAAACCTAGGGAAGTAAACATGAAAGCTAATTATTGAGATATATCCTTACTTAGCAATGCAAATATCGCCATAAGGAGTATTTTCTTCCCACACATCTTTAACTTAATTCTCCATACCGATTCATCTGTGAGCATCAATAGGCAAGCCAAAGTATACAGTATGTAGTAAGGCTTTCAATCAAATAGAAAACCCTTAAACAGAATATCTACGGAGTATATAGTAATGTTTTACTACCTGGGTACCATACCCAATAAATTACCAGTTGGTGGTAGTAAAGCCGGAGGGAGACCCACCTTACAACCAGGTTACCTTACGTACAAAAAGCACTCCAAGGACATCGAAACATTTTACAAGTCAATTGATTCACTTGAACTATATCTCCCCTCATAACCCCAAATCTCACCATTTATCAATTCAGTCTTGGTCTAGAAGTATCGTCTATCTAGCTAAAGTTCATAGGCGCTAAAAGCCTATACTCCACCTGGTCTCAATCAAACAAAATGCCTCCACAGTCTGATGATAAACGCCAGGCTGCCCGCGAAGTTATTGACATTCTTCACGAGATTTCAATGCTCCTAGTGAGTGCACGGCCTTTAGTTCTTCCCTGTGGCTACTGGCCCTTTTTGCTATCATCATAATTATAATTGCTATTAAGGCACAGCTAAATACTAACCTGTTGGATCCTCTCTAGAATACAAATTTAGACCGAACTGAGCTGTCGCTCTGCGTATCTTTAATCGAGAATGGAGTAAACCCTGATGCACTAGCGGTGGGTTCTACCTCTTTTTCTTTTCTTTCTTTTAAACATATATATACATCCTTATGATGATTATATCCCATTAACTACTTTCTTGAGACTAACAATATCTTCCTCGGTTAGAATGTGATCAAAGACTTGAGGAAAGAGGCGGCAGGTACTTCTCGTCTACCAAACGAGTCACCTGAATGATCACCCGCATTGATTTATGCCGTTATTATCTACTCTCCATCCTTACCGCTACTTGTTTTCAGAGATACCCGTTACTTAATTTTTTTTTTTTTTTTTTTGGTTGATCAGGCTTAAATAGTACTATCATTGGTGTTTACTCTTTTCGTTAATGGCACAAAGTAATTATCAAAGTCAATCCACAAACCTCCCGTAGGGTAATCTGGTATCATCAATATCAGCCAAAGGAACATAGAGCAGGGGCAGAATACTAGCAATGGGGATGCCGCATGAACAAGCATCAAGAGACCAAGCCAGGTATGTGACTATATCGGGGCGCTCAGGAATAAAAGAAAGTGGGGATGCTATGGAGTAATAAACAAGGGACTAGGATGAGCTTCCTGGTTTATTTGTATCCTTTGAACCAGATCCAACTTCTCCAGCCATAGCCTCAGCAGTTGCCTTCTTTACACGATCGCTCTCATCGTTTGAAGGTTGGTCTTTTGTCTTGGTTTCTTTCTCATCATCACTGTCGCCTAAGCTGAACGGATCATTGTCCCCAACCGGCGATGGCTCAACCGTAGACAAAGGTTGCCATTTGCTCTGTTTCCCAGAAGGGCCCTTTGAGGGTTCTGCATCGTACAAGTTGCCAATCTCAGTGGGCGGTCCATCTTGGAACGATACCTTACGTCTATCTGGAGAAGGAGATGGTTTATTATATAGATTGGGGTTCGCAAGTGGCCTTGGAGGTCGTGGAGGTGGTGCTGTGACAGAGGTTAGCCAGTCTGCAGGAAAGGTGTAAGAAATGGTTCAAGGGATGTCAGACCTTCTGAGTCACGTAGCTCAAGGGCAGAAAAGTCATCACTCAAAAGCTGAGGATCCGCGTCGTAGCGCTCGCGATCCCCACTACGACGGCCCAAATCCCCGCTCCGTCGTGGTCGACCATAGCTTTCTTCGCTATAGCCTCGGCCGGCGTGAGCTTCCTCTTCCTCCTCGCCGTCAAGCTTCTTTCTCAAATTCTGTACCCAAGCGCTGACTTTTGTCTGTGTATCGAGGAATCCCTTGCGGATGTTCTCACGTATCACGGGGAGCTCATCTAGGGAATTAGTTAGCCACGGGCAGTGAACTTTTTATTTTCGGCTAGGCAGGTGTACCGTTGAAAAAGTCGTATTCCTTATCATCCGATAGTTCACTTTCTCTCCTTTCTCGTTGTTGCGCATATTGACGCTCATCCTCCCAACGAGGAGGCTGAGCCCGGCGGTTGTAGTGTTCAGCGAGTTGACGGGCGTACACCTCATCAGCTTCTAGTTGCCTCTGTTGGGCGGAAGGACGTGGGGGTTTTGGTGGAGCTATTTCTTCCTGGGCATTTGGATCGGTCATCCCTATAGAATTTGTCAACCGGAGTCGCCGAATTTAGGACTAGCAACATACGAACCAAGAAGGGCATGAAAGGCTCGTTCCACGTCATATCCACTTGCGACCAGAACCGCCTTTACAACACCAAGTTCAATCGTGGGGAATGCCTCCTTCAAAGTATTTTCTGCTTCCTGTTTAGGGCTCAAGGGGCGGGGTGGCTTTGGCGGGGCACTATCCGTAGCGGTTTGTTGAGTTGGGCCTGAGGCCGACGTCAGACTAGTCTCTTGAAATTCATCGTCGAAATCCAGAGGGCGTGCAGTGGTAGGTGATTCTGGCCTGGGGCTTGTCGGACCAGCCGATGTCTTGCTGGCAGCCTGACTTGGGTTTAGTAGCCGCTTTGCGATAGATGTGTGCGACTTGCGACACAGAGAAGGGGGGGAACTCACAGTCTTCGCTTCCTCCGACATGATAAAAGGGGACAACTCAAGGGCTTATAGTAAGAAATAGATACACTTCGAATAATAGAAAGTGGAATAGAGCTAAAAGGATTAAAAGAATTTGGCGATGAGAAAATGCGCCCAACAGGCAGAAAGCAATCCGGATGATAGGAAATCGTTGCTATTGGAGGCGGACTCCTTAAGCTCCAAGCATAAGCCACTCTTGGTAGGTGCATTACGTGCGGTGACGTTGGGCCACGTGATCCCACTATAAGATTTAGTAGTAAGGTGGTGATGATCCAAGAGGCACCACTTCATCTGCCTTTAGTATACATATTTAAATAGCACTTTCCTATCTCAAGTCGGAGATGTTTTATTAGCACAGGTGGCTTTTCTGTGTCTTCAATATGTCTTATCTGATCTCTTGATCCTCCTCTAATTTCCTTCCCCTTCTTTTTTATTTAATTATTTTTTAATTGATTTATCTATTTGGCTTCAATCAAAAAAAAAAAAAAAAAAAAGGCTCCGCCAATCCCAGTTACCTTCAGTCAGATGGCTTCGGAGCTGGATCTTGCGTCTTCTTTCATTCCGTCATTATACAAACCACCCGCTTTGCTTCCGATAGCAAGGCATAAGGAGAGTTTACTCTACCTCATAGAGACATATCCCGTCACCATCGTCGTTGGGCAAACTGGCAGTGGGAAAACAACGCAATTACCACAATACCTTGATCAAGCAGGATGGTGTATAGATGGGAAGGCCATCGCTATAACGCAGGTAAGCCCCCTTTCTCAATTCTCCCTTGAAGCTAAGCGTTTCCCACTTGCTTTTAGCTTTCCCCCCAATGTTAATGAAAGCAATACAGCCGCGTCGTGTGGCTGCTACAACCGTAGCAACTAGAGTAGCGGAAGAAATGCGTTGCAAGTTAGGCGAGGATGTGGGCTATTCAATTCGTTTCGAGGATTTAACCTCATCCTCAACAAGGATCAAGTTCCTAACTGATGGAATGCTACTTAGAGAGGCACTTGTAGATCCTCTATTATCAAGATATTCAGTAATCATGATCGATGAGGCACATGAGCGGTCTCTTAGTACTGACATTTTGTTGGGAATTCTCAAAAAGATTATGAAAAGACGCCCCGAGCTCCGAGTTGTGGTCAGTAGCGCGACATTACAAGCGGAAGATTTCTTACGCTTTTTCGCCGGAGATGATTTCCAGAGTGAGACGGGGACCAACGAGATCGGAGGAAGCGTTGGGAGAATTATCAGTCTAGAAGGACGAATGTACCCGGTCGATATGATGTTCCTTGAATCTCCAGCAGAAGACTATGTCGAAAAGGCAGTCAAGACGGTGTTTGACATACATTTACAGGAGGCTGAAGGTGATATTTTAGTGTTTCTCACTGGTCGAGAGGAGATTGACACAGCCATTCAGTTGATTTCTGAGCGTGCAGCAACACTTCACCCCAGAGCGCAGTCTTTACTGCCACTACCCCTATACTCTGGCCTTACAACGGACCAACAGATGTATGTGTTCGAGCCAGCACCGGAGAATACCCGAAAAGTAATCGTGTCAACAAATATCGCCGAGGCTTCTGTCACTATAAATGGCATTGTATATGTTATAGATTGCGGCTTTGCAAAGCTTAGAGCTTATAACCCCAATACTGGCATTGAGACTTTAACGGCCGTCCCAATCTCACGAGCTGCTGCTGTTCAGCGTGCTGGTCGAGCTGGGAGAACGAAGCCCGGAAAATGCTTCCGCCTCTACACGCAGCAGGCATATGAACAGCTCCCAGAATCTACTATCCCAGAAATTCAACGGTCCAATTTAGCCCCTGTGGTAATGCAGCTTAAGGCCTTGGGTATAGATAATATTGTTCGATTTGATTTCTTGACATCCCCTCCTGCAGACCTTGTGATACGTGCCTTCGAGCTTCTTTATTCTCTCGGAGCAGTTGATGACTATGCCAAACTTACTAAACCCCTTGGGATGAGAATGGCAGAACTTGCAGTAGACCCAATGATGTCGAAGGTGCTCCTCTCCGCACAGTCTTTTGGCTGTTTGAGTGAGGCTCTTTCCATTGCCGCCATGGTCAGTCTCCAGGGATCTGTGTGGGTTCAACACGAAGGGGACAAAAAGTTATCAGAAAGCACCCGCAGGAAATTCGCTGTTGAGGAGGGTGACCATCTGACATACTTGAATGTCTATCAAGCGTTTGTCACGAAGGGCAAAAAAGAGCCTAAATGGTGTCGAGATAACCTTCTGAATTATAAATCCTTACAGCGGGCCGTTAGCATACGAGGCCAGTTGAAGCGGTACCTTGAGCGCTTTGGTATTCAGGTTGACGAAACTCTCTCTTCTCGATCAAAGCCAGCAGACCTGGGCAAACCTGCGGAGAAAATTCAGCGCTGCCTCACAGCCGGCTACTTTGCTCATGCTGCTAGGATGCAGCCTGATGGAACTTTCAAGACTGTTAGTGGCGGTGTAACTCTTCATGCGCATCCCAGCTCTTTGATGTTTGTGAGTTTCTGCCCGTCCTTAACATAAGTAAACCAAGAAAATCAATTCTAAGTTATTTACAGAATCGGAAAGCGGACTGGGTTATTTTCCACGAGATACTGCAAACAGGCGAAAAGACATTCATTCGGGATATTACTAAGATCGAAAAGAGCTACCTACTAGAGTATGCTCCCAACTACTACAAGGTTCATTGATTTGGACTTGGTTGATATTTAATATGACTCAATGACTATCAATTATTGTATAGACTATATGTGACAAGTAGATAGTATTTAAGTTGCATAACCATAGTACATTATATTTTAACAGAGATATGAAAAAAAAAAAAAAAAAAAAAGAAAAAAAAAAAGAAAAAGAAAAAGAAAAATATAGACATGAAATATATTAAGAAATTTTTAAACGCAACTACCTTTCTACTAGAAAAACGTCTGACAGCCTAGCATAGTGCTTTGATGTTATGTGTTTTGGACATGGTGATTAAGGTAAGTGTTTTTCGTGAATTTTCAAAAAAGGGAGTCGCTTCGGAGCATAAATAGATCCGTCTCTTCTTGGGTTCTTCATCAATTCTTCAAAGCTTGTGCTAGAAAAAATCAAGGACAAAAACGAGAATAGTATCAATCAAAGGGCCCCATCTCAACTAAGCACCTCTCTTCTTCGGTATCTGAAGATGTCCGGCCACCATCACCATCATGACCATCACGGACATTGCCACGGGGAGGGGGAGGATGGCCACGATCATTCCAATGACATCACTCCAGCCATACAGTCTCTTTTATACTCTCAAATTCAATTTGATTCTATTACGACTCTAAACGGTAAGTCGTGGACTATGCATTCATATTTCTCACACCCTGAGACTAACTTAGAAGATACAGAATCGACCCCGCAATCCGGAGCTGCTATTGTCAAAAAGACCTGGGCCGAAAGACAGAATGAGCAGCCAGAATTAGAAAGTGATGCGGATGAGCAGTTGCTTATGTATATCCCGTACGTGCAACTAATATCTACCTTATCCTCTTGATATACTGCAACCACAGATAGCTCTAGACCTGTGTCTGTTTACCCCGCGATGTTACCCCTCAGCCGCCCTTCCTCCGCTCTCCTCGTCTACTCCCACTCCCACTTGTTCTCAATAGTGAATATACTGACTAACAAAGTATCCAATCATTTATCGTATAGATTCACGGGGCAAGTAAAGGTTCACTCTCTCTTAATTTATACCGCCCCAACCTCCTCCGCCCCCAAAACCGTAAAATTATTCAAAAACCGCGATCACCTGGATTTCTCTACCGCGTCAGAACTTGCACCAACGCAAACTATCGAGGTCCCACAGCCGGTTCCTGGGATGGATGTATTCGAGTTGCCCTTAAACCGGGCGCGCTGGAACACCACCACCTCCATCACGTTGTTCTTTGAGGATAACTGGAGCGATGGGGAGGAGGACATGACAAAGGTCGGTTATATCGGGTTTAAGGGTCATTTTATGGCGCTGAATAGAGAGCCTGTCAGCTTCTTGTACGAGGCGGCGGCGAACCCGAGTGACCATGTCGCAATTCAGGGGGTAAGTGGTATCGGTGGAAGAGTAATGCCTGGTCAGTAGGAAGAATGAGTCTTGTCTACTACTGTTATAGGCACTGGGGAAGTAAAGTAAGTATAGGTGGATTGAGCATGAGAGCTCTCACTATGACTATTAGTTCTCGAGAATAATGATTCACGATTTAATCATGTGTATGCATAACAAAAGGAGGAGGCTTTACTTATTATTTCCTAGCTAGATTGTTTGCGGGCATAGAAATCGATATATGGCAGGCTTAAGTGCAAATGTGAGTATCTAATCATACCTATTAATATTCAAAAGGAAAAAAAAAAAATCTAAAGTCTTCGTGGAATCGGACATAATATCCCCAACACCATGTGTGAATACCACTATTACACAATGTCACCCCAAACATTCAATATACAGGACCTGACCAGACAAATATAACGTGATTCCTAGCCTCATGAGGCTAGAACTGCCGCCCTTGCCCTAGCTTTTGCTCTAGCTCTAGCCTTTTCCTTCAGTTGACTGTCTGTCATTTCGCTTGTTGGCGCGTCAGGTAAGTCGACCTGCCGAGGACCCAGTACATCACGCTGTAGCTCCTCCAGTTCGTCTTCGACCTCATCTTCATCCTGGTTGGATAAATGCCCAGCGAGCATCTGGCTGATCTCCTGTTCCCATCCCCAGTAATATTAGCATGGGGGGCGTTTGGGTAGGATTCAAGAGTGGAGTTTGATTGATGAATCCCTACCTCCTGATAAGCCCTAGCTTCTTCTGTCTCCCCCATCAGCTTCTCTACCCCTTCAAGACCACCCATTTCCTTGTTGATAGTCTGGAGAACCTTTGTGCCTTCTTGTAACCCGAATAGGATATCCTTCTGCACAAGGGCAAACTCAACCTGGCTTGTTAATTGTTCGAGCTGGGCTAGTTGTGCATCTGTTTTAGCCAGCAATGACTCTTGATATTTCTTCCGGCGCAACGCGAGGAGGGCCCGCTTTCGATCATTCCGAGCTAGACATTCCCTTGCGATTTCTGTTTCACGGTCTGTGAGTACCGTGATACGTCGTTGGTATTTGTGAAGTTTATCCCGTTGGTTCTTTAGATCAAGAATCGCTCTATATTTTTATTTTTTTTTTAATTTAGTGAAAAGGATCTCGTTTTAGTACCAACTGACGACCGCACCCTCCGCGTAGGTCGGGGAGAGCTACAGTCATCCCCTCTAACATTGATATCTCTGAAGGTGCATGGGAGCAAATAAATAAGTGAGGGTTAGAAAGCGTGCTTACCGATCTTGTGGAGATATCTTAGGAGCGCTGTTCGTGTTCCCCATTGTCATCGCATATTGTCGTAGTTGTCGTCGACTTTCTTCTGGTTGCCTCTCTAGCACCGACCCGGCCCAGTTGATAAGAGCAGCAAAGACAGGCAGAAGAACCACAACCAACAACCGATAACGAAACACAATGACGTTAGATGGTAAGTTTCGTATCCAAAAGCAATTACAATACGAAGGGAGAGAGGGCGGTATGTATTTATGGTTTATATTAGATTATCCAATTAAATTACAATTTCCCCCGTCCGCCGGCCAATTTATTCTCCGGCACTCTAAAAATTGTAGAAAAATCCATGAATACTAGGATCAGCAGCAGCAACACGCTTTACGGATTCATTGATACCAAAAACTCATTCTCTAGCAATTCTCCAGAATTTTAGTGGGAGCCTGTCACGAGATGGGTCGTGGAGGTAGACCGACTCTCAGACAAGGTCTTGACCGCGAGGTACGAAGCACAAATTTATACATCCCCTCCGGAATAATAGGTATTCTTCATCTTCTCGAATAATTACTAACTCTTTTTTTTTCCACTGTGTCTTCCTGCAGGTCTACCAAGTCGTCCGCAAAATTCAAGACGAACAGGCTGAGAATGGCCAAGTCCGGTTGTCGGTATCTATGATATATGAGACCATCAAGAAGTCAAATTCCAGCCTGAATAGGAAACCCAAAAGGATTCTAGAAGATAGCATTGAGCGTGTAGTAGAAGTGCTTGGAGAGGATGAAGATGATTCCATTGATGGTGACTATGCTGGACTCGAGGAACAGCCTGCACCAGTGCCAGTATGAAAGATTTCCTTTTGCGCACCAAGGTCTACAACCTCAACTGGGTGCTGACTCGTACAGGAATCCAACAGCATGAACAAGAGTCTCGTCGGTATGTGGAACACAGGCTCCAAGTCACAAAAACAGTCCGAATCTACAGAAGCCGCCTCAGCCCCTCCCGCTACCTCAACATCATCCAAAAAAAGGCATCATGGCGGTGAATCCCAGTCCTCCAAAAGGCGGAAGGCTGAAAGTGCTATTGACCGATCTCCGCCAACCCATGTTAGTCTTGCAGATTTGGGTGGATTAGATGAGGTGATCCAGGAGCTTGGAGACCTTGTCATCCTTCCTATGACCCGCCCACAAGTATATATGTCATCTAATGTACAACCTCCCCGCGGTGTCTTGCTACACGGCCCTCCGGGTTGCGGCAAGACCATGATTGCCAATGCCTTCGCCGCAGAGCTTGGCGTCCCTTTTATTTCCATCTCCGCGCCATCAATTGTTTCAGGAATGTCGGGAGAGTCCGAAAAGGCTCTCCGAGAACATTTTGAGGAGGCCAAGAGGATCGCCCCCTGCCTAATCTTCATCGATGAGATCGATGCTATCACACCTAAGCGTGAAAGCGCTCAACGTGAGATGGAGAAGCGCATTGTTGCCCAGCTTCTCACCTGCATGGACGATTTAGCCCTAGAGAAAACAGATGGGAAACCCGTCATCGTTCTAGCTGCTACTAACCGGCCTGATAGTCTTGACGCTGCGCTGCGCCGAGGTGGTCGCTTCGATAAAGAAATTAACATGACGGTCCCCTCAGAGCCTGTTCGTGAGCAGATCCTCCGCGCTCTCACCCGTAAGATGCGACTCGCGGACGACCTTGACTTCAAGACACTCGCCAAACGCACTCCGGGTTTCGTTGGTGCCGACCTTAACGATCTCGTCTCCACCGCCGGCTCTGCTGCAATCAAACGCTATCTCGAAATTCTCAAATCTAATAGTGGCGAAGATGTGGATATGGATATGGACATCGAAAGTGCTGTTGCTGCCGCATCAATTGATGACATTAGTCCGAAAGTCAAAGAACTCCGTCGTCTCATTACGCACGCTAAAGAAACTCCCATTGGTGACGAGACACAGACCGTGCTTGTCTCGAACGCTGACTTCTTCGTCGCCCTTCCCAAAATCCAGCCATCTTCCAAACGTGAAGGATTTGCCACCATTCCCGATACCACATGGGCTGATATTGGTGCGCTCGGCGGAATACGCGAGGAGCTCTCCACCGCCATCGTGGACCCGATCACGAACCCAGAACTCTACGCCAGCGTTGGCATCACAGCTCCCACGGGCGTCCTCCTCTGGGGTCCTCCAGGGTGCGGTAAAACCCTACTAGCCAAGGCCGTTGCCAATGAGTCCCGTGCGAACTTCATCAGCGTCAAGGGGCCAGAACTCCTAAATAAATACGTTGGTGAATCTGAGCGCGCGGTCCGCCAAGTTTTCGTCCGTGCTCGCTCCTCCATTCCTTGCGTTATCTTCTTCGATGAACTCGACGCCCTCGTGCCCCGCCGAGACGATACCCTTTCTGAGGCTTCTGCCCGTGTCGTCAACACCCTCCTCACTGAGCTCGATGGTCTCGGTAGCAGTCGTCAAGGCATCTATGTCATCGCAGCTACGAACCGACCCGATATCATTGACCCAGCCATGCTCCGACCAGGTCGTCTCGAAACCCTCCTCTTTGTCAACCTACCTAGTCCCCTTGAGCGTGCAGATATCCTCAAAACTCTCATCCGCAAGCTGCCTATCGAGTTCAATGAGGACCTCAGACAGCTTGCTGAAGAGTGTGAGGGCTTCAGTGGTGCAGATTTAGGTAGTCTCTTGCGCAGGGCTGGTTACTCGGCGATCAAGAGACGAGACACCATCAAATTGGAGGACTTTGTGGCCGCCAAATCGTTCATTAGACCCAGTGTGACAGACTTAAAGAAATATGAGAGATTAAGGAGGGATTGGGGTAGCGGGGTTGTGTAAATAATCACCACTATCCTGGCTACTTAATTTACATAGAGATATATATATATACACTATACACACCTTGATAGATTTGAAAAGACATGTTATGACTTGACCAAAGTGAGTATTGTTTATGGATATCTATCAATGTAGCTAATTCAGACTGGATATATATAATATAGTCACTTTAGGACTGTACATAAGCGTCGCTTCGATAAATGCCTGAAAGGTGTAAGCAAGCCCTGATAAAGTACCAGGTTATGCATGCTCTTAGGTACGTACCCATTTAAAATTCTCCCCCCAAAAATAAACCTCACTATACATAATCTAAAACAGTACTAACACCTGATAATGTGCATATATCTAGGGATAAAATATGTAAAAAATGGAGTATAACTTTTTTTTTTATTAAAAAATGTGGATATCCAGAAAAATTATTCGTACACACACCAAACGCCTCCTCCCTTGTAGGCAAGACACAAGGGAACATGAATAATAGTAGATAGAAATGAAGAGAAAAGGCAAAAAAAAAAAAAAAAAGGGAAAAAAGGGAGGGGGTAAGGTGGGGTTATTGGAATATTTTGGGGAAAAAAAATGAATATTTATCTTTTTCCAGTTGATGATTAATTACATCCATAAACGACATGTTCCATCTGCGCCTGCACTGACACACCAAGCTTCTCTTGGGTGCCAGTCAATATCCATAACACCTAGTTCACCGGTAATCTTGTGGCCCTTAAGAACCTTAAGAGGTACAATAGTGGCATTGCTGAGCATGTCACCAGTAACATTACCATGGAAGACCTGGATCGATCCGTCGTCACTCGCGTCTGCGAACAAGGGATAGCGACCACCGGGGTGGAAGCGCACAGCACGGATAGCCTTGCGGTGGTATCGGAGGGTTTTGTATGGCCGCTGCGAGAGCTCGAGATCGTGCCACAGTAGACGACGGTCGTATGAACCAACGATGAGATTGTCTCCACCTGCTGCTGCCGAGGAAGTGGGATGGATATCGAAAGAGGAGATCCAGCGGGCACCAGGTTGAATGATCTTGACAAGCAGTTGGCGAGAAAGGTCGTAGGCTCTAATGGTTCGCTGGTTGGCGACGAAGAGAATCGGTTTTGAAGGGTGGAAGTGCGCTGTTTGCGGTGGACCGCCACCCTTGATGCGTCGGCGGAAGGGATACTGGGTGAGATGTTTGGAAACGGTGTGGATTGAGATAGCCACGGAAGCTGGCGTAGAGGCCCCGGAGCACACAGTAACAAAGTAGTCTCCACGACGATGCCAAGAGATAGATTTTGGCACGTAGCGGAGAGGGATAACAACGCAAACACCGGACTCTTGAAGAGAAGCGGATGGGCGGATCCATTGAGGGGGGGTACTCTTCTTGTTTTCATCACTTGCACTTGGGGTGGGCCTTGATGCTGCGAATCCCCAACCCGCATCGAGGATCTCAAGACTTGCCTTCTCGGTCTCAGGATCAGTGATGGGGGGAACCGCGAGATAGATGTCGTCGCCTGCGGCGGCAGCAAGGATGACGGCATCCTTACCTGGCCTCCAGCGAACGACATTAACTGCCTCCTCTTCACCAAGTTTAACACTCCAGAGCTGGCGGCCCGTAAGCAGCTCCCACACACGAACTGTTCCATCGTCGCCGCCTGTGGCGAGCCAGATACCTGTAGGATCAACCGCAAGGCTACGGACACGACCTTTGTGGCCTCTGAAAATAGTAGCGCAGGCAGTTGGAAAGGGCTTTAATTCTTCAGGGCTTGGTAGTTTGGGAAGCAGACTCTCGGGATCAATGTTCAACTTGCTTCTCCGAACTCGAGGGGCAAGGTAAAGATCCAAACAACGTTCAAACTTCTCTTTGATAAAAGTCTCAAAGCCAGGAACCTTTCGTAGAGAACCAAAGTCGTTTGGAAGGAATTCACGCTCTCTATCTTCAGGATCTGCCTCCTCCCAAGCCTTGCGTTCTTTCTTGTCGGGAAGATATTCTGGAGGGGGGTGGTAGCTTTCTTCATAACCAGGAGGTGGTAGCTTAGGAGCAGGAACGTGCATGGGGTGGTCAGGTCGTTCGGCCTCATCCGCCCACAGGTCATAGTTTATTAAATCTTTGTTCGCTTCATCTCCCTCCTCCGATGGAGGCTTATATGGCAGAATACGACCTTCCCTGATTGCCTTCACAATCTTCATGACCCTCTTGGCCTCGTGCTTGGAGGGAACGAACCGGCGCTTTGGTTCAGGCGCAGCACTAATAGGCATGATTTCTTTTTCTGTAGAGAACCACTCGAGCAGTGGCTCATAAGGGTTGTAACCATCCTCTGGGATCTCATTTAATTGTACCTTCTTCAACAACTCAAGCTCATCCTGGCTTAATTCCAAGGGTTTACCGGTAGACGGGTCAGTGAGACCAGTCCAGCCCTTGGGAATTTCGATGCTATCGAGCAACGCATCTAGCGCTTCACCCTTTGCTGGTCGCATAATCTTCTTTCCATTGATATCGTAACCGATATGAGGGTACTGGTCGTAGAAGGACAGGGGAATGTTGCCAATAGTGTTTGAATTTTCGTCGATATCAGACAGATCGGAATTATCGTCAGGATTAATCTCATCGTAAACATAACGTTCGTTTCCATTTGCGTCCTTTTCAATGCGGTAGTTCAATTGCTCCTCCTCTTCACTAGAGCTTTCATCATCGGCAGTTGGAAAGTCGATGGCAGACATTTCGGATTTTTTTGCGACCAGGTCCTCTCCGTCCGATGGAATTTCGTCACTATCAAGTTCTTCCTCTTCTTCATCCTCATCATCACTGAAATCGTCTACTAACTCAATTTCCGAATCACTTTCGTCCTCATCGCTAGACAGGTCGTGGGCATTGTCCGAAAGAGCGCCGTCAAGATTCTCAGCATTCAATTCATCTCCGGAAAAGGTCCCGGCCTCCTCTTCCACATCGCGTGTAACCGCCTTACGTTTCTTTGAAGCTTTTAGGGAAGTCATGATGGCGACGATATGCAACGATATTCGTGCTCGGCGTCAACAAAGTCTGTTTAGAGACTTTTTTTTCTACAAAAAAAAAAAAAAAGGTCCGGCTTCATACCCTGACCGCCCACGTGATGCACCGCTTCCCTCATTCGGCGGTTCTTTGATGCAACATCCTTTGTCTTGATAATAGCAGACTCTTCTTATTCAGTGCATAAAGTCTCTTTTAATCATTTCTACTACTCTCCATGTACTGCAGGGTTACTACATTACATAGGAGCCTTGCCTAAAATGCAGTACGAAGCCCTCCACTGGAGCCAACCACACCCCGCCTCAACTGGCGACCCCGTTAATGAAGCCTCCGCCGCTGCCGCCTTCACCTTTATGCCACCAACATCAGTGAAGCGGCATGCGGCCTGTGATGAGTGTAGTAAGTTCTTCTCTTGGTGGGCTCTTATGGGCTTATTGAAGCTTTCTCTAATAATTGAATTTTTTCTTCAACAAAAAGGAAAGCGGAAGCTAAAATGCTCTGGTGAGCTCTCTGGGTGTAGTCGCTGCAAAAAGCAGTCGCTTGTTTGCCACTATTCGGTACAGAAGCAGATGGGACGCCCTCCAAAGAAGCGGGTACGAGAAGAAGAAGAAGAAGATAATATAGCCCTCTCGAGTGCCCCTGGCAGTGATTTGTGGTCCGACTCCTCAGGGATTGATCTCCCACCGTCTAATACTGGGGCGGAAGCCGTCAACACCGACTTCACCTTGTTTGGCTCTTCAGAAGAATCTTCGTTATATAATGGTCAAGGTTTCTCCTCACACCCACTACCAACAGTTGAGAATCACCAAAATAGCTGGCAACTGGGTCATGGGGAGCCGGTGGGTATATTCTCCGCAACGGAGTCTCCATGGCCAGATTTCTCAAGTGTCTCCGCCGCCGCTCCCAACCCTTTCACGCCGCTAGGCTTCACACCTCCTCTGACTTCCTCGGACTCTGGCTCCTCCGATAGTCAATGCTCCTGCCTTTCTTACCTTTATCTTTGCCTCAGCCACCTTTCATCCCTTGCTCCCTTCCCAATATCCCAGCACACCCTCTGCTCCTTAGCTATTTCCGCTAAGACCACTCAGTCGATCCTGCGTTGTTCGGCCTGTCCAACGAGATTCGACACAGGACTCCAAAATGTTATGTTCACGGGGACCCTCCTCAATGTAATGGCTGATACCTGGCTGCGCGTATCTAAAGCGGATGCCACAGAGCTTGGGAAACAAGTTACATCTGCTGCTTATATCTCATCCATTAACCAAACTACGAATCCCACAGAATCCTGGAAAAGGTGGCTACGGGAAACCGTACGCCATGGAGTCATCGGTGGCGAAACCGATCCTGACGGAAGATCCTCTTGCTCGGATGCCCCCAACATTCTTGCTTTAATCGAAGAGATGGTGTCCCGTCAGCGGCGCTGGCATGAGTCTGCCGATTCCCATCCTCTCCCATCAGAGCAACGGCTCAACTGTCCCAATCCTGACGTTAATTCACAAGAGGAACAAGATCTTCTTTGTATACGGGTGGCTAGCAGTGCGAGGAATGTGATTACTAAGTTTGGGTTTGAGGCCCATGAGTTCCCGAAAAACGCATCCCCCTTTGCACTAAGCACTGACAGTGGGCTAAGTGTGGAATAACCTACTCTATGATGACCATTTTCTTTCTCTGATCTTTTCTAATTTCTTTCCTTTCTTATGAATTATATCCCCCGCAAAACGAGCTATATGAAGAGAAATCTATGACCTGTCTTTTTCATCTGTTGTTTCCCTTACAATATACCAGGCGTACTCCATGTCCATAGATAAATTACCCAGATACGAATGAATACATGAAGATATACAATTTACCTTGAAACTAATTCTAAATATCTCAGTGAAGAAGAAGCAGCCGTAGCGTACACTAAACGAAATTTTCATTCTTCGTTATAAAGCACTACTACCTACCTACCTTTGGGGCAACATCCATTGAAACTCTCCACTTTCTCTTAAATATACCTATAGCATACAAAGACACTACATGCCCAGGTACATACCCTCTTACGGACTAGAACATATTATTAAGTAAGGCCAAACAACCTCTTTGCATCCAAAAATCCTTTGGCCGTTCTGTTTAGATAGGCACCTATGTGATTGACGGGTCTTAGGGTGGTCATTTATGGGTAAGGGCTCCTTAACAAGTCAGAAAATCTTGTTTCCAACCTGCCTACATTACACTATCAATCACTGAGAGACTTGATTGATCCATGATAATGATAGGGTGGTGGTGGGTGTCACAGTGCGGATCCTACTGCTAGCAGTACATACATTTCATGCCGCCCGGATTTTGATATAGATGATTCATTCATTTGCCTCTAATTATCCTTGGATAAAATTACACTATGAGAAAAAAAATAAAAATAAAAATAAAGAGAATTATACCATGTCATTAGGGATAGAAGGAAACAGGAGTCGTGTCAGATTCTCAGAAGGTGGTAAATGCATAAAAATCCAAGTTTTCATATTACTCCTCGTCGTCATCTTCCACAACAAAGCGATTCTTCTTTCGTGCAGGGGGAGAACCACCCTCAGCCCCAGAGCCTCTCGCCGGAGGTGATGGTCGCTTTTCTCTGGACCTGGGGGCTGGGAGATCTTCCTCTTCGCCCTCCGCATCAAGGTCGTCATCTTCTAGAATATCTTCATCGTCGTCGTCATCCACAATTTCAGGCTCTTCGTCGCTGCCGACAAGGAATCCATCATCCTCATCATATTCATCTTCTCTCGTTCGCCCACGACGGTCGTAGTCTTCCTCATCATCAGTGTAGATCTCACCCCGACGGTTAGGACGGCGGGGCTTCTTCGCTCGGGGTCTCGTAGCAAGCAGCCCGTCATCGTCCTCCAAACCGCCAACAGTGAGACCAGCACCTCCTGTACGGTGGGACATGCCGAAGCGGCGGCCACGGTCGAGCTCCCTGTCCGCCAGTTGTTCACGTCGGCGTGCAGCCTTCAGTTTCTCGCGCTCCGCAATTTCTGCCTGTCTCTTAGCAAGCTCAGGGTCCTCCTTGACTTCAATTACAGGCGCCGATCCATCAACCGTCTTCTTGCCACCGCGCACGGCCGCAGCCAAAGACTCCTGGAGCCGTTGCACAGCATCGTCAGTTTCAACAGTCGTCGGATAAACGGTCAACCCATGGGTTAGGTGCGACGTCAGTCTAAACACGGACGATGTCTCTGCGGCTGCCCCGAGGTATACATGCGAGTCCAACTTTGTGTCATAATCACCCGCTTTGTTGAGGGGCGCAAGCGGCTTGGTTGATATTCTGTACTGTTCTTTGGGGGCTGAAGCCAGTTGAAGAGTCATAGATCCATCTTCCCAACGGATAATTCGAGCATTAGACTGAAGAAGAGAATTGTCTGTCGGGTCATGACGCCAGCAAAGAGATGTTGCCGCAGTCGAGTAAGGCGGTGCAACGTAGGTCTCCGGATTGAACTCTTCCGTTTCTATTGACAAAAATTTGGGAATGGGCATGGTATATATCTGTGATAGATGTATTAGTAAGTGGATGGCAAGGCCAATCTGAAAGATTACCGCAAACCTCGCCATTTGAAGTGACCGGCTCTGGAGCGCGACCTAAGCTCAAGTCCATGATGTTCACAGTTTCCTGGAAATCCCCTTCTCCACCATCGTAATCCATCCGGTCAGCCATCCGGTCATAGCGGTCTTCATCGTCTGCCGAGTCTAACTCTTGATCGTCGAGAGTCCGCCTCGGTCGACTTCTAATGACCTGTCAGCGAAAGCCCTTTCTTACAGAAAAAAGAAGAAAGATTCTCCCAAAAAGGATATACTGAAGACGGCTCAACACATACTCGACATCATCGCCACCGAACCCAGCATCCGAACCACCATCTGAGCCAAATAGGTCTGCATCATCATCATCGCCGCCATTGATGTTGTCCGCATTAGATTCTACCGGGCTCGGGCTTCTGGGTTCGCTCTCAAGGTCGCTTAAAGCCTGTCCAGGGCGTCCAGGACGCCGCACCACATCTTCCTCGGAATCGGACATGGTGGATTAAGAATGGTAGCCGGAGAGAAAAATGAGACGCGAAGGTTTGGATGATACGTGTGGTGGAGACAGGAGGTCTATGGAGAGCGATAGACCTACAGACACAGCAATTGATGTCTCTGTTAGTAAAGCAACGCCGAGAGAAGTGACAGTTGAATGGAGTGGACTTCAAGGTAAAGTGTATGCGACAATCAATCAATCAATCATTATTGTTATTCCCGCCTGAGGCCTCTATAGCTGGAATCCAGGATGATCCATTCCGGACCCAAAGAGGATAAGCGTTAGAAGCTCCCACGGGCCAGACCGATAGAGACGAGATCCTCAACTATTATCTTCATCTTCGCCCTCATCCTCCACTTTCCTTCGTTGTCTCCGGGTAAGATCGTTTAGCAGGCTGATTATCTGGTCCTGGAGTTTCCATCATGGCAACCTTCTTCCAAAGTGTGTAAGTATTTATCCTGTTCTGACTGATTTCAAGTCTATTTTTCCTTGGTCCCTCACATTCCCTCCCCTTTAATGCATGCCCAATACCGCTGCAAGTACGATCCATCGGCGTTTCCCCTCCCCCCCCCTTAAAAAGCATAATGAATAGTGCCCCTGAGCACAGATCTAGACAAATAGTCTTGCCTTTTTCGTGTCATGATCTCTGAGTCCATTCTTCCTCCAACCATTATTGTCACACTGCTTCCCCCCCTTTTTTTTTTCAAACCTGCTCTCTTTCTCCTCTTTCTTCTCCCTACCTCCTCTCCTCATTGAGTGTCGGTACTGATTTTTGCTTTTTTCTGTATTTCTTTGAGGCAGCCGCCAAGGGTTTGGCAGAGGCGGTAACAACAAGAACAATAACAACAATAATAACGCCGCCAAGATGAATAATGGAAGTCCCGCTCAATCACCCGCTCCTCAGGCCCCTCACGCGGGCCATGTCTCGAATTCTCCGTCTCTCGCATCAAATTACTCCACGGTTGAGAACCCCGCAATCTACGACCCCGATGCCCCCAAATACTTTTTCCAGGAGAAATACGCCCCTCTTAATGTGAAGGGTAATTTCCTGACCTTGTGTGCTTGTCCGAAGAATGTAGAGCTAGGAGAATGGTTGGCGCACCAGAGTAAGCAGCAGGCCTTCGGTTTGAAAACAGGGCCGTTCACATATTGATATTTTCTTTATTCAGTTGTTGAACAGTATCGTCTGCTTCATGGAATGCTTCAGGTTATTCAAGAAGTAAATAGTGTTACCGGCCTGCCAATCTGCAATGAGACCACCTGCCCTACTATGTCCGCTGGTCGGTAAGTAGAGCAACCCTTTCCTCATGCAGCTTAGCAGCGGAAATTTTTGTGCTAATTCTCTTCCTCCAGCCTGACCTACACCTGGCTTGTAGACTCTCACGCGGCTAAGATTTCGGCTCCCAAGTTCATCAATCGGGTCGAAAAGTGGATCGTCAGTAAGATTCACGACCCTGTCATGTTTCCTACAGAGAAAGTTACCGGTATGCCAGACACTTTCGCCGTGAATGACGCCGTAGGTGCCCACGGGAGTGCCCCTGGTGCCAATGCGACTGGCGACGACTGGATTGGCAAATCTAGTGGCTTTCCCCGGACTTTCTACAAGGATTGCCAAGGAATCATGAAGCAGATGTTCCGGTGTTACGCTCATCTGTACCATGCCCACTGGTTGAATCCTTTCTGGCACATCAACAAACATGACATTCTCAACATGTGCTTTGTCCACTTTGTTACCGTTGCTAAATACTACAAGCTAGTATCCGACAAGGAGATGGAGCCCATGCAGCCTCTCATTGACCTCTTCATCAAACAGCAGCGAATCCCACCAGAAGCTCTTTCAGGTGGCCATTGGGGCCAACAGGCCTCTAGCTGAGCTAGAGGCTATTGTTCGTTTTTCTCTTTTTAACCGACAACCGACTTGATTTTCTGACCTGGCGTTGGAATTTGCATTCTTAGCATCACAGTCATGCCTGTGTCCTTGCCTTTTTTTGCTGTCGTTCCAAGTGTGTATGGACCCAGTCAGCAGACGATATGACACCTTGGAGAATTTGAGCATTTAGCACGTGGAGCGAAATATTTTGTTCTTTTTACCCTGCATATCCCCCTTCGTAGTCGCTTATCTTATCAAAATTTTACGGATCCGATGCAGCTAAGTTCACCTAGGTCTGTACGGAAGGTTTGGCTGAATGTGTGCGTGTATGTGTGCGTGTGCGTTTGTGGTTTTTTTTTTTTTTTTTTTTTTTTTTTGTCCTTGATTTATATATATATAATTTTTTTGTTACTTTTCCTAGCACCAGCGTAACGAGGAAATGACCTTCGATAAGCTTAGCTAACAGTGAACAATTGAATGTTAAAGATTGATCGGCTGTATTCATTATACATAAAAAGCTATTATTAGCTATGGATTGGGGTTGGATGATAGGTGCTTCAGTGCTGTGTGGTGGCCAGGTAGAGTCTTAGAGGAAGTAGATAGTCAACTCGTTTAACTCATTGAGGAGCTTTTGAGCCAATCCAGGCGCCGTTTGGGAGGACACGGTACCTGGAACTTCGAACAGGTGAAACTCCGCTCAGGAAGGACCGACCCTAAGGTTACAGGTATCCTTCCATACCATGCTTATAGTTCCCATTCAGTCTGGTCTCATCCCGAGCAAATGATACATTGAGCTGAGGCCGGGTGTTCTCCAGGATATATCGCATGATAGGCCGGCGTGACACTTCCATTTCATAAGCTGCTCTCGAAGCAACCTATCTGGTAAAGAACTAAATCCTTCGAAAATAGAGCCTGCTCAAAGGGAGAGGTGAATCAAAAGACCGGGATGAATCAAAGGAATACACCTTCTTCTCCCCCCTCCTCTTCTTCATCATTCGACCGGTCTGTCGTCCTCGTCGTCCCATTAATAACCGGCCCTGCACCAGCTTCCTCGCCCCTTTCCCGTCTCGACAAATTCGACCCCGACTCCGGCTCCGACGCAGCTTCAGGTCCAGGCTCAGCTTCATCCAACTCTATCCACTGCTGCCCGCGACCATCAACAACCTCCGCTTTCAACAAATCAACCCGCTCATTCATAGCCGTAATGACATCCTCATTCTCCGAGATGTAGGTTTCTAATTCTTGTTTTTCGGTCTCTGTATCGCAGGACTCGGCTATGAAGCTCCGGAGCTCGTCGTTGGAACGACGAAGGTGGGCGATGGAGTTGCGGATTTCGGATACTTTGGCGTAGATGGAGGCGAGGGTGAGTTCTTTGATTGCTGCGGCGAAGGCGGCGGGGGTGATGGGGAGGGATTCGCTAGACATTTTCTTTGTGTATATTTCTCTTTCCTTTTTTTTCTTATTTATTCTTTTCCTTTCTTTTTTTTTTTTGGTTTATCAAAAGGATAAAATAAATCTCTTCTTTGGTTATTTAGTGTACTTTGTTGATAGGTGGTACCTAGGTAGTCAATAATGTGAGAGTGAGAGAGCTATTATGCAGTAGGTACCTGGTAATTTGGTATTTTTAATTGGAGAGGTATGATGTAGTACCACTATGTACTACTAGGAGGGGCAACTTTCACATGTTAGTTCTTGTGTTGGTCACGTGGGTGTTATACAAGATATCTATAAAAAAAAAATTCTACATTATTTTTTTTTTTTTAAATCATCCTTGTTTTCTTTGTATTGTTGATGATGATAGGTATGATGATATTCTTTCCTTTTTCTTCTCCTTCCTCTTCTTTCACATCATCACTATAACTAGTTTTACCCTGAGACAAGGGATAGAACAGAAGAGTATAAAACCAGAATAGGTGAAATAGGTTCTCTTTCCATTAAAAAAAAAAAAAAAAACCAATTAAAAATAAAATTAAAGAAGAATCAATCCATGTCTTTATTCCCCGCTTCTCAAGAACAAAATAGATCATTAAGGATAGAAAGAAACAAAGTATCATTATTAAACACAAAAGGGGTGAGGAAGATGTAACAGCAAAAGAAAGAGGTAAATAATAATAATAAGTCCGCAGGTGAATAAAGAAAGAAAGAAAGAAATAGCTTAACTGGGCTATGGCATATACGTGTACACATATATACATACACACAAGAAGAAGAAGAAGAAGAATGACATCTATCCAAAGGTAGGTAGTAAGGTAAGAGTGTTATTTTTAGTTGATTGATCACCTGGGTAGATTGATTATACACACAAATAACACGGATCTACCTATCTACCTATTCAAGATCTCTCTCTGTCTCTCTTTGAAACATGAAACATCCTTCTTATGTTCTCATCTACGGCTGGAGCAAAGACAAGCGGAAAGGAAAGGGGGAAAAAAAAAAAAAGGGCATTGTTGCTCAGTCTAGCCTAGCTTTTCCTACTTTACCATCAAGATATCCTGAAACAAATAGTAGAGTACATACTTATGAGAGTAGGTACCTTGAAGGGAGCTTAATGGTGTATTTTTATTTACTTTTTCTTGTCTTTTCTTTCTCTTTGGAAAAACAAGGCTCTAGAAGCTCGCATTGTTTTATTGTCTTGTCTTTTGGTTTCTATATGAAACTGCTTACCTGGGATGTAAATCGCAAGCTTTATCGCTCTCTTTCTCTCTCTTCCCCTGGCTAGGGCTTTATTTGTTCTCTTTTAGCTATGGGGTCATATATTCTCCATGTGTTTGAAGTGGATTTAGTACCAGTAAAGAGGTAGCTACATACCTAGAAGGTTGGATTGAGCATATTACCTTCCTGAGTTACTTCTTTGTAGAGAGTGCATTATATAGACCAGCAAAATCCTTTTGCTCTTGTATGTGTTATGGCAGTGAATTGGAATAGATGGGATAACGCGTTGAGCATTTTATTATCGCGTTTTGAGAATTGAGCGCAGAGAGAAAGCCTCCCCCAAAATCTTGACTTTTTTTAATCTCTCTCTCTCTCTCTCTCTCTCTCTCCCTCTCTCCCTCTCTCCCTCTTCTCTATCTTATTGTTCTTATACCCTTCTTGGTGTCCTCACCTCTCTTTTATAAATCGTTCTCTCTATCTCTTTCTGCGATTGACGAAACACAACTTCATATCCCTTAGGAAAATATCAGCTTGTATTTCTTTTTTCTTCTCTTCATTCTCATCCTCCCTGTCACCTTCTTCTCGAAACTTTCCTTCTCTTGGGCTGTTATTTCAAGATATACAGGCTTCTAGGAGTTAAAGCTTCACCTACAGCCATGGCCGTAGAAGCCTCCCCTTGCTATGGTCAGGTAGACACTGTGGCAGCTGTGGCACCTATCTTCAAGATGAGAAGAACCCATAAAGAGTTCACGGTGGCCCGCAAGCTGCTTCGACAGGATGCTATCATATCGAAAAATGATGAAGCCAAGGCCCTGACTACTGAGGGAGCACTGGACACTGCCAAAGAAATTGTCAAGGCTGCAAGCTGGAGCTGTGATAATGGCAATAAGGTGGCAAATAGCCTGCTCGACTCTATGTGCAAGCCTTCTAGTGGATTGCTGAAGCAGAAGCCAAAGTCCTTGAACGAAATGCCCCCTACGTTTGTTGTGAGCCACCCTTGGAATATTATCGACTATCATTTGTATCTCTGCTTCCTGGAGAAGCACAGGGATGTGCAGGAGAGACAGAATAGCATGTATGTGTTTGATGGTGATGAATGTCGTCGTTTCATGTATGATGAGTTCCTTGGGGACCGGAATCTGAGGATATGTTGCCCTCCTGACAAGCGTGATGTACGTCGACTCTTGTTCTGCTCCATGCCTCTGCCGGAAAGAACCCACCTAGGAGACCGAGGCCCATCCTTCAATGGTCAATTCTATGTTTTGGGGTTTGATTTTGTCGATAAAGTTTTCTATGCTCGGCACTTCCGCTGGCTTCCCAACCATACGGACGACCTCTGGTGTGTGTGGGATGAAGGTGTTGATGTATACACACTCTCCGTACAGGATCTGATCAATGTTATTCAGTCAACCATTGATTACGGTCGATTGCACGCGGGGACGGGTATTCTCAGCTCGAGCCCGAATTGTAACTCCCTAGCGTCGACCGACGACCCTGGCCTAGAAATTGTGATCACCATCACCTTTTGTCAGTGGCTACTCGACTTCGAAGACGTCCTCTTTGACCATAAGGTGCTCTCCATAGAGGGATTCAAGGATTGTCTAGCCCGCTGTCACGAAGGGCTTCGCCTTATCTTGCAGAGGGCCTCATACAGAGCTTGGTTTGCTGCGCGAGACGGTAGCACGGAAAAGAAATACAAACATAGCTCGGTCGTCAATCAATACATCAATGACCTGTACACCTATGACAAGTCTGTCGAGGTTGGTAGTCTGAAGGGTGTGGAGTGGGCGCCGCCTTGCATGGAGACATGCGGTCTGATTCGCGAGGAGTATAGGCGCAAGCAAAAGGAGCAGAATGAACGGCGACTCATGGATTTGTTTATTCCACCTGGCACTGAACCAGCAACGGAAGCCCCTGTTGTCGAGAAACCTGAGCAAGGGTATGCAGCTATGCTGGCGAGTTCGGAAAAAAGCTTTCCAATTTGTCCCTCGCTTCCATCAATACTTCCTACAAACCCACCACCTTCTCCTGTGGATCCTCCCGCAAAGCCTCTTTTTGAGCTTCCTCGAACCCCATCGCCCAAACCACAGAGAACTCCACCATTGTCAGATCACAGCCTGAGCCCCGGGTCTCCTGGGATTGTCACCCCAGCAATCGAGCGCTACGATGAATTTGAAGTCACGGAATACCATAAAGTCCCACTCTCCATTTTGCTAAGGCGTACCCTTGACCTGGTTGAAGCTCGGCCAGAGTTGGATACCTGTGTCAACCGAGGCCGGTTCGGTGATCTCTTGAGCAGCATTGGTATAGGAATTCAGCATCCGCCCATCCAGGATATTGACATTGCACCCCCTCCTCTGGAATATGAGAACGACATTTGGAAGTTGGAGATCGAATCTATGGGTTCGGGTGCCTTTGTGCGCCGTCTTCTTCCTAGTCCAATGTTCTAATAAGAGCTGATTCTGGCATTTATTTGACTAGTCAATTTGGGTCGCTCACTTTTTTTACCTCTTGGACCTTTTTTTTTTTTTTTTAAATCTCCGCAGGCTAAGACTTGTGCTTGGTCTTGGATGCTCAACAATTGATAATGTCTTTTTTTATCCCCTCCCTTTTCTGCGTGGTTTTTGTATGAGTCGAGATACCCTTTTGTTGATTCCCTTTTCTTCTTTGAAGAATCAAACGACCCCTATTATCCTATCCCTATCCCATAATTGTGTCCACTTACCCCAGGCGGTTCAGCTTTTCAGTTGGCCCATCTCGAGGGTGGCATGAAACTTTTGAGAACTTATGGTCTCGTGTATGAATAAATTTAGGATTGATCTAGGATTGATCTCTTGATGTTTGTGTTGATAATTGGTCAATTACGACAATCTTTTTCATTAAGGTATTATTGCGAGGGGAAGAAGAATGCGAGGCGATGAGTGAATTTCAAAGGGAGATCCAAAAGAAAAAAAAGGGCGATTACCTACCTTAAGGTACCTTACTACATACATAATCTGCCCAATCAAATATCTAATAGTCTAACTATGGAATGAACCGGGCCATACCTATCTACCTAGTATTTGTCAAAGATGAAGAATCGTAAATAATCACAAAGATCAGAGAACTTGCATTACCATAATCATTACAGTCCAATAGCTTGTTTTATTTTATTTTAGTTATTATTTATTTCCTGGATCAAGGGCTCTAAAAAAACAAGCCGGAAACAGAAAAACTATTCCTCGGTATCACGGACAATACCTACAGCACATTCTCTCGACGTTGTACCCTAGATAGTGAGCACAGATACCTACTTACTTACACTGTGTAGAAAAAGAGCCCGCACACGGGGTCAATCACAAGCTCGGGGATGGTATGAATGTATGTACAGTACATGTCTATGAACAGGTACTCCAATAGTAATGATGATAATAATACACGATCTGACTGCATTGCATCTGCTGTCATGATTTAGTGTCTGCTTCGTTGGCAATTTTTTGTTTGTGATTCTTCCCTACCCAGGTATATTTGCCAATCGGGATCCACCGCAAACAGGCGATTGGGGGCGGTTGTGGTGGCTGGTGGACCTTGATGAGTGTGGCTCAGGAGAGATCCAAGGTTGGTGATTGGTCCAGCTTTACATGTCCTGTGCATCGTCATTTCAGCCCCCTTTTTTTTTCTTCCCGTGATCGGCATTTATTACCTTACCATCTCAGTCGAACCGGGGAAATCAATCATCCCCCTCTTTTACCGATTTGTTACAGGAGATAATCCGTTTTCAAGGTTTATTTTATTTTTATTTTATTTTTTGCTTTTCTTTTCTTTTTTCTTTTTTCTTTTTCTTTTTTTTTTTTTTTTTTGAACCTTTCATTTGCCAATGTTAGCCAGGTTACCGACATTATAGTTAATTACAGATAAATTGATGTTCGATGCTCTATTAATATATTGGGTAAGAGATTGAGATTCTCGCATACCGGAATACGGCAATGTAATGTGGATAGGTATAGGTAGTAAATTACCGACTCCACGAGCTGCTGCTGTCTATGCAATGTACAAGTACTCAACTCTAGTTCTCCTCCTTTCCCTCAGCCCTGTAGCCCTAAGATATTATATTATTATTAATTGGGAAAGTTTCATGTCTTGAACCTTGGAATCGATAGCTAACTATGGAGAAACTAACTAATAACTAGGTAATAAAGATGGAGACACAGACTCCCTCGCGACTCGCCATAGGCAGGCCAAGCGCCCCCCATATCCAACCCTGCACGATTCATGGCACGATTTTTTATCTTAGCTTGGTTCAAAGAGGATCGGATTACATATGATGACATTATTATTGCGGTTGCCTGTTTTATTATTATTTTAATTATTATTCCTGTCACCCTAGGCTTAGCTCAACAACCAAAGCCAAGTTTATAGGTTTGGTCAACCTGGTGGTGCTGCTGAACCGAGCTGAAACTTTACTTTATTAAAATCCGTTCCCTCAAGAATCCATCTGAAGTCCTGGACGCACGCGAACAGTCCTTTGCTAATTTCTTAATTCTCCCTCTCTTTCCTCTGTTTCTTCCTTTTTTTTTTTTCGTTCCTTCTCTTTTCCCTCTCTCTCCCTCTTCTTCCCTCCATCTTTGCTTAAGCTTCACTTGATACCCATATTTCTTTGGAGTTCCTGTATTTTTCAATTCTGGTTGACGATATCCCCACCCAATCACCAAATAGACTTTTATTATTATTGTTAGTTATTATTATTATTATTATTATTATTACCATTATGGACTATCCAGGTAAGCTTCTCGAATCTATCGACGACGCCCCTCAATGGTTTGTTTCCTCCTATTAACCTCATCTCGAAACAAGTCCATACAGGCGCTATTCCCAATGGCGAACCTCCCGCAACCAATGCGCCGGTTGACGTCACCTGCGGGCCTTTGCTCAACTTCAAGAATATGGACGTCACCCCATCCTCCTCCATCTGGCATGGAAGTGTCTTGATTGTCACAAAGCCAGGTCAGGCTCAGCCACGCCTTTTCTTGCGCCAGGCCGGTCCTGTCGGAGGAAACCCCGTTTCCGGTATCACCCAGGGCATCTCCATCTACGGCCTCCGACTGTACGAGGACCCCCACAAAGCCTTCTGGCGATTTTCCCTCACATTGCCATTGGAGTCATACGAAGCGCGCTGGGAATATTCCATCCCAGGTCTTCGATATGTGGAGGGTGGGGACGTGCATTCGCCATGGGACTTTGTGGTTCCCTCGCGCACTCAGTCAATGCGCATCATGTTCCATTCCTGTAATGGGTTCTCCGTCGGTACAGACATGGATGCCTGGGTTGGCCCCAACCTATGGAATGACGTCTTGCGGGTGCATGCGCAGAAACCCTTCCACGTCATGATCGGTGGAGGCGACCAGATCTACAATGATTCCATCCGTGTGGATGGCCCCTTGAAGGAATGGACCTCCATCTCTAACCCCCACAAGCGACGTGCCCATTTGTTCAGCAATGACTTGCGCGCTAGGTGCGATGAATTCTACTTTGCGAATTATGTCCGCTGGTACACCACAGACCCCTTCAAAGAAGCCAACGGACGGATCCCGCAAATCAACATCTGGGATGACCACGACATTATTGATGGGTTTGGTTCCTATACAGACCATTTCATGAGATGCGCCGTCTTCCGTGGTATCGGCGGTGTGGCCTACAAGTATTACTGCCTGTTCCAGCATCACCTGGCGCCGCCGAAATCCACCTTTACTACTGACGCCCCCCAAACCATGCAGGCTATCAATGGGACCGCGGGAGCTGACCCCCGGCAGTTGGAAAATACATTTGTCTTGGAAGGTCAGACTGAGGACCACAGCTGGATCATCGGAAAACGTCCCGGACCATATGTGGAGGAAAAAAGTAGGAATCTGTACATGCGCCTTGGGAAGCGGATCGCATTCATTGGTGTCGATGCTCGTACGGAGCGCACCCGCCATCAAGTAAACTACCCCGATACCTACGACGCTATCTTTGCGCGACTAGAGTCGGAAGTCTCCGCGGCCAATGGAGATATCAAACATCTCGTCGTGCTCCTAGGTGTTCCGATTGCCTACCCTCGTCTGGCGTGGCTGGAGAACATTCTAAGCTCTCCTCTCATTGCGCCAATTCGACTGTTGAATAAACGATTCGGCTTCGCTGGTGGCTTTTTCAATCAGTTCGATGGACAAGTAGATTTGTTGGATGATCTGGATGATCACTACACTGCTCGTCAACACAAGCGGGAACGTCGAGAATTCATTCAACGGTTCCAAAATTTTGCCATGGCTCACTCAGTCCGAGTGACAATTCTTGGCGGGGACGTACATCTAGCTGCTGTTGGACGATTCTATTCAAACCCTAAGCTCGGAATTTACAGCGAAAATGACCCACGATTCATGGTCAATGTCGTCAGTAGCGCCATCACCAATAAGCCTCCTCCTAAGGCGGTTGCGAATCTTCTAGCCCAGAGAAACAAGATCCACCACATGGACTCAGATACTGACGAGACGATGATGGGTTTATTTGATCAGCAGCCCGGCGGAGTTGAAAAGAGTGCCTCATGGAACAAGGTGACCATGCCTTCACGAAACTATGCCTGTATCACTGAAGTCGAAACTCCCACCACCAATGGGGTTCAGCAGAATGAAGAACCGAGAAGAAAGATACCTAAGGATGGACACCTGCCGCTTCACAGTGGTGAAGCTACCGCAGGATCTACCCATTCGGCCGCGGATGGCTTTAGCAATAACAGTGGCATGTATGGTGGCCTAGATGTTGCCATCCGAGTGGAAATTAGCCCACAAAATAGAAAGGGGGAGACATTCGGATATGGATTCAGTAGTAAGTTTGCAATTTTTTTTTTTTCCTTTCTTTTCTCCCACCTCCTAATAAACATACCAAAATATGAACAACTTCAAGAACTAACAATAATAAACCCTCACCAGTTCCCCCCTTGTCATGTACCCCCCCACCACAAAATGACCAAACTCATTCTCGTCACTCTTTCCACGCCCCTTCTATTCGCCATCTTCATCTCCATCACCATCATAATCGACCCCAAACCGCCGCTGCCTGACTCCCCACCGTTCAATTTTGTTTTCCGTGTCTTGGTCGCGAAAAAGGTAGTTCTGAGCACACCACGCTATTGCCATAGTAATTTTTTTTTCTTTTTTTCCCCCACCATAACTTAACCTCCCCCTACCTATACTTACAAGTAGGTTCAAATAACCCCCCTCCCCTCGGGGGAATATCTTAAAAACCAACATATGTAATGTTTTTTTTTCTTGGTTGCTGTTGTCCTTGACTTGTTATTATCATGTATATTCCCCTTTTTTTTTTTTTTCCCACGCTTGACACAGATTTGTATGAAATGACATTGAAAGTTCCTGGTTGTATTTTCTCCAAGTAAGAAATATTAACTCAAATGAAATACCTAATAATATACCATACCCGCATCGCACACTTGATATAATGTCCATATATAGGTATAGAGCAAGTTACATAATTGGTGATATAATTAGTTGGTTAGCTAGTAGGTAGGTAGGTGGTTCGTTGGTTCTTACCTTGTCATATATATATAGTTTGAATAGCTGGTCTAATTGGTTGACAATATGTAAGTGTCATAACATTATATATATAACAAGAAGAAGAAGAAAGTTGATTCTCATTATCTTGTATCCCATTCATCATCTCATAATTCATATATAATACAGAGAAAATTAAAAACGAATCATAGCCAAGCCTACCCCCCTACTTCCCCCCCCCCAAAGAAAACACTCCATTCTATAAGCCCAGCTACACAATCAATTTGGAGGAAGGAAAAGAAAAAGAGAAAATAAAAAAAATTAAAATAAAAAAATAACATCGTAACCTTCGTGAGTTCTCCTTTCAATCCCCCTACGAACAACCATCATGGTTTCCTGTCTCTCTTCCTTGATCAAAACTAAGTCCCCTTCTCTTCCTAGGTACGCCCTCATTCGGTTGCGGCCGTATCATGAGTAAATGAGTATTATCTTCTGAGGGTGGCGTCTCAGATGGTTCCCGCCGTCTGACAACTTGATACCCTCTGTCCAGCTCGATTTCGATTACGCATCGCACCTTGAGTGCCGAGACAGCTGGCCATACGCCCCGTTCTCCCTTGAGGATCCAATGAGCGAGACTAGCCTGGTCTGGGTTCTGGAACAACTTGGGAAAGTCCTTTAGCGTGAGGTCAGGTACGAGCGTGAGGTTTGAGCCGGGAATGGTTTCTTCGATCAATAGACGGACTAGTGGTGATGGGAGGAGGCCGATGTAATTGAGTTGGCGGAGACGGTGGGTTATTTCTAGTGCGACGAGACGCATCAGGGACCGAGTCATGTTCCAGTGGCCGGTTGTGGGCCGAGTATCAAGGAAGTTTAGCTCGGATCGAAGGAAAGGAACCAGGTAAGGTCTCGCTTGGGAAATTATGAAGTGGTTTACATTAAAGAGTTCAGCGATTCGAGATAGTGGCGACTCGCCTTCGTCGTAGCGAATATGACGCCAGGATTGGAAAATAGCGTCTTGTGAGTGCGGCCAGGGGACAATCGAGCCAGTTTCATCTTTGCAATATATCGTCACTGGCTGGTAGAGGGAATTATTGGAAGCATTGGAGGCGACAGCAGCCGACCAGATCAACTAAAGGGGGGAAATTTTCGTCATCAGTTGAAGTAAACTTGAAGATGAAGCACTCGCGTGTCAACCATATATATGTACATACCACATTTGGGGCGGTTAGATAGTTTAACAGATTTGGGGTCCCACTTCGGCCTGATGTTGCAACTGTGATATTGAGGATGCGTTTCGACCGAGCATACGCTTCTTCGAACGTAAGATCGCCCAAGTTGGCGCGCACACACTCCTCTAGGACTTCGGCGTCAAGGAAGTAGCCCTGCAGCAAATACCTTCTAATCCGACGGAGCAGCGTCATTAGCCCGCTGTCAGCGACCAAATTACCACCCCAGAAAGACGGCTGTGATCTCCTCCGCTGACGATCAAAGGCCGACAAATCAATCCGTTCCCCATTTAAGAACGTGAGTAATTCATCCTCAGTATGTACACCAACAAGAGCTGCGATGAGCGCCCCTGTAGCAGTACCGGTGATGATGCGCGGTAGGAGACCCCGCAGATGAAGAGCTTTGACGACTCCTAGATGACAAAGGCCGAAGATCGACCCTCCCTGTAGGAGGAGTGTTGTTCTCCCGAATGCTTGCCGGGTATCGTGCAGCAGCTCTACCTTGGCCTGGGATGTAAAGCCACTTTCGTGAGCTGGATACGTCTGTAACTCCGTCACATGCTTTATAGAGAGGGCGACCTGAGTGATGTAGTCATCAATCAGAGCTTTTGTGCCTACGTAGGAATAGAAAAACAGCTTGGAAGATGTGATATTGCCCAAGTTGCGGACCAGCCCCGACCGGAGAAGGTTGGCCAGCGTCAAGACGTCGTCCTCTTCCCGAGCGCTCACCAGAGCTGCCATTCTCCCAGTGATCAGCCGATAGTCATAGTGTTTGCTTCCTGGATTTTGGCGCCTGTTTTTAACAAATCAACAACCAAAATCTTAGCTTAATGACGGAATAGAGACGTGCGTACCACAGATCAAGACCTCTATCTTGATCAAGGAGAGAGGCAGCCTCCTCCCAATCCTCAAAGCTTTCCGCCGTAGCCATACTATTGAGTAGTCGGCTTCGGGGAGACTGCTCTCTGCACCATGAAAGGAGTTTCTAGGGTATAAATTTTAGTTACTTAAGAGTAAAAGTTGGGGGTAGATGAAGCGGTACTTGGTTCCAGAATAGTACGACATCCCACATCATACTGATGGTCCCGAGCAGGAATGAGTAGACAAGCACGACAAACTGTAGCATCTTGATCGCGGGCTCAAGGAGATCAAGGCGTCAAATTTCCTTCTGGATGTTCAAAACAAGACAGAATGTGTAGTAAGGAGAATACTTCACATGCTTGATGGACTTCCAGTGCGGATGCGGAGGGAGCAAAACGTGGTGGGATGATGATAGTAATGTAATACCTCATCATACCGAGTCATCACACCCCAGATTTTAGACTCCTGATTCCAGCCACAATCCGGCGATGATACGAGGCTTAATTTATGCTTACAAGTTTACACGACTTTCTCCATAAAATCAATCCAAAAAAGAATAAAAAAGGAAATTGGATTGATCATAGCAGCCGAATCGCTTTTGTTATTTTGCTCTACACGCCGCGCACCCCTGTTGAAGAAAGAAAAAAGGCCATATCCGTGGGCACGTAAAAGAGGAACATTTGAAAATTCATAGTCTTAGTTTTTTTTTTGTGCTTTATATCCGCTTTGCGTCTTTATGCAAGTAGGCGAAAATAAAAGTATATTTCTCCAGACATCCCAAACTACCCACCAAAAGCGGACATTACCATTTACTCTTCGACAATGTTGCCCTTCTCAGACACGTACAGACCGTCAAGGAACTAATTGAACCGATTAGTATAAGTTTAGTTGGGTAGATTATACGACCGAGTCGAGCTAGTCTCACCTTTCGGATATCCTTGTTTCGGACTCTGCAGATCTGCTGGATATCGGCGGCGCTCTGGGAAACACCCTCAAGGGAGTTACCGGAGAGCTGGAGCTCATCCTTGACGTTGGTGGAGGTGACGATTTCAACACCGGGCTGGCAAGTCACGCGACGAACGTACTTCTCACCCAAGAAGTTACTAATAACCGATAACCCGTTAGCCACGACACCTATCTCGATTTGCAATTTTGAAAAAAAAAAAAAAAAAAAGGCTCCATGACCAGAAAGATCAAAACAGAGGCATCATATAACCCGCCGCTTGCTTGTCACTCTCAGGTCCAGGCGCTAAATAATTGTACGTAAGGCTGCGCTGGTGGTGGAATTTTGCATACCGGATCTCCACATCATAGAGGCCAGTCTCGGAGTTCTTCTCAATGTTGACGTTGATGGGAAAGTGAGCGTAGACGTAGCGCATCTTGTACTTGAAGCCCTTGGTGACACCGATGATCAGGTTGTTGATGAGGGTGCGGACGGTACGGAGGGCAGCAATGTTCTTGCGGGCACCGTGGTGCATCTCAATGGAGATGATATTCTTTTCGGGACGGCCGAAGGTGACAGCGATGTGGGAAAGGTCCTTGACGAGCTTGCCTAAAGTTGAACGGGAAAAGATAACATGTCAACAACCGCTGTCCAAGTCGGGATTTGGACGCCCATGATAAAGCCGTGCCAAATCTTGAACCTCCTCCTTTGAATGAAAGAAGGGAGAAAAAAATGTAGGCTATGGGTTTATTGCATACCTCGAGGTCCCTCAACGGTCACAGTCCGCGAGCGAATGTGAACCTTCACTGTAGAGCGAAATTCCAATTAGTTTATTGTTTTTTCCCCAATTCGATCTTTAAAGAAATTGCAAGTGTTGTGGACAAAAAACACAACAACCACAAGATCCCTCCTCCCTTCCTCCTGGACGATGCCATTGTGCAGGCAGACACTTTGAAAAAAAAAAATGCCTCCTTCTGACTCTGGCGCAACACCATCCCAACATCTCTCCTTCGTCCAAGAGTGCCATTGATTTCCCCCCTCTTGTCCAAGTCCAACGATATCAAAACGACGAGGAATGTCGAAGCTCACCATTCTCGGGAATTTCCAGCCTTTCGTCGGAGTGAATGTACCGCATCTTGACTGTGTGGGCTGTTGAATGTCCGAGGGAGGATTGTCGAAGTCGTCGTGCGGTCGGTCGTCGAAAGGATCGAAATTCCAATGGCAAAAGCCGCTCTGTCTCGGTGGAGCGAAAATCACGGGGTTGTGCGTCGCTTAGGGCTAAAATGGGCTTAGCGTCAAAAGGTCTAGGGTTCCCAATATTTCCCTCCGTATCAAATATTACCAGGAAAAATACATGCTCCGAGCACACCAGGTGCTATTGCTCTTAATTTCTTGAATTTACTGACCTCGAAAAGCTAGCAAATAATACAAATTACTTTTGTAATAAACTTTATTTCGCTCTTTATTCGATATTTGTAGTCTTTAAATTCCTAATACCTTCTTTTTTTTAAAGGGGAGGGGCCCTTCTATCTGTTCTACTAGCCGAAAGGTCGAAAGAATAAGATATTAGGCAAGCTTAGGTACCAAACTTACCTTCAAGAACCACTCACAAGTCTCCTTGCACCAATCAACACTCGAAATAAAAGAGAGGCTCCAATTCAGTCAATTATACATTATTATCCCATTCCTCTGAAGAAAGAAAAAAATGGTAATCATACAGACAAGTATATACTGGATCGAACAACAAATTGAAACAGGCAAAAATTGAAAAACCATATCCAAGAAAATGTTAGCCCAACTCCAATGCAAACAACCCAAATACAAAACAACATACATCATCTTTGGTAGAAGGGAGGCGATCGCAGGACAGTATTAGACATAGCGACCTAAGTTCGGTAATCAGGGGGAGTTTATTCCTCAAGCGGCTTTCGAGAAACTTCCTGGAGCCCCCCTCTACCCAAACTCTTCAGCTTTGCCGTCAACTCGTCATGCTCATGTAGAGCAGCCACATCATCGCCTCCTCCAATACTCTCGGCATTGACTAGTATATTTGGAACAGTATGACGACCTGTCTTCTCGCCAAGGAAGGCTTGTAACTTAGAGCCCAACGGATGCTGATCTAGCTCCACGACGAAAGGTGTTGGGACGATCGTATACTTCTCGAGAAGAATAGATTTCGCTCTCTTACTGTAGGGACAGTAGGACTTGGAAAAAATAATTACTATAGCAGAGGATACAAGATACATTTAGTAACTCCCCAAAGCTCAGTACGTAGGCAATGAAACCCCCAAGAGAGAGAGAGAGAGAGAGAGAGAGAGAGAGAAAAGGAGGGGATGGTGTGGAGAAGAGGACGTACTCGGTGATCGCTTCAAGATTGAATTCATCTCTGTTTTTACCTCCTCTTGCTCATCAGCCTCTGGTGATATTTCCTGTTGTGGCGGAGGCTGCCCTTGCTTTTCATTCTTGGCTACCTCGTTCCGATCTTTGGGCACAGTCATCTTTGTCCGACCAGCAATGGGGATCTCTTCCATAGCTTCATAGTTAGGTGTTGTATCTTGGGTATCATGGGCCTTAGGGATTGCAGGCTCTACCCGGTCGTAATCATCATGATCGGCAGCTGGTTTAGAGGTAGAGGGATCTTTGTGAATAACTGCACTATCACCGATCCCCGCGGATTTTTGGGCATCGATCGCTGCGACAGTTGACTGGTAAAATCGTTGGTTCTGGACGCTGCGTCCTTCGCCCTGTTTATTCTCCCCGCATCATAGAAAACGTATTAGAGCGTCGCGGTCTATCAATAAAGTAAAGTGGTTGCAAATACTAGACCAAAAAAAGAGGGATGGGAAGAAGCTTACCGAATAATACAAGTACAAAATTATGACTGCCACTGTAGCGAGCGCTGCAAGACGAATGCGACGTGGTGAGAGCATCTTGCGTAGGGAAGACAAAGTCGGGGAGGTAAATAGGGAGTTTATGGCCTTGTGCGTGTTGGAATATAATTGAGTACAGAGTTCGTTTATTCAATTACTATAAATGAAATAAATCAAATACCAATGAACCCCTAGGCGCATCGGTAGTAATGGTGTTGTTCACCCGCAGATTGGAAGGTCGTTATGGTGATGACAACAGGTCATTGGCGCAGTTGGGACACCGATGTTGACAGAGCATTTGGCGGGTAACCAACGCCCTACACAGGTGTCAAAAGGGAGAATGTAAAAAAAAAAATATCCACAGTAAGAGCACCTACTGTTGATTATCTTCTCCAATATTGGTTGGAAGTCAGAATGATGCAAACATTATCTGGGGAAGAGTCCGCGTGGGGGCAGGTGCCTGAGGCGGACCGCAAATGGAATTTCATGTGTCGCCGCCGCAAACGGAATGGAAGCCATTTTTTATTTTACTTTCCTCAATTAGATAAACAGAACAGGGGTTATTCTTATCTTCCAGTCTCCCTAAATTAAGACCTCTCTATATTCCGAATACTATTGAATACCTCCATATTTTTGTTCCATCAATGTGCTCCTTGTTTCATTTGCCCGCCAGTATCTTACAGAGATGTAGAATGAAGGGGAAAAAATACATGCAAATGCATATTAGGAATTAAATTATGAACTACCTATGCTATGATTGGGTATGAGGCTGAGGCTAATGGTATCATGATGGATTAGGATTTTCAAAAAAAAAAAAAGAAAAAAAAAAAAGAAAAAAAAAAAAGGAGGAAAGAAAGAGAGGAGGGAGGAGAGGGGATAAGGGATAGGGGATAGGGTCACCAAGAAAATAGGGGACGGGGAGGCATAAATTCAGAATCGACATATATATAATGGATATATTGGCATAAATGGCTCACAGCTTCAAACCAAAGATGAGCCTTAATATGCCAAACCAATATGCAGATCAACAGCTGCAGAACCTGCTGCAGCAGTCATGAGCAAGTTCCTGTACTTTCTTTTCCCTAACAAGAGAGAGAGAAGATAGAAAACTGGCGTGTATAATCGTCCTTTTTTCAAAAAAAAATTTTTTTTTTTCTCTTTTCTTTTTCTGTTTTTCACCGTGTTCGTCATGATATCCCTAGTCAGGGTAGAAGTAGCCCTGAGCAAAATCAAACTGCAATGATCCCTGAGCGTGTTCCTATTGTTGCTCTGCGCTTGCCTTGAACCACAATCATCCAATCTTCCCATTCCTTGGCAATCTCCATCAAAACATTGCCCATTACTGTGGCAGATGCCATCAGTCCATGACCTTCACCCTCGAGGACTCGAACCTCACAACGCCGCATCGTCTGGCCCAGCCATCGGACATTTTCAACAGGAACACGAGTGTCCCGGCTACCATGATGGATAACAACATTCCGGGTAATGTCGACATAACGGAACCCGATCGGCCGATGCCGCTCAAGACAAACTAGTAAATCCACGGCAGGATTTGCATGTGTGGTGGCTAGTTCCCAGATTTTATGAGTTAGCCGATTATCATAATCAGTTTGGCGTTCCCGTTCCTGTGAGTCTACCACTTCCCGACTCGTCGTGACTTGTGTCTTCACTCCATCGATTGGACGAGCTACTTTGGGGTTATCCACGGGTTTAAAGGCGACATTTTGTGGTGGTTTTTCGCTGCTGGTATGGATCTCAACAGCTACTGGGCTAGATGTATCTTTCACGGTTGCCCTTCGTTTGCTTCGTCGAGGGGATTTGGGGAGGCTAGAGGTGATGCTTGCGCTTGTTGCACTCATAAAGCTTGAGTTGGCAACCTTGAGGATAGAAGTTGGCAGTGCGCGGAGAATCCTTTGAGAGTAGGGAACGGCATTTGTTGGGACAGGCGCTTTATGTGAGCCTATATTAGAGAGCTGAGAAGGTGGAATCCACGGAGCTAGCAAGTGAATCCGACCACGAATATGTTGCGGGATTCTCAAGGCCGTGGCAAGCGCATAGATTGCCCCGGCGGAATGAGCTAGAATAGAAAATTTTGTGACTTTGAGGTGATTACAAACGATTGCAACATCATCTACTTCTTGTTAGTAAATGTGCCGCCTAGTCAAGAAACAAGGGAGGGGGAAAGGAACTCACCAGGCCAGCTCAGAGGATTTCCCGACTCGTTTGAATAAGGACCACTCTCACCAACCCCTGGTCGGTCTAAAGTAATGAGTCGAAGACTCAAAGACCTTGCCAGCTCGTCGTAAAACGCCATAAGGTACCTCGTTAATCCCATACCAAGGCAGCACAGTACCACATGGCCTTTAGGGTCTCCAACTTCTGAAAATGCTATGACACGTCCGGTGGTGGGATGATATACTCTCTGAGTTAGCTTGGGTGAAGATACATATTCCATCACCGCAAGATCAATTGAATCAGCACTTGAAGGCCGTTCTTCGCCCACCAACGAGGCACGGGCGAGGGTAATGGGGCCAGAAGGAGATCGTTTATGGAGTCGAGGAGGTGGAGATTGGGGTTCGATAGACCGCCTATATCGGAGCTTCTCCAGAGGGTCTGATCTTTCGAAAGACTGCCTTGTTCCAAAAGGTTGGGTAGCGCCATTACTAGACTTAGACACGAGCTGAGGGGTATTCCGAGTAATGGATCTGCTCTTTCCTGTCATTACAGCTGGAGATGGAGCGCTCTCATCATTCTCCAGCGCCACCCGTTGGGCGTCTTCCAGTCGGCTTACACCACCACTAGGATCGCTGGGGAGTTGTGGTTGTTCGGCGGACAAAACCGGCTGGTCGGGTGTGTTATTTGTTTCCAACTCTGTTTTAATTTTTTGTTGTTGGTCTTTCAGTTCTTGAATCCTCTTCGTTACCTGTTCGGCCTCACTCCCAACACCCGATATCCCACTATCCACTTTTGTTTCTCTACTAGCAGTGGAGGAGTAACGACTATGACGTATGGACCTCCGTTGTCTAGGACTTGATGAGAAACTATGTCGCAATGAGGACTCGCGCGCCGGAATGACTCTTCCGCTTCCAATTCCGCCGGGTGTGCTAGGTGCACTCTCACGAGTACTTTGCAACGAGGTACGCTCCTTCGCGGTAGTAGCAGTGTATTCTTTAGGAAACTCCATGATAAAACTGCCTGGTTGCCCTTCTTCCGCAACACCAGCCATAGAGTGTAGGGAGCGCAAACTAGCTCTACTGCGAGGGGTATTGTGCCTTAGGCCGTCGGTAAAGCTACTAGTTTTTCTCAATCGCTCTGCTTGTTTGTCCTTGTCACTGCTAAACTCACGCGACGACTTCTTTAAAAGACTAAATTGGCTCCTAAGACTCTTCCTAGAACCCGTTGAGTGGATGCTGGCAGCAGTTGAAACACGGGGTCCGGGCTCTGTTGTTATCATGCCAAACACCGAGTCTTCGCCGGAGACCTTGAGCGAAGTGTACGAGCTTCTCGATGTAGGCCGTGCCGGAGATGATGGTTGGTCAAAAGTAGATTTAGACTTGGGAGATTGAGGCGCCCTAGCCATACGGATAACAGGTGAAACTGCAGCATCATCTGGGTGCAGGAATGGGCTATGTGGCCGCTCCTCAGGCAGATTCTGCGCACCATAAGTCACGCCAAAGCCATTCTGACTTGGTGGCCGTTGGTTGGAAACAGCAAGATTCTCGGGCGGCAGGAAAACCGACGATGAGGAGTTAGAATCTGCGTCTATGCGCGGTACGTTGTCAAAATGGGATTGCAGCGGTATGGAGATGGTGGAGAGGGAGGATATAAGCGACGTAATTACTTCGGGCGAGGCTGGGTCCAACGCGGTGGAGGGGTGGGAAGAATGTGAGCGCGAACGTTCGGTTTTGCGACGTCGTGACAGAATGGAAGAAGGCTGGAAAGGGGGTTCAACAGTGGTAGTAGACGAAGGGTGCTCCATGACAACTATTGGCAGGGACTATTATAGTCGTCCAGGAATCTTATCCCACCACTTGTGGGCCAGGATATAGTCACCGAGGATATATGCGGGAGACCGTAGTGCGAACTTTCATGATCCAGTGGGAAAAGCAGGAATCGAGGGAGAGCGAACTAGCCTAACGGTGTCAATCAATAGATTGTTGACGCTTTACGCATGTGCCAGTCAGAATGTATGGAGTATGTAAGCTTAAGGAGCTAGGGCAATCTTGACGAGAGTCCCCTTGCGGTATATGCAAGCCCCCTTGCCGAAAAGTTGTTTATCTCCAGTAAGAAACGAGGGAGGTGGAACCGCAAATCTAGGAATGGAATCGGGTAAGAAGGGAGGAAGAAAAGGGTAAAAGGTAAATAATCACAAGAACCGAGAGGAATTTGTGGATAATGGGGCATAAAGAAAAGCAATAAAGATTAGTAGATAGAAAAACTACTAGTCGAAAGATTATGTGGAATAATAGAAAAGGAAAAAGGGTCAGAGAAGGAAAAAAAAAAAAAAAAAAAAAAGTTCATAAAAAGGAGGTATGAAGAAAATTAAGTTCAGATAGGCACGAGATAAACCAGAGCGAGGGGCAAAAAAAAAAAAAAGAAAAAAAAAGAGAGAGAAAGAAAGGAAGGAAAAAGAAAAGAGAGAGTGTGTTATGAGGTAAAAATATATATATATTATATTAAAAGGAAGGGATGGAATAATAACCAAAAGGACTGGAAAGATTAAAAAATGAATGACATTGGGTGAGTTAATTATGATAGTTTGAAAGTATTAGTTAGTTACTCTAGAGAGAGAGAGCTGACAGAAAGAGAGTATCCAGAATAGGGAGTGAACTGAGAAGCCCGGATTGACCTTGTTGGACGGCATTGAGTGAATCTTGTAGGCCTGATTGGCCAATTGGAAGAAGTCATCCAGTCAAGTCCTTTGAAATCAGGAATATTATTTGCTTGATATGACCCCCAAGCCCCCCCGATTTAGTTTAGTTCTCTGCACCGCATCCACTCATCCATTCCAAAAGCTGAAGGTGCCCTCCACAGAGTTCGCAGATCCAAATTTGAGGGATTCGGTGAACTACAACTGTCTCACGCATCGAGCTCCAAGGGACTCCGTTCTCCCTATCAGGGGCTGTAAGGAAGAAGCAGACGACGATGATTATTGTGTGGTTGTCTTGCGGGGGAGGGGGGAACATCACCAATAAGGATTCATGGTCATAGTTAATCCATCCATAATGAAATAATAAAGGGTAGGTACTTGGGAAGGATTAACCTTTTCCTTTTTTTTTTTTCCCTTTTTTTTCCTTGATAGAAACAAACCAGGAGCCAGTCAGAACTCGGTCGTGGTCTTAGGGTGACTCGGTCCCTTGTTAATAATGTGAATAAATAATTATTACTTGCCGTCCCTCCCTAAGAAACAACATTATGGATAATAGTTTCTCGTGTCCAGTTGGTCCTTGCGATCGAAGAGAGGATCCTTCATGGCGACTCCTCTTGAGTGTGGAAGTCCAACCTACCTATCAGTAAACTCACCTAGTAGTAGGTAAGGTCTACTTCAAGTTCCCCACTGAACCACTTTTCTAAAAATCATTTGGTCCCGACAGATTAATTGCGTTTCGGTTTTATTCGCGCTTATGATCTCAGGCCCCGAAATGACTAACAAATTGATCTTGATAATATATAATATGGACACTGGATAGGTATAGACGGGAAAAAATATGATAGATAGATAGTTCTGGTATTACTTCACAATTGATGACCTCTTTGGAGCTGTGGGTCGCGTCATTCACGAAACTCGACATGACAAACTATACCTATCTACATATCAACTAATTAATACTCATAAGAATAAAGGATCGGTCGGCCATTTGACTGATTCCAGACTGGATTCGAAACTTGAGGGCAAATTCGGTCTCACTAAACGGACACCGATCCAATCACTTCCGTTAGACCATCCACAATTGCTCTTGTCGGGTGACTTCTAACCGCTTAGTCCAATGTAGGTACACTACTAGGTCAGGACCAACTCCTTAGTGTCTCTCCCCCTTGTCTCCAACCAAATTTGATAAGGTATGTGAAGGAGGGGGAGTGTTGATCGAGTCGACCGTTAGACTGCAGCAAGGTACTATGACGTCTTTAAGAATAAACAACACTACCTATCATTGCGCAAATTCTGAATCAGGACTGTCCTTGACCAGCCACTTGCAAAGAGATCGATCGATGTTAGGGTTAGATTGGTATTATTATTATGTTTCTGCTTCTATTGTGCGAGACATGATAATGCCTAGGCGGGTAGCTAATCAGTTCCCTTGACTGATCTACTAGATAGGTATTGGTACAAGACAAAATTGTAAGTGGCTTAAACTGATGACATGGAGAAGTAAGCAGTGTTTTGGTGAAATAGGCGCTTTCCTACATGGGTTTTACTATTGAACTTTAATGTGCAGAAGACATTATGCATAGATGCATTAAAGGTGACCTTTAAACATGATATCGATAATATACAATTAGGATACCAGGAAATATTGCCTCTCCCCTCCCTAACCCTGGCCTTCGCCGCTATTTCCCATGTTTCTACTCCCCAGGCACCTACAAACACTCGAGGCGTGCTTTCACCGACCTTTGAGGATCAATAAGAGTCGAAATTTGCACTCTTTAGTGCTATGAAAGGGTTAAATTAGGCTATTCGCTGGAATTATGTGCAGGAATATAACACTTTGAAGTTGACGTACGTATTGGGGGTTAAATTGTCACCATCCCTCTTTTACTTATGTAGTTTTAATTTTAATTTTTTTTTTTGTTTTTGTAGTAATATAGAAATTTTTCTAGATCTCTAGGCGTTATGCGAATTAAAGAATAACTAATTGTGTAAATAGCTCGTTCATAGTGAAGCTTCCGTGTAGGCAGGAGCGTATATATAAAGTGTGGAGGAACATCTCAATTTTTGGAACTTGGGAGGCGCTTAAATATAGATTAATGGACAAATAGATAGCGGTCAACCTAGGTGAGGAAAAAAAAAAACAAAAAAAAAAAAGTGAAAAGGGGGAGGGAAAGAAAAAATTAGAATAATAAAAGTTGGAAGAAGTAGATGCATGCCTCTTCTCACTGAATTCCACATTAATGGGCGTCCTTTTCCATTTGGCTTCCAGAGCCTTGGCATGTTTGAGAGCACGATGGGGCTGTCGTGGACCATCAAGAATCTGGATGTGGCTTGGCAAACAATTGGCCAAAAGTTACCACAACCCCGCGGTTTGCCTATTTAAGATCTTATCAAGCGCAAGCTCTACTAAACGCTCTCTCATCGCCTTCCAAGGGGTTGAAATCTGTCCGTAGGACAAGTTACTTCCCCCCAGTTGGCCGCAAAGGTGTTTCATTCGACGTTATCTAGGTAGATATGCGGTGACCAGCAGCTGTACAAAGCAACCTTGGTCCGCAATGGACGCTTACCCTCAAGACTATGTCGCCCACAACCTTCCATACATCTTACTTTCTGGACTCGAAAATGGCCCCGAGGATGACTCAGGTGTGGCACCGACCAGTTACCCCTTTCTCAAGGAGAATGGCATCAAGATAGAATCAGACTTCCCCCTCGTAATTGGCCCAACTGCGGAGGCACTGCGAAGTGTCCTTATCAACGAAGATGCGTCACGAGTGCCTTGGGATCCGCAGGACGATATATGCGCAGTGAACTCCGGGATTGAATTTAAAATTAAGTCTATTGGACGGGTACGTTATACTTTCCAGTGCCGGCGATTTGGAGCTTCGGATATCAGAATCCCCGATCGGACAATTTCCTCATCACAAAATGTCCTTTGAATTTGCTTCTATTTGAGATGAACCTTGACCAGTAGGAATAATTGACTGACTTTTGTGTAGACCTATAGACTTCCCCCGCGCAAGGCTGACCCCCCTCCGGTTTCCCCTCCAACAAGCCCGCTAGTCGGACATGGTAGTGATATATCGCCTGGCTCGTTTGCTGTCCTTCATTCACCTATATCTCCTTTAACACCGCATTCACCTACGTTCCCAGATGGCATAATGACACCACTATGGGTTACAAAACACCAGGAACTTGTGCCCGCCGCAGTTATCAATTTTTTCCCATTTTGCATGGACCCTAATATGACCTCCCTGCGTGATAATCAATTGAAAATCGAGATCAATGGTCTCAAGAAAGAGTGGACTTCCTCTGGCTACAAAACCCGCTTTATTGTGGTGCTCTTATCAGAGGAAAGTGATGATAATGACCTCGCGGACGCTGATGAACGGGTAGTAAGCATTCGGAGAGCAACCAACCTGGACCAGAAGTCTATCTTCCTTCTCCCGTCTGATGTAACATTAGAGGATATAAAAGACTTCACAAAGTCTTTGTTGTCGCTTCTTCAGCCATCTCTAGTGGAGTACTACCGGGATCTTTCTAAGCATGCTCGGCGGAAACGGAATAGAAGCAGTATTCCTCCTCCCACCGCACCACCTACAAGTGGAACATCTCAAACCCTTTCTCTCCAGGGATGGAATACACGATATGAATTCAAACTTGGAATCTTTGCAGAATTCAGACGAGAAATAGATGCGGCTCTGAAGAACTACGAAAGTGCATATGAAACCCTTTTTGGACAAGAGGTGTTCGAAAATATTGCGGGTTGGGACCCAAGATTTAATGATGCTCGTTTATTAGCCGATGCCCTTGCCATACGAATAATTCGGTGCCTGTTGCAAACAGGTCACACGACTGCTGCAGTAAGGTCATGGGTTAATCATCGTAATCACTCGCAGGATATTGTGAACAGGCGTGGGAAAGGCACGAGAAATTATGGATGGGAAGCTTGGGAAGCTAGATGGTCGATGGTTATGGCCCAACTCATTCACCAAGCCAAGATTCCCCAGTTGGCCACGGTTGGCATTCCCCAGGATCAGTATAAGGAGCAAAATTCCATTTTTGTCCCACCGGAGAGGGGTACAAATGTAGATGGATTGACCCCTTGGGAGCAGCTACATCACGAGGGGTACTGGCTGTACCGATCTGCCAAACACACCATGCAAAGGCGAATTTTAGCCCAGCAAATTCCTTTTGAAGATCGGACACCACCAGGGCAGTCTCCCGCATCTCAGATAGCTAGCAAGGCGTATCTTTATGACACCTATCTTGCCCCAGAAACTCATGTTGAAGCCCCGCAAACGGGAACCGCTGGTTTTGATCATTCAGCTCTTATACTGAATGCTCTAAAGGCGGCATTGGTTGAATTTTCGAAACGTGATCAAGTACGGAAGACGGAGAGTCTCAGTCTAGAGATAGCAGAAGAATATATGCAGATTGGCTTATGGTTAGAAGCACACAATATTCTTCAACCGCTCTGGTCAACGCTTACTTGGCGGCGTTCGGGATGGTGGGAACTTATGGCAAAGTTCGGCTGGGCTTTGCGAGACTGTGCACTCCGGACCCATGATCACGACACCGTCCTAAAAGTTGACTGTGAATTACTCAGTTGGGGTGAGACTCCTTCAATTCTTCATTTTCTGTTACTAGTGAAGTTCCTGACAGTTCCCTCGTTTAGCGTTCCCCAACAGACTTGACTGGGATTATGACATTCACAAAAGCCTCAATGACCTTCCAGTGACCAAACCAAAGCCATCTATCGTGGTTAGGGCCGAGGATGTTATACCAAGTAGTAAGTTTTGTAGTCCTTAGCCTGTAATGATATCTGCTTATCTCTCCCCGCCTCTATAGTCATGATGTCGTTTGTATTTCAAAAACCTGAAGGCAATGTTGGCGAGCCCCTGCGTGGTCAGCTTGTAATCAAGTCATGTGCCCAAAGATCGTCAGCTCCTCTTAGGTTTTCTGGCCTAAAACTTGCCTTTGAAGGATGCCTTCGTCCAATTAGACTGCAATCTGACCAAAATACAAAGGCTGACACCACAACTCCTTGTATTATATCATCCCCCTCACTCCGCGACCCGAGTATTTTATCCGATTCGTCGTCTCTCCAGTCTCCTACAAGCGTTTTGACAGCACTAGTGGGAATAGCAGATTTGACCCTTGGGCCGGGCCAGACCAAGGTATATGATCTAAAGTGTATTCCTCGAGAGGCTGGTGAATCACGAGTCGCCTCAGTTGCTGTGCTCGTTGCGGAAGAAAAATTTGAGCTTGGATATGCTGTCACCGATTTATCACAGCAAGAGGGCATTTGGTGGCAGGAAACATCGAAAGGTATTACTAGGAGGAGGATTGGAAAGGGTAGGGACGTCAGCCGATGCAGGATCCTACCTAAGCCGCCAAAGATACGAATCACGGTTCCAAATATTAGGAATACGTACTATACTAATGAGCGAATTATCTTAAACCTCGTGATACACAATGAAGAAGACGAGGCTACCGAAGTTTCGGCCGAGGCGAGACTCTTTGGCTCTTCTAATTCTGCAGCAAAGATCGTATGGCTTGATGAGGCAGATTCACCCAATGACCGTCGTGAGTCGAGAACTAATACTCCGATTGAGGAAGTCTCTCATTTTGTCAAACGCCCGATTGGAACCTTGGAGAGCTCAACTCAACACGAACTAACTATTGTTCTCGCCAACACCGATGACGCTTTTGAATATGAGCTCGAGATATCCGCGGTGTATAACCTTGTCTCTGATGTCCAGACACCGATTATCGCTACTACCCGCGTAGCTGTGCCGATAATACGGCCGTTTGAAGCTAATTATGAATTTCTACCGCGGCTGCACCCTCAGCCATGGCCAGACTTTTTCGCCGTCGACAATGATTTGATTGGGACTCAACAGGCTTCAAAACCTGGAGGCCTGCAACAAAAGTGGTGTCTAGATACCAAAGTTGTTTCTTTTGCCCGCGAACCTCTTATCATTGAGCAAATGTCGCTCGCGCTACTTGGACTAAGCGGCGGGGCCACCTCCCATATTGGTCCTGAAGTGGTTGTTAGCCCAGAAGCGTTGGAGATCCTTCCTGAAGAGCTTCGGCAGTCTAATTTTATTCTAGATATCCAGAAGCTAGTCTTGGGTGATCGGCGACCTTCTGGATTGAATCTAGCATTAGCAATCCAGTGGCGGAGGGGCGGGGATGATTCGAGCGACTCATCCACAACGACGACTACACTTGCAATTCCGCGGTTTGCCATCCCCGCGGGGGAGCCACGGGTGCTCGCCTCAGCAACTCCCTCGAACAAGCTATCCGGAATGATACATGTCGAGTACACGCTTGAAAACCCGTCTCTACACTTCCTCACCTTCAATTTAACAATGGAGGCCAGTGAGCAGTTTGCTTTTAGTGGACCAAAAACCATGGTGGTTCAGCTAGCGCCATTGAGTCGGCATACTATCCGATACAACCTGCTGGCATCAAAACGGGGGTTGTGGATCCAACCACTGCTTATTGTGGTGGATACCTACTTTAACAAAACGCTACGAGTACTTCCAACGGAGGATATGCGCTCTGACAAGAAGGGAATCTTGATCTGGGTTGATGCTGATGATTAGAAGATGTTGATAGTCATGGTGGAGAAACTATTTTATTCCTTCCTTAATATGTATCATGGCCATCTAGAGGAGGCAATTGCCATAGTGTAGGTAGTGCAGCATGGGCCCTGTAGAATACTCGGCTAGGTAGAATGACGATCTCATACCTTCCGACTGAGTCGATTCCTCGCCAAGCTGCCTTAGGTATTATTATGCATCACGTGGATAGCCCTTATCACGCGGCAGCTGGTCCCTAAAAGGACTAGTGGCGGCGATCGGAGAGCGCCCGCAGCTTTCCCTTTCCGTTAGGCGGAGAGACTCAGACTGAAAGAGACGCAAGAGACACAGTCAATCATCCTCTTCCCTGCTCTCTTGTTCCATCACCACGGTTTGAATTGAATCTTTGACCCCCTTCAGGTGGGAAGCCCACACTGTCTATCGGGAAATCTTGTTTTCAATATCCGCCAGACTCAAATTTTCTCCCTCCCTCCCTCTCTCCACACCGACCAGTCCCCAGCGCCTGCCGTTCTACTCTCGTCCCATTTCCTTGGTTTCAACTGTAGCCATGGCAGCGCAGGCGGCTTTGATCAGTGATACAATAATGGGCATGAAACGAGCCCTTCGCAATGAAAATGATTGTATGCTTTTTTGGATCTGGGATTCTGTTTCTGTTTTCGTTTTTTCCTTCGCGCATTGCCTAACCTTGACCCGGCTTTAGATTCAGGGCCCGACGACCAGATTACGCAGCCGACAAACAGAGGTAACAAGCTACGAGCAAATGCAAAATTTGTGCGGGAGGGCGCACTGGGGTATATTTATTCCGAGGAGCTTTATAAACAGGTTGGCCCATCCCATGTAACCCCTCATCTAACTGGAACTGCAATCGGTAGAAGAACCGCTGGCTGGCTCTGAAGTTGTGGAACGCTAACGATGGTTCAAAACTTTTTTTAATTGTTTCTAGAAAATCGAGCATGCTGGATATACTCGTTATATCCTTCAACATAATCCTGTGCGCTACGACTCTGAAGGCGATGAGCTCGATGATGATGACGAAGATTCAGAGGCGGACGCTGCGGCGGCGGAAGAAAACCCGTTCTCTGAGATTGCATTGGAACGTATGTTTCTACCCCCACCTTCCTATGGCTAAGGACTACAGGGCTAATATTTGCTCCTTACATACAATTAGAATTCCTATGCCCTTTGAAGCATCCATCTGAACTACCTACCCACCCTTCACTATCCAACGTTTATACATCCAAGGCTCTTCGGCACATGACGCAATCTATTGAAGCCAAGCTTCGTCAGGAGCGAGCCCTTCTGTGGCGGGCTAGAAATCTCCATCGACAATTCCTTGGAGATGGATCCTGGGCACCCTGTGGCATGTTTGAAACAGCCGAGGATAGGTGGATTTTTGAGCCTAAAATGGCCAGTGCCGGCCATACTCCCCCCATGCCCCAGTATGAAACAAATGGGGTTGCGAACCCATCTGGTAGTGGAAGACTCAATGTTCCGATCGACAGGGCTCGTGAATCTACTTCACTTACAGGTTCCAGGAAGGAGCTCAACATGACACAAAATCCCACACACGCCGGGGAAGATATTGAAATGACAGATGGCCAAAACCAAAGAATAAATGATTCAGACACTCCGCGATCGAAGGCGCCAAAGTTTGAAGAAGTAGACACACCTGTTGGAGAGCTCCCACAGCACCCAGAGCCGGGGACTAAAATTAACGGGAAAAAAGCCGAAAATCTACAACTTGAACAAGATCGAATGTCGGACTCTGATGTGACAGTGGACAGAGAGCAAAAAGAGAGGACAAATACTGATTCAGTTGTCAGCTTGGGGAACCCGGGACAATCAGCTAAGAGTAAGGACGATATTATAGACAAGGATATCGAAATGCAAGATGGATCATCACCCGAACCGCCTCGACGGATGACGACAAGAGCCCAGGCCAATGCAGGCAATTCACAGGATAACGAGTCAGGACGTGTTTCCCCTTCCCCATCTAGTGACACACTCAGTTCCCTCCCAACACCTCATCCCCTCTACCTCGTTCCGGATTCGACACGGCCGGATCCGAACTTTGGCCTACCACCTAATGAGGCAGAGGATACGCGACGCCTGCTATGGTCTTATGTTCAGAAACAAGAGGAGACTGTTCGCGGGTTCGAGCACATGTTGGAGAGTCTCCTTCGGGCCTGTCGCATGAAGGAGGACGTGTTTGAATGGTGCAAAGCGGAAGGCCATGTCGGGGAGCTTAGCGACGGGGAAGATTGGTACGATCGAGAGAAATGGGGACTTGCGGAGGGCGAGGACCTTAAGAAAGGCGCGGATGAGGATGACATTGAACCCGTTGAAGAGAGCCGGACGTCCAACAAACGTGGTCGAGGTCGTCGCGCATAATGGCCCCTCTCTCCCGGGAAAGTAAACGCTCCTGCGTGAGTTCTTCTTTCATGTACACACATTTGTGCTGCTATCAGTCTTCCTTGTTATATATAGATCCATAGCGTGGAGTTGGCGGGCTTTTCTATTTCTTTTCTTTTTTTTTTCTTTTTTCTTTTTTCAGGCCCCGATTACTGTGTCCTCTCCTGGATTTATTAGTCGGGGGTCATTATTACCCTTTTATTTGATGGCAATTCATGTGGAATACGTTCTTATTAGGATTCTTTTCCTAGTCCTTATTTTTTCCCAGGAGAAGGAGGGGCTACTGTGATTGATGATATCTAATGTTTTTTGATGTTCACTTTTTATATTGATGATACCAATATGATCTTGTTGTATTCATCTTATACAAAAAAAAAAAAAAACTAACAATACTTTTAAGTTAATTAATAGGTTGATAAAAATCATAAAATAATAATACAGTAGGTAGTGTAACCACCCCACTCTAATATCTATTAAATGTGTAAAGTAAATATTCTCACTTTAATGCCCAGCCGACCCATTGTTCTAATGTTGAAGAGCAATTTTACTGTTGCCTCTCTCCCTCTCTCTCTCTTTTTTTTTTTTTTTTTTTTTCCCTCAAGGTAGAGAAATACCTAGCCCTAGTAGGTAGGCCCAGTTCATGCACATCATTTCACATGTCCATGTCCGTTTGTCCTGTGATGGTGAAATGATCAAGAGACCCACTTTAGATCTGTAGATGTTGAAAGTCCCAGATCTCTCTATCTCCCCCCTTCCCGAATTCAATCTTGCTTTCGATAGAATTCCGTACTTGTTTGGTTTCTTTGCCTTTTCCTTTTCTATGATATCTTTCCTTTCCTTTCGTTCTCTCTCGAGGGGTAAAGGAGCCAAAGAGATTTAAACGTATAAGATTGCAAAGTAGAAAAGCGACCCACCACTTTGTCTTTCCAAGTTTCGTTCACACTTAATCCAGCCGGGAAGAAGAGAAGAAAAGAAAAGGTGGAAATAAACCTCTAGTGATGGACGGATGGGTGGAAACAGAATTTACAAGCTCTTTCCACCCTGCTTCAACTTGGCACGCTCCCGTTCCCGCTTGGCGTAGATTTCCGCAGTGAAGGGACTACATGGGGACAAGAAAAAAGGTTGAGTTGTGGTCAGCGCGAATGGTCATGATCCTCTCTACTTTTCCCACGTACAAGTAGTAATAGGAGTAGTGGTACGAGTAGGATGAGGGGGGAAATGGAAGAGCAAGAACTTACTCCTCCCACCGCAAGGCAAACCAGTAGAGAACAAATACTTCCACGGTCAAGAGGAGACCGGCAACCTTGCCTCTGTAAAGAGCCACGCCAAGGAAATTCAAAGTGCTACCCCAGTACATGGGTGAACCGGTGACGTTGAAGGGGAAGCCAGTGACGGGGGCATCCATGAGGATACCAAAGTAGTCACCCAGATAGGTTCCGGTCACACCGAGAGCATACATGCTGGAGAGGACCAGAACAGAACCGACGGCGAAGAGGGCGCCACCGAGAATGGGTTGGTGCATGGGGGCATAGTAAGGTTGGTCTTCGAGAGCTAGTTGGTAGATGTGGTCGCGTAGGATGCCAAGGGAGAAAATCACCACGGCCAGAAAGTAGCAGCCGAAGTAGGCATTATTGCCGAATATACGGGTTAGGATGTGAGAGCGATATTCTACAGAGATGACACATGAATAATGAGGGGGTGGGGATATATGTATAGGAAAAAAAAATAAAAAAAAAAGAGACTGTAGTTGCAGCTTTGTGTGCGTGTGTGGATATATTTGGTTCTGTTGTTCTAGAGTGCGGAGTTGATGAGGAGGGGTTGAACTAACCAGCGCGGGCAACGATGCTAGAGGGAATTGTCAATTGGATCTATACCATAGAAAACAGGAAGAAAGAACAAAGAAGATAATACAGGGGTAGAATATGAATATGAATATACTTACTTCCAGAAGATCGGGTTGAAGGCAATGGATAGAGCAGCCCCTTAGACAAGTAGAAGAATTACGGTTAGAATCACATGCGGGGAGCTCCCAGGTACCATACGATGGATGAGGACCACTTACATTTTAAAGTATCTTGGGAGAGATCGACGAAATCTGTTAGGGAAGCCATGGTCACAATTGAAAAGATAAGAGAATCGAGACTGAACCAAGAGATTCCTGTATCGAGTGGAAGTGGTTGGTGGAGGTTATGTTGTTGGGGGAGGGTGGTTGATGATGAGGTGGTCAAAAAGTGGAGAGAAAAAAACAAAAGAAAAACGGCCCAAACGGGTATGACGTCTTTTGTGTTTTGATCGGGGTATTTTTTGTTATGTAATTTTCTTCCGGCGAGGCTAAACCGTAATGGGGAGGATTTTGGGGGCACAGGAGAGACGAGGCTTATTGTCCTGTGCAGCTAACACCCGCTTTCAGATGTCAGGTCTTGTGATGTAGTGGTTAGCATTTGAGGCTTTGATTCTCTTCGTCTCCTCACCTCCTGGGTTCGAATCCCAGCAAGACCTCTCTTCTTCTTTCTTTCTTTCTTTTTTTTTTTTTTTTCCTTTCCCTTGTTTTGTGTTTCACTATTTCCGTCGGTAACTACGGAGTATCCTCAGTCCCCGCTTGACCAAGCTTTCTCACCGCCTGTGTTCTTATCGATCTATCATCATCATCATCATCAGCACTTCCACCATCAGTGCTGTACTAACTATCTCCAAAGGGGAGGGACTAATATTAATACTACCTAACCTAGTAATTACCCTTGGTCTCCGCTTCCTACTTGGTCTTATATTCCTTTTTAGTATTTTATCTATCCCTCCCCTTCTTCCCTTAGAAAGAAATCACCATGCAATCACATCTCTCCCCGGTATCTCTACATCGGTGAGAATGTCCTTGAACCGCCGTGACTATGTTTTGCTGGGCCTGGGTGTGTTCATCGCTTGGGGACTTGTCGTTCGCTGGCTTCCAGTCCTGAGGTATCTTGGGTATGCCTTGTTTCTGGGGGCTTTCCTCTCCTCAACCACCTTACTGGGGCTTGTCCTCCTCACAACCCGAACATCTTCCGCTTCCAAGCCTACCTGTCCCAAGACCCTCCCCGTTGCCTTTGTTTCCCGACACCATTGGGGAAAGGAAGCACATAAATTTCAGACTCAATCTCAATATACACCGGAATCTCTTTACGCCCAATCCTTCATTGTTTCGGAGGGTATCGATGAGCTGCTGTCCTTGATTACCCGCGATTTTGTTTTTTCCTGGTATCGAGATATCAGCCCACGCTCAGCTTTCGTGAATGAGGTGGACCGGCTCATACGGATAGCGGTTGGAAACCTGCGGGATAGGCTACTATCGGAAGATATTGTCTCTCTCATCGTCTCCCGTATCTTTCCCATTCTAACAGCACACCTCAAAGAGTTCGACGTCGCAGAGCGATCGGTACGGGGAAGACATCTCACTAGAAATTTTACTGAGTCCGAGGAATTGGATCTTGCTATCGCAAGTAAGTATCGCGATGGCCGACTGCATCCCGCCGCCGTACTGTCACTTTCGGATCAGAAGGCTGTAGAGCAGGAATACTTGCGGAAACTTTCTGTTGGGTTACTGCCGCAATTGTTTCCGAAGACTGCTCTCAACAGTCGCATAGTTTCTGTACTAATAAGGGAAATCGTTGCGTGTGCCGTGCTTTTCCCCCTCATCTCAATACTCTCCGACCCCGATACTTGGAATCAGTTGATGGAAGCGTACGGACGAACTGCTATTCAAGACCGCAAAACAGTGCGCAAACTACGGGCTGCCCTGGATGAACATGCTTCGCCGGTTCCAAAATCGAAACGTGGTAGTCACTTCCCACGCCTTGCCCCTCACGATTCGGAACGAGCATTTGAGCGATTTGTCCGAGCCATCCGACGGTGCAACAATCTTTCCGATGCTCGGCGGTTTAGAGCCCTTGTTGCGAGTCAACTGAAACGTGAAACAATGGTAGAGGGACAGGACCCAGTCTATCTCCGGCGATTGGAAACGGGCAAAAGGGTGCTGGACCAAAAGGTCTCCAAACTTTCCACCCCCGGTGGGGTCCAGACCTCGCACACCTCAGCGGCTGCGTCGCATTTCCGTCGCAAGAGCTCGTCCGCGACGCATGAGGTGTCTCTAGTTGACGTGATGCATGATGCTTCAGGCCTCTCGTATTTCATGGAATTTATGGACCGCCAGCAGCTCATGTCGCTTGTACAGTTCTGGATTGTGGTTGATGGGTTCCGCAATCCGCTTGAAGATGATTTTGGTGATGAAACGTCTCCGGACTCGACAACCTGGACAACTACGGATAGAAACGACATGGCTCTTATCAACGAGACATACCTCACCAAACCGGAGCTGAAAGTGACCAGTGAGTCTCGTCAACTCGTAAAAACTTTCCTAAGTGCGGGGTCGCGTGCTACCCCAGCGCAGTATCGCAAAGCCCGCACAGTAATTCTCAGCACCCAATCTGCTGTTCTGGAGGAACTCCAGGATGTGTACTATCCCAAATTCAAGAATTCAGATCTTTACTACAAATACCTTGCGTCCGATGAGGCCTCACATTCTAGCTCCCATGCCTTGTCAACACCTGCATCTCCCCAGACCCCCGCTGTCGTTCCGGAAGCTCGTGGTAGACGGCCATTACCTCCACTGATGGGCCGAACATCATCTCAACCAGGCCCGAAGTCGAAAGATCTACGAAGAGCCGCTGTCTCATCTAATGATGTACGAAGTATGGGAAAGCTATTCGACGATGACGAGTCCCCGAGGCGTTCGATAGATTCTGAACGATCTGCCCCTCTGTTTGATGATGAATATGACACTGATCCTCTTGCAATGTCCACTCAAAGTCTGGGTAGAGAAAATGGAGAGAATGAAGCGAGCCAGAGCCAGGTAATCGAAAATATGGAGGCTGCCCTGAATGACATTATCACAAACGAGCCGAAGAATGGTCGAATTGAGGATTTGAAAAACTCAGAGACATCTCCACGCAGCTCTGTTGAGTCATCTAGAGTGGATGGTAGGGTAATTGAGGATAATAAAGTGAAGCCTAGCATCGCTTCTCTGGGGCTGATAGACCGGTCCTCACGTCATCACGGAGTTTTTGACGACGATCTCTTTCCAGACCAACAGAAATTCATTGAAGATGAATATGAAGAACCAGTTGGAACAGATGATAAAGACTCGGCTGATGAAGTTCATGAAGCAGCTCCTGGAGATCTTGGGCTGACAGAAGCGATTGAAGCGCTCACAGCGGATATCGAGAAACTCAACTCCCAAGATTCTGTAGTGGATACCTTGACTCGAAAGGCTGAGCTCACGAATAATACCGCAGAGCTTAGAATTCTACGAAAGTCCAAAGCTAGCATTCAGCGCGAGATTCATCGTAAGGAGATGCAGCGACAACAATACATCATCCAAGAGAGTGATAACAGCCTATATGGCCGGTCGACCGTCCGAATTAAGTCCATTGTCGTGGGTAAAGAGCAGGACGGTCGAGAATTCGCCATGTGTATGCCTTCCCCTTGTTCCCCAAAAATCCCCCCCCCCCATCAAAACACCAGTCCATTCTAATGTTATTTATGTATTTTTTTTTCAGATGTTGTCGAAGTGCAAAGAAACGCCGGTGAGCAAATGCCCGCAGCCTCCTGGGCTGTCGCCCGCAGATATAGCGAGTTTCATGAACTTCACCACCAACTACGTCTGCGCTACCCATCTGTCCGCCACCTGGAATTTCCCCGACGTCGTATGGTCATGAAACTTCAAAAGGAATTCCTTCAAAAACGCCGCCTCGCTCTAGAAGCATACCTTCAGAACCTTCTGCTCCTCCCCGAGGTCTGCCGCAGTCGCGACTTACGAGCCTTCCTCTCCCAACGAGCCATAATCCCCCGCGACAGCACCAGCAACGAAACTGGCGAGACGAAAGACCTGGTTACCCGTATCTACAACTCCGTGGCTGATGGTATGGATGATTTTCTCGGCAACTTTGGCGTCCTCGACCAACTCTCTATCGCCGGCCAAAACCTAATCTCTGCTGCCACCACAACAGCTACCGCCGCAAACCAATCTCCTACTACGCTCACTGGCGGTGGTGGCAGTAGTGCAATTATTTCTACAACAGATACCACCAACCTTGCAACCGAAGATGCAGTCACGGCCGCTGAAGCCGAGGCTGAACTTAATGCTTTTGAAGATCGCGAACTTGAGCCCTTCATCAAACCTATCTGTGACCTCTTTCTCGAAACCTTTGAACTAAACAAGGGAAACAACTGGCTCCGTGGCCGTGCTGTCGTTGTGGTCCTCCATCAATTACTTGGTGGTACTATCGAACGCAAGGTCCGCGAAGGAGCCCGCTCCCTTGTCCAGGATGAGCCCTTGCTTCGCTACGTCGCTCTCGCTAAGGATACTCTCTGGCCTGGGGGCGTCCTGAAAGAGAACAAACCCCGCACGGCCACGGAGCGCCTCAAGAGTCGCACTGAAGCGAGTCTTGTCTTAGCCACTCTGATCCCGGACCTCGCGGGCAATGTGGTAGGTAGAGCCAACGCACAAGGTGCTGCACGGAGACTCTTTGCTACGTTGAACAACCAACGTTTGAATACCCACCTGGTTTTTACCTTGTTAGATGAAATCGTGCTAGTTTTGTTCGGGGGATTGGAGGGAACGTCTATTCGGACTGTTGGCGTTGGTCGATAAAGGATTAGAGTCTGACGAACCGAACCGCCCGCCCTCCCTCTTTTCCACTGTTATGATTATGATTATGGTTGATGAGGTTCATGTTTCGCAATAGCTACGCCCCTCATTCACTGAGGTTCATGACTGCGTACTTGTCACTAATACTTTCTAATTCCGTCTACTTTGTGTGTATTTTCAAAATACACATATGTATCCATACATTTCCACAGATGGGTAGATCCCTAACAAGCTAATTGAGAATTTCTTGACCTTGCTTTCTTGCCCCCTTTATTTTTTTCTATTTTAATTTTTTTTTTTTGCCCCCTTCAACCATGGATGGCTAATTGAACTACTGGATGTTGGATGTTGTCCCAGTTCAGGGAATTATTTGGCAAAAACCAAAGACTAATGTTATAATTACATGGGGTACAATCCCACCGAAATGTACTAATTTGATAGTGGCTTGCTTGGCACGACTAGTAATATCACCGGTCAAATGTAGTTCTCCACTCGTTTATTGATTGAAGAACCGATGTCTTAGTTAAATGATAGTGTTTGACTAAAATGAATGGAAAGCTTCTTGAAAAGAGATGTTAACAATCCCCTTTCCCCCAAATAGCAGCTAGCTGGGGATAGAAGCGAAATGCCTGTGCCCCCTTGGAACCAGGAAATAAACACAAAGATGTGATAAGAGGGAGCCGAGATTGAAGGACAAATGGAACAAGATTACAGAAATTAAACGCCTGCCCCCTTCAACTCATGCTTCTACACCTCGGGTCATTGGAAAACAATGCTCAGAAGAAGCAAGATAAGAGACAAAGCATTGGAAAAAAAAAAAAGAAAAGGGAAAAAGGGAAAAAGGGAAGAAAAAAAAAAAATCGTCGACGTGGCCACGAAAATTCGAGGAGGCAGTACGCAATTGCCGACGTTCAGTCATGTCATCATGTCTGTCTATGCTTCTTCCTTGTTCTTCTTCTTGGATTTCTTATTACTGGATGGAGCAGGGGGGCCTTGCTTGGTTTGGTGAACAATGAGACGTGTCCAGCACTCTTCCTTGTCCCACTCGAAACCGGCGAGGTAGGGCTTATCCAGCTCGTCATCAGCCTAAAGGAGGAAGTGATTTGTTAGTATTCAAGACCTCAGTGGTTGTGTGAGACTCAGCGCAAGAGTTTACCTTCTTCTTAAACTGCTTGTGGATTGCGTCCAGCGCATCCTTGATTGTGACACCCTTCATGTTGCGGGCTGTTACCTCCAATCCTAGTGGGAAGTGCAGATCGATCTTCTTCACTAACGGGGTTACAAGGGGCAATTTGAGGATGTCCCTGTCCTCAATTGTGGAGGGTGAGGTGTTCAATTTCCTAATTTTGAGATCAGCAAAAGAGGCCAATGGCTGGGAGAAGGGGCGAAAGAACTTACCACCCCGTCTTTTGTGTTTCGATGGGTAATGTCAACTCGATCCTCTCCGCCTCTTTTGAGTGACCGTGAGTGACGAGGTCATTTACAAGAAAGGCCAAACAGATGTGATTACATGGGTATTGATGGATGAGATTTAGGAGGAAGCTTACCTAGATCCTTGATATTGCGGACGCCTTCAGATTGCGATGCACCACGTTTGTGGGTTTTCTTGGCTGTTTTGTCGGGGGCCTTCTCGTCCTTGGGCGATATTGTCAGGCCAGCAATGGCAGAGTCGACCTTTGTGAGCTCGGCAGACATGGTTGAGAAGAGTTGATGGAGGTTGAGAGTGTGATGGGAATGAAATTGGAATATTGAATTCTAGAAAATGAAATACAACCCTCCGGGGAGATTAATTAGCTCCATGTGTGATGGGAATGATGATGGGTTACATAATGGAGAGAAAGAGACTAAGTTTCTCCACGAGACATCATGATTGGTGATAGTAATAAGAAGGAGGGGGGGGACTACAGAGGAATGAAGGAGGGTTGGTTGAGACGGAACTGCAGGAACAGGTATGAACTTACCAGTCAGTTGGATGCGAACGGACGATGGTCAAGATCCAGATGAGATGGGTAGAAGGGAAAGAGAAGAGAAAGGAGGGGGGGAAGAGGGGGAGAAAAGGAGAGGGAAAAGAAGGAGGAAGCAAGAGGATGAGAGAGAGAGAGGGGGGGGAGGAGCAGGTGACCTGGGAAGTGTAATGAGGTATTACCAGCATACTGGGTACTATACAGGAAGTACATTATGAAACCCACAGGATGGACTATGGACTAGAACGGCCGGCGGGGAGAGGGAGACATCGGATAGACAAGGTTTTTTTTTATTTTTTTTTTTTATTAATTAATGGGGAAGGTATGTCAATACGTACGACGTCTGTACATACATACATACATGGGTATTCTGAGCGGGGGTAATGTCGAGGAGGAGGGAGAGAGCAGTGAGGCGATGACGATGGCGATGCAGTGGATGGAGATTGGATGACCCAGTGGGAGGTGGAATGATGAGTCTGTTTCCGGAAAGGCCTCGCATGATGATAGTGGGATTAACAATTACCTACCTACCTTACCACCATATCAAGTGCAGTTCAATTTCTGAGGGGTCTATAGCCAATAGAAAGCCCCTGATGAGACAAGGTACCTTTTTTTATCTTGGTATATACATATCTACACTTATCTCTTCGTATCTAGTAAGTAGCAGTAGTACCTAGAGGAGGAGGAGGAGGAGGAGGAGGAGGAGGAGGAGGAGGAGGAGGAGGAGGAGGAGGCGGTAGAGCTAACTACAGTATGAGAGGTGATAGCTATAAGCTTAACAGGGAGAAATGAGAAAAGGATGAATCCCCCGCATCCAGTGTCACAGATACATCAAGCAACCATCCATCAGATGATGAGTTATCCTGTCTATCATTCCACTTTGGGAGAGGGGGGGGGAAACACCAGAAGGTCTAAGGTCAGTGAAATGCAATCAAGCCACTGCTTACTCCTCTCCTTACAGGGAGCAAGTCGCCCCCGGGACAACCGGATCACACGAGAAACTTGACGTCGAGAGCTCTTGGACTGGTCCACTAAGGCTGCACCCCGCATTCCCACCCGCTCCACTTGGCCCATCAGCTCCCTACACTCTAATATGGCGTAGAGTGAATCTTATTGTTCCCATTAATATTCCCACGCTCCCCCGATTAATGATGATGACGGTCCTGTGGGGTTTCTTTGGTGCGGGCGATGGGACATCCTGACGACACCACCTCGCCATACATCCTTGGGTCTTGTATTTCGCAACCCACTTCCGATACAAGAAATGGCAGAAGTACTGTTAACAACAATAATAAGAGATGTGGGTAAGTTAACGAGGAGTTACATGACTGACTCTGGTGATGATGAGTCCACTCGGCTAAAATCACTTATAACTTTCCGTTCCGTCGGCAAATTGACTCCCTCGTATGCCTCTATTACTTATTTACCTAGGTAGATAATGTACCTTATTAATATTATTATTATTATCACCAATAGAGGCGTAATAGTAGTAATAGTAATAGTAATAGTAATAGGGGGACTGGGGAGTACCACTGCATCAGGTGACATGGGGCCGAAAGAAGGGGGCAAGCAAGCAAGCAAGCATTGGAAGAAAACCAAGAGGAATGCTGGGGAGGGGGCTCGTGCTGTGCATCTCTTTGTATTTGACAGGTCTTACCTGACATTATTTTCCCCCGCCCCCTCCCAAAATTCAATTCAAGTGGTCGCGGGAGTAATTGAACGTAATTGAAAGAACTTCCAGGTACGGAAAAGGTATGGTACGTAGGCATGTATGTTATTGGTTCGGTATGGTCGATCTGTAACGTAACTCTTACGATTTCGTTTCTGTTTATGTCACTGCGAAGGCAGACGGCAGACCCCAAGTTTACGCCTGGGACAGGGGGGAGGCAAGAACTAAACTATTTCAAGGGCATAAACATTTCTACCGATCGGTAGCTATCCCTACCTATTCTATCTCTCCTTGTTGTGAGAATGATAGTAGTTGTTTCTGAGAGGCTCTAATTCCTTAAATCTCTGTTAAATTTACCGCCCTACCTGTGTATAGGAAATGTTTATAAGCAACACATCCTAGATCATGTTATCTTCACAACTCAAAGCTCTGTTATTCCTAACTAACCATCCGAATGGCTTGCGATAATGTTCCAGCACTCGATCAGATGATTGTACTGAGGCTCTCGGCTATTAGAATTTAGAAAGCTTGATATACCCCTTGACTTCTGGTACCTGGATGAGTCCTCGTACAGTAAGTGCATCGCCTCCGCATCTTTCTGGTTCAGGTTACTACCAGGCCGGCTTGCGTCATTTTCTTAGATCTCAGTGTTACAGTAAGGGATGGTTTTCAGGAACTGTACCTTGTCTGAAAGCATATCAGCTAAATGGCTAAGCGTTTGGGTGCACTCAAAAATATTCTAGAGCTGTAATACTCCTGTCTAGTTTTTTTTGCATTGTAGTTTGCAAAGAGGATGAAGAGAACCGCGCACAATCGACACACTTTATAGATCATAGTTTCTTCGGCACTATTATGATTAACATGTCGACCCAGATAATTACTACGTTGGCTTAGGAGGGTTTCTCCGAAGTGCCTTTTACGAATCTCAAGCTAAGTAGTTAGCTAATCAACATATTTTATGAGCCGTTCAAGCTAGGATGGGGCGGAACATTGTTGCTTGTCATATGCTTCTTCTGGCTGTAAACAGATAGAGCTACCAAGTAGCTTCATCAGATTTCATAGAGCCGGCAGCCTACTTTGTCAAATGTCAGTCTGAGCTAAGGGCTCAACGGGTCTTGATGGTAGTCAGAAAAGAGCAAGTTGAGCTGAAATAAGAGTACGATGGATGAGGATGAAGATGAGGATGAAGATGAGGATGAAGATGAGGATGAAGATGATGATATATACAAGAGAATGTGGTGTTTGTTCTGTTTGTTGCGCTTGAAGGCGGTGACGTACAGCGAGAATACTGCCGCCACTCCCAGCGCGTCCAGGAAATTCAAGCACTGGTGCCTTGTTCTTGACTAGGCTAGCTTCAAGCTTCCCCAGCTCCTCCAAACACAATTCCTCCCACCCTTGGAGGAAATTCAGTTTTTGTGATCGCCGCTTTTGATACCACCCCATCTATCTCTACCATCTTTGCGTTGATCCCCACTCCAGCGTTTACCTTGAGAAACAAGCAAAAAAAAAAAAAAAAAAGTTCTTTGGATGTCGTCGCTCTTCGGTGGAGTCGGCGCTTCGGCGACGACAGCAGGTCAAACAAACACCACAGGGGACATTTCGAAAGATGTCGCTTTGAATTCTCCCCCAGAGGATAGTATCTCGGACCTTCGATTCTCTCCCGCAAGCGAACATCTGGCGGTAGCGTCGTGGGATAAGAAAGTGCGCATTTACGAGATCAACGAACAAGGCCAAAGCGAGGGAAAAGCGCTCTTTGAGCATGAAGCTCCAGTTCTCAACTGCTGCTGGTCACCGGTGAGTTTGTTCTTTCCTGTTTTCTTTTTGATTTTGCCTTTTTTTTTTTTTTTCTGTGCCATCACTTCCTTTCGTGATGGAGTTCGTCATCTATCTGCCCTTGCTGACTGAGAGACTTTTATATAGGATGGGACAAAAGTAGTTGGCGCAGGTGCGGACAAGGCCGCTCGTATGCTTGACCTTTCCGCAAATGCTACCACGGCCGTACAGGTTGCCGCTCATGATGCCCCGATCAGATGCTGTCATATGATGCCGAATCCCGCTGGAAACTCCCCCCTTCTCGTGACGGGCTCATGGGACAAGATGGTCAAATACTGGGATTTACGACAGTCAAATCCCATTGCTACTCTAGAGTGTCAGGAGCGTATTTACACAATGGACGTTAAGAACAAGCTTTTAGTAATCGGTACGGCAGACCGCTACATCAACATTGTCAACCTCGACAATCCCACAAAGTTCTATAAGACAATGCAGTCCCCGCTCAAATGGCAAACACGAGTCGTCAGCTGCTTCACAGATGCCTCTGGCTTTGCAGTCGGAAGTATCGAGGGCCGCTGCGCGATCCAGTATGTTGAAGACAAGGACTCGAGCTCAAATTTTAGTTTCAAGTGCCACCGAGAGACACCGCAAAATCAACGCGATATCAACAATATATACTCCGTCAACTCCATTTCTTTCCATCCTGTCCATGGTACTTTCAGCACTGCTGGCAGCGATGGTACCTTCCATTTCTGGGATAAGGACGCCAAACACAGACTCAAAGGATACCCATCCGTGGGTGGAACTATCTCGTCTACAGCCTTTAATCGTAATGGAACTATCTTTGCCTATGCTGTCAGCTATGATTGGAGCAAGGGATACTCCGCAAACACTCAACAACTTCCTAACAAGGTTATGTTACATCCAGTTGCTCAGGAGGAAGTCAAGCCCAGACCCGGTACTAGGAGACGATAATTGGACGAAGGGGCGTTCGAATTTGAGAAAGGATTTCATAGAATATGATGGAATTGGGACGTGGGCGTGGTATTTTTTATTTTTTTTATCCTTCAATTATCTTTTCCCCCCATTTATTTCTCTCTTCTTTATCTACTCTTATTAGTTGTGTGAATGTCGGGTCAAGAAGGATCACCAAGTATTATGCGATGAACAATTTTAAACAGCGTTTTCTATGTCACTACTCAGTCTGTTCCTCAGCTCTTACCGACCCCTACCCACCTACCTACCTATCTATCTATCTCTGTCTCCATCTCTACCCCCCTTTGCCTCTTCGTGTCCCTTTCCTTTTCCGTTCTTTTTGTTTATTTGTTTATTTTCAGGAAATGCATACGAGCGAGTCATTTGCCTATCAACACAACATTAAAAATATTTCCACTCATTTTATCTTATGAGTATACCTACCTTCTCTACGCAAGTGCAACATGGCAACCAGATGCCCCCAATCCAATAAAGCCAAAGAGTTTAGCAAGGCTTGCCAGTAAAGAAAGAAAAGAAAAAAAAGGGCTTGCCAGGTAAATAGAGATTATGTTGTAATATCATATATTGGGCTATATGTTACATGAGTCTACCGTAGATTAATAAAGTATCATATATTATATATATCACGCTGATGGATGTTTCATTTCATGCCCTAAATATGCTGCTAGATAAAACCCCCTTTCAGATACCCAAGATGGGAGGGAAAAAAAAAAAAAAAAAAAAAAAGACGCCTAATCATGGCTTGTATTTGTGTTGAATCAAAGAGGAAGAGTTTGAAAAAAAAAAATTCTGATATAAAGTGTGATAGAGATGAGGTAATAAAATTTAAGATGATGGAATCTGAACTTGCGCAACACCATCAGTCACCGCTTCGACAGACCCATCAGGTTGAGTCTCGCCAGTAGCAGCAGCTTCAGCAGCTTGTTTGGCCTTCTTCTCCTTCTTCTTAGCCTTAGCGGCATCCTTAGCAGCCTTCTTTGCGGCGGCTTTGGCGGCTTCCTCCTCCTTCTTTTTACGGTCAGCCTGAGAACCACCAAACAAGTCACGCCAGATATCAGCCTTCTTGGGGTCAATGCGCGAGAAAAGGTACTGGGCCTTGCCGATCTTGTGGCCGGCTTTCAGGGCGACGGGCTTCCAGCCGTCTTTGATGTCATCAAGGGAGGGAATAAGGGCGAAGGGGGCGTTAAGTTGCTCGTTGATGGATTTGGAGGTAGCTGGGAGGTAGGGGGAGAAGACACTGGAGAGAAGGTAGATCAGGTTGAGGACCGTGCCAACGACGGCAGCGGCGCGCTCAGGCTCATTGGCGATGAGAGCATTGTCAAGTCGGTTAGCCTGGATCAAACCGTTTCCGGCTTCGGCGAGCTTCATGGCAGTGCTGACACCGGCACGAAGGTGAACACTCTCCATCTCCTCGATATACTGGCGGAGTAGGTTGGTGATCTCGTCTAGATTGGGTTGGAAGCTTTCCGGGACTGTGAATTCAGGGATGATGGAGTCATAGGAGGCTGCAACAAGCTTAATCACGCGATTGACAAGGTTACCGAGCTTGGCGAGAAGCTCGCTGTTGTTGCTCTCGACGAAGGAGCGCCATTCGAACTGGGTGTCGCCAGTCTCAGGGCGGTTCTTTAGGAGGTAGTAGCGCCATACATCTGGAGGCACACCGGTCTCCTTGGCGTTGTTGCCAAAAACGCCGACCCCACGGGATTTGCTGAATTTGCCACCCTCGTAGTTCAGGTATTCTGCGGTGTTTAGGTGGTATAGCTGGGTCCATTTGTCTTTGGTGCCGAGTTGGGAGCCCGGGAAGATGACACTATGGAAGGGAACATTGTCCTTGCCAAGGAACTGATACAGCTGGACATCCTCTGGATTACGCCACCAGAGTTCCCAATCTGGAGTGTAATTAGCAGTGATCGACGGATAGCCAATGCACGCTTCAAACCACACATAAAGCACTTTGTTATCAAATCCGGGAAGGGGAACTGGAACACCCCACTTGAGATCTCTTGTGATACCACGATCTTTCAGACCTTCCTTCAACCAGGACTCGGTGATGAGACGAGAGTTTTTGGGCCAATTGCCCTTCTCCATCGCGGGAATAACCCACTCCTCAATTTCGGGCTGGAGTTTATCAAGGAGGAGGTGGATATGTTTCGTGGAACGCTTCACTGGGGTGGCACCGTCGAGTTTGCATCGAGGGTTGATCAGGTCAAAGGGATCGAGAAGATGGCCACACTTATCGCATTGGTCACCGCGGGCATCGTCGTAGTGGCATCGGGGACACTCTCCCTCAACATAACGATCGGCCAAGAAGGATCCATGGGTTTCGCAGAAGGGTTGTTCAGCTGTCTTCTCCGCCAGATAGCCATTCTCATAGAGGCGATTGAAGATAGCTTGCGATATCTCGGTATGCTTTTGTGTGGGAGTACGCCCGAAGTGATCGAATCCAATGCCAAACCACTCGTATACCTCCTGGTGAATCTTGTTATATTTTGCGCACAGCTCCTCCGGACTCATCTTCTCCTCCAAAGCTTTTGTTTCTGTGGCAGTTCCATACTCATCGGTACCACAGATGAAAAGTGTTCGATGACCGCACGCCTTGTGGTACCTGACAATTCCCATGAGTAAATCGATGAGCCAAAGACGTCAATAGATATCAAGATGACTCACCTAGCAAAGACATCCGCACTGAGGACGGAGCCGATAATATTTCCCAAGTGAGGAACGTTATTTACATAGGGAAGAGCACTAGTGACGAGAATATTGCGCTCGCCCTTCTTGGGCAAAATTTTTTGTTCCGTAGCCATGATGGTGGGTTGAAGATGGCGGGGTTGCGGAGGGGTAAAGAAGTGATGGGCTAAAATGTGCCCTTTTTTTTTTTTATTCTCAGGCGGGCGGATGATTCATCTCCCCCTCAGAGTACCTTCTTTGCCTACACAACCATAGTCTCTCACTTTATATTTCCGCCGTCTACATCGCTTACCTTGTTATATTGAGTGAGACTCTTTCTATGATTCAGTGTTTCATCTATCCTTAAGGAACAAAGAAGAAAAATAAAAATAATAAAAAAAAAAAAAACAAACCTTTATTCTCTGGCTATAGAAAACCCTGCCTGCACACATGGCTAACAATCTACTCGAGAGCCTTCTCGATCTGGAGGAGGACTTCTATAAAGAAGGTTATGAGCTGGGGGCTGCAGATGGCGCTAAAGCTGGATACACAGAAGGCAGTGTATTTGCAGTTGAGAAAGGCTTTGAAAAGTTTGTTGAGATGGGAAGGCTCTATGGCAAGGCACTTGTCTGGGCACAGCGACTATCGGATTTAGACCCAGCGAAAAGGTCTACAACAAATAGAAACGCACAACACCCCGCCACAGAGGCTCATTTGAATAGCTACAAAACGGAAGGAATGTCCTTGGAACCTTCAGTCTGTCTAGAAATGGCGAACTTCCCGCATAGCGCACGATTGGCGAAAAATCTTGATACGCTCCTCGAGCTTGTCGATCCTGCATCTTTATCTCTGCAGAACTCCGAAGAGGCCGTTAATGACGTAGATGAGCGTCTGAAGGGCGCTATCATCAAAGCGAAGCTCATCCAACGCGCCCTAGGCGAACGTGAAGATACTTTGGACATTCACCCCGATGCGAAGGACGCCCAAACTTCAGGGGACGGCACAGGGAGCATTGAAGATATTAGCTCGCTAAACATCCGGCATTGATCTCGTCATATTATAAGAAGCACCTATTTCCAAGGGAGCTTGAGACTCTTGCTTGAATTTGGAGACCCTCCGAGCTTGAGTACATATGCGATCCCTGAAAACCCTCTGTTGGGAGCGGTGTACTTGGGAAGGAGCTATGCTGAAAGCTTGGTATAGCGCAACTCGCAAGCCTCGAGATGGGAACTACTACTTTTGAAGTCATGACGATACCCAGAAGTTCTAGGTTGTAATGGTTGGGCTACTTCAGAGTATCTCTACCTCTAATACCAGATGGACGCCTGGTGTTTTGTCGAAAAGCTAAGATCTATGATTGAATTGAAGAGGATATTATCCCTCTTCTGTAATTATCCTGTGCCCCTCACTTCATCGGGAAGAACTAAGAACGTCATCGGTGTCAATGTAAAATATAAATATATAGTAATATCAAAAGACTTCTTGGATTATGACATCAATTCGCCGCCAATTGACCACGATGGATGTAAAATGTTTACCTAAAAGAGATGTAAAAATATCTATTTTTACCGTCTTCAACTAAGCCCTTGCCCATCAAACTGTCTGGAAAGCAAGAAATGGGTAGAATGAATGTCGATGTCCCACCCTCTTATCATTTCCACTTGCAGGTGGCGATCAAAGTGACGCGTTATCATTAATCAAGCATGATCAAAAATGTATTGGGAGGCTAACTATGCACGCCCGCACCTTTAAGTGGGTATCGATCTCAGGGAGTGCGAACAATACTGCCTCTGGCTCGGGGGTTTAGACTTTTTGAATCGTAACCATCCCCCAAGACTGTGTGGTCAAATTTTATTCGAGGAGACTAGTAAAGTTTTACTAGTTGTCCTGGGGCTACTGCAGCCTATTACACCATAGAGTCTTAACGCTGTAGGCTGCACTGCCTAAGTAGATGGTGCAGATCTTGGGTCTTCGGGAGAAACCACCAGGCAAACTGCTGCTTGATCAACCACGATCTCTGCTTGAGTATTTTTCGGGGAGTGGTGAAATATATCTTTCTTTTCTTCATATATTTATAATATATATATATATATATATATATGTATGTATGAAACTAGGGCAGTCACCCTTTACGAGGACGAGAGGGCCGTAGACCTGCACGCGAGGAGCTTGGATTAATTGGTTGCCTCTAGATTAGGGCCGAATGGATTTTTGGTCTGGAATCTGGACACTGTCCATAGATTAACCCAAGAGCGGTATAGCCTATGATAATCGGGGGTTTTTTTGGGGGAGCATTATCCCCTCGGATCTCAAAATGAATTAGTTGGTCGGTTCGCTGGTAGTTAGTTGGTGTCGCATGTACCCTCATTACTACTTTTTTTTGCCTAGCGCAGGGTGTGATTTCAGTGAATAATTATATTTTTTTAACCCCAGTAGACCTTTTCTGGAGCAAGGAAGAATGGTTGAAGTGCATATGATGATGCTTGACGGATGGAGAGAGCAATTAATTAGCTTTATCTCTCATTACTACTCGTAGTAGTAGTCGTAGTAATGAGTGAAGGCTCTTTCTCTATCCTTCCAGACTCTTCGACAGCGGACTCTTTGACCGCTAATTTCGAATCTCTTGGATCGTGTAAGGCAAGGTAGAGTTAACTATCTTGTCCAGGAACCAGACTTGCTCTGCTCCTAGTGTCCACTCTTTTCCCTTCCCCTTTGTCTAAGCTCGTTAGTTGTTGTTGTTAAGGATTCCTGGATCGGTCTGCTTATTATTACCATATGCTTTTGATTTAATCCACCCCCTTTTTTTTTTTTGTTTTTGGGATGAGATCTCTCAGTTGTTCAAGTCCCTACGAGAAGCAAAGAAGAAAGACGAAGCAAGAGCTTTGGGATAAATTTGAAGGGTATTATTTTTTCCACGTGAACCCAGCATTTGTGACCCGCTTGGGGGGAAAAAAGAGATAAGATCGAGACCACAAAGACCTAAAATAGAGAGGGTAGAAAAAATAAAATAAAAATAAAAGTAAAATAAATAGGTACTAGAAGGGGTAAAGAAAGACAAGAAACTTACCTTTATCAAGACTGGCTCCTTTTTTCTTTTCTTTTTTTTTCTTTTTTGCTTTCCCCACCTACAGACTTCATGTTTTCTTCTTAACTATTTCATCACTATCCCTCCTCTCCCTCCAGGCAATCAACTTGTCTCCGGAGCTTTCTTGGTCAACCTTACCACAAGCTTCCTCCCCTCTCCCTCTCCTCCACTCAACTCCTTCTTTCCTCTTTTCTTCTCCCTCTCTATTCCCTCCCCCCCCTCCGACTGTCCGATGTGGTTCTTTCGTGTGATATCGTCAGCTTTGTTCCTGACAGTCACTGTCGCTTCCATCCCTCTAGCTTTTGATGTGGGTGGGAAGACATGTGGTCTGGCGTTCTCCCTCTCCCTCGCAACCTTTTACTTCCTCTTCTCTCTTCTAAAGCTCGCAACTCCTGATCGCTCCTGGTTTCGTTCCTCCCTCGTCGTCGTCATCAGCTCCGCGCAATGGATTATCATCCCGGTCCTCCTTATCTGGTCGCTCAACCGTTTCTCTATCGACACCGATAATAGCTCTTCGTGGGTGGAACGTACGTTTAGTGGGAAGCGCGCCCACGATTCGTCGATCCAGGAGTGGATTTTTGGCCCAGACGGCCTCCTTGAGTCACTGACCATTGGAAACTGGGATAAGCTTTTGAGGTGGTCGACGCCGGTCTTTCAACTCGTAGAGGGATTCTGCAGCTTGTTGGTCATCCAAGCTGCTGGCCAAATTACCCGATGGCTCGTCAACCGTGGAGGACGAAGTGATAGCTGGATGGTGCGTTCATGTCAACCTTGGCTAATGCATTTCACTTGGACAAAACTAATCTTCTTTTCAATAGATCGGTCTTCTTGTCCTCTCCGCGTCTATCATATCGAGTTCTGTGTACTTCCTTTGGCGCGTGCTCCAGTTCCCCGAGATCTCTAATGTCGACGCTGCTCTGATAGGTGTATCTATAACATGCGCTGTGATTCTGTGCGCGTGGGGGATTGGTAGTGGTCGTGGAAATCCAGTGGAAAGCTCTCTTCTCTTTGCATATGTTGTGTTGTGCATCTATCAAATTTTCACCGACTACCAGCCATCATACCCTGTTGAACAGGTTCCTACGCCCGCCCAAGCAGGGGAGTTCCCTCCACTACCGCCTATTATCATGGCCTCATACACCACATTAATGCATGCCTTGTCTCTTTTACCTTCAATCATACATGCGGCGTTCAATATGATTACCGCCGTCTTTAGCGCCGTGACTCCCTCCGTGTTGATCTCGCTCACATACCGTATTCTTGTATTGTATGCATCCACGCGAATCATACCTGCTGTGCGTGAATCTGGAGCTCGTGCACTTTCCCAAGAAGCCTCCCTGGACGACTCCGATGCTGCAGGTCAATTTTTGGGTTTACTTAGCTACTTTTCGCCCTCTATCCTGATTTCTGTCTATACCAGCCTCCTAATGCAGCACTTCGCATCGACCTCCCAAGCCATGGGCGGCAGTGGAGAATGGTGGAGCAGCCAGGGTGCGGGTGGAGGCAACCTCTGGCGTTGGATCAACCTTGCTGGTACACTGGCTCTGTATGCCGTCGAATTATATCTTGGTGAGACCGATGACCTAGATTCGGGACTTACTAGTCATTGGAAAACCGACTGAGCCTGATAAGGGATGAATGTGATGCACCTATGCAGCGAATCCCTCATTCTAGTTTGGATTGGGATTATAATATACATTCACACCCTCCCCACTTCTTTAATGTATACGATCGCAGCAAGCTTCTCTCGTCGTGCACACCTTGAAGCTAGCGTTGCTGTTTTGATTTTGATTTTTGCCCCTGTGGAAACAATCTACAGGATTGAATACACATGAGAATGAACGGCTTCATTGGATCAGTATCCCTGGCTGGATCTGAGCCATTTATACTATCTCGACTGCCAAGCCCGTTTCTGGAACACGCAGAGGGACGTACACACTTTTGAAACCAGAATTTATCGCTTTATAACCCCCTTGTTGTCTTCCCACTTCGCCTTAACAACAAGGGCCTCTGAAACAACAGCATCATCGCCCGAATTCTACACCAACACCTACTTCTCTCAACTATTTATGATATCGAAGAACACACAACTACAGCTGTGGAATGGTTCTGCATTATGAACCCAGGTATTATTCCACATGATGGTTGAAATGAAATGTGATACCTCATTACATGATCCTAATTTGATAGGAATCATCCTGAGAATATATTTGTATTCATTTTCCCCCCCTTTCTCTCTTCCCTTCGTTTCGATTTCCTTTTCTTTCTATTTTGTGAAGGGCATCAGATGAGAATCTCATGCAGAACGAGACCTATCCCTATTGGAGTGGTTTGTTTGTGTTGCGAATTCGTCTTTGCTCCCATCGCCAACCTCTCTTGCCTTGTATTTTTTTTTCTTTCTTTTTTACCTTCTCAACCCACATTTTAGACATGTCTTGATTGATGACAATTTCTTGCTAATATACCCCAAATCATTCGTTGATCTTGCTTGCTTTTCAACATTCTTATTTTCTCCAACGCTTTCTATCTCTCCCCGCCCAACCCCCCCCTTTCTCAATCCCTCTTTCTCACTTTCCCCGCCAAATATTCGATAAGGACCCTGTAGCGCTTCATCCTCTCTGTCCCCTTCATCGATTTTATTTACATGTGGCCCCCATACCGCAAAGCATGGTCTATATTTGGGCGTCTAGGGGAAAGGATAGATTAAAATTTTAGTATCCAACAAATGAATTACTATCATCATTATCATTTTTTTTTATTTATTTTGTTTTTACCTATGTTTAATACCCGAAAGCCCATCTACCTGCCATCTTCCCAGATAATACGTAATGTGAATACCTGTGTAGGCAAGCTTCGAAGATGATCTTGCCTACTGGGTATTACCACTGTATTACTCGTATCGGGATGTATTACGCAAAGAAGGGATGAAGGAGGGGGGAGGGGTGGAGAGGGAGTGAACAACATAGTTACACTCTGGGCTAGAATTTTCTCGGTACTTTTCTTCTTTTTCTTCCTCTGTTTTTATTTACATTTATGTAATTCGACATTAAACTAACTAGTAAGTTGGATAATAATATGTACTTCTGTATATGGCTAGGCAGCCTGATGCCCTTGCATCGTCTATGTGTAGTGTAGGTAACTTAGGTATTATCTCCAGATATTTTCTACTTAAAAAAAAGCACTTAAGTATTTACCTATGGGTTATGGAAATATGTTTTCAAATTTGTATAAAGATATTTCATCTTGGGCGTAAAAGAAAGAGAAAATATAAGCAAAATTGAACATATACAATAAATCAATGGGGGCATCGTATCATACGTGAATATTCAGAGACAAACGAGGGGAATAATGTAACTCAGAAAGTATTGTTCATGATCCTTGATAAACAATAGGCAAAGAGGGTTAAAAAAAAAAAAAAAAGAGTAGTCAATATGTGATCTGAATTCATATGAACAGAGAAGCGAAAACAAAATGATATGATGAAGCAAAAGATCCTTCTTTTAAGAGCACATGCAGGATTTCAGATATATCCCCAGGTATATTCTAACTTCAATCACAAGAGAAGTGAAAAAGAAAATTTCCACCGAAGATTGAAAGCCATCGGTCACCCTGCACGGTTATGTTTTCACTTTCAATAAACCCGAGTCCATAAAGCCTGCTGCTCTCACTTGCTCCAAAACATAATGTTGATAAAATGAGGGAAGAAAAAAATTATTTCAAATCAAATCATAATTACACCAACGAAAAAATGAAACCATGGCGCCAGGCTCTTTTCATACTACCAGTCACTGGAGGGAAACTTGAAGAGGAACAGACAGGAAAACAAAAAAAAAGGAAAGAAAAGAAAAAAAAGATCATGCAAGCAACAAGTCAGAAACTAGCAACAGGCAGATCATCGTCGAATTGGGACGCCACCATGAACAGGAGGTGGACTTACACTGACATCCTTATCCTTAGCGGCGATGGATTCCATGGGATTCTCAGACTCATCTACACTTGTTCCGCGTTGTAAGAAGCTAGCCTCCTTGATTGGACTTCGGCTTTGGAATCCAATAGAGCCGGGATGGCCACTAATACTGCCAGGAATTTGTTGTCCTTGAGCACTGATACTTCCATTGTGACCGATCGAGTTACTGGTACCGGGAGATGTCGCTGTCAAATGAGGGATATTCTCGGGAACTGGATGTTGGGAGCCGATATTAGTGACACCGACATCTGACGCCTTTCCAGCTTTGCTCAGAGCGTAATCGCCGGAATCGAAATATTTCCGCTCCTAGTGGAAATGAAACGTTAGGAAGAGAACGGGAACAATGGATTGGAAAGGAATAGGGCACACCTTGAGTTTATTCTGGAGTAGGTCCTTTTTGGTAGGCATTTTGCCGTAGAGACGTAGCAAACGTTGCTCGTCCGGGCTCAATGACTATAGAACGTTTGGGTTAGATCTAACGAGGAAGCTAGTGGAGCGGACTAACGTACGCTGGTATCAATCTTATTCTGTTGATGGGGGTTCATTGTGAATTAACACTAAGGACACAAGAGTCAAGGTAAAATGAGTGGTGATAGATAAGGACGATATTTGGAGGATGATAGAAGTGAGGTAGTCGGTAGGTATAACTGAGCGAATATGCCGGGCGGAGAGTTGGACGAGGTGGTGTGGTTGTCGTCACAGTACCCCACTGATGGCGGGGGAAAAGGGAAATGAAATGTCGAAGAGGGAAAGAGTGCGTGTAGTATGATTCTGATCGAGTATGGATTGATTTTGACTTGATTTCTGATTTGAGGGTGATATATTTAAGAGCAAAGGGAGAAGAATAGCAGGTCGAAGGGTGGATGAGTGATGGTCTTAAGAGAATTGAAGTAGACACAAAGAAGTACTTCGCTCGTTCCTTTGGAGGTTTAATAATATACGTGAGGCCCAACTGGTAAGTTCATTACTAGATTAGGTTAGGACCAGTGGATCTGAAACCGAAATCTTGTATGAAATAATACAGGAATTGTTCATTAGTAATAAGTAGCGGCCCCCATCAATTTCAGTACAATTAAATCAGGACAGATGGAATATCAATCCTATTACTCCGACTACTAATAATAAAGCATAAGAAAGGAATTGGCTTGCTTGCCATATTACCTGTCAATATCAAACCCCACACAGCAGATGGATCAATGCTTGAAAGGAGAAAGAGAGAAGTATCAAAAATACCTTATCAGGGTAGGAAATTCTTCACGATAGAGGGACGGCTCCTAGCTATCTTAAGTATAGCCAGCATGATATCCTTCAGTGGGAAGTTATAGTGCATGGAAGTGTAAGAATAAGAGAACGGGGAAGAAGATAAAATAAAATCATATATATATTATTTAAAAATAAATAAATAAGAGAAATCCTATCCTAGGTAAAGAAACGCGAAATTTCTACTTGGTGTAACTATGGGGAGCAAGAACAAGTACTAAATCCCATGAGTGGTAAGAAAAAAAGATTTGTCTTCCTGCCCCTCCAGCAACAAAAAAAAAAAAAATACAATTATTGCCTGTACATACGGTACAGTCAATTTTCAGCACCACCTTTTCATGGTCTCTCTTCTCTTTTCCCTCTTCTCTTGAGTCATAATCATTTCTATTTTCTTTCTCGTTCTCTCTCTTACTCACTTTCAATAATAGGTCCACATCATTGTATGCTTACCGTACCTACCCTCTGCGCTGTAACATAGCTCTGGAGGTTTTTTTTTTTTTTTTTTTGTTGAACTCTATTTCCCCCGCCTTCGCTTGACAGCGTTCATTTCTATTGACCAGTAACGACTTGGGTCTGGGGCTTTCCAGCGCCAATTTATTCTTATAATTCGTTCCAGCATGAGCGAGACAATTGCATCGTCACACCCCGTGACCATTGTGGTCGAGCATCTGGACCCCGAATTGGGTACCTGGTCCGCTCTTGAGTATGGCTGCATTGCTCGTGAGTCGCATACATCTGGGAGCCGATTTCTCCTCAGTTCGGTGCCCACTTCCCTAAAGATGCCGGACGATCTGGCCTCAACCCCAGGGCTCGAGGTTGAGCATCGGAGTGTGGAGGAGGTTTTTGCAGACCGTAAATCCAAAGTCTGTCTATTAGATCCAGCCGCTCAGGTTGAATTAAGCCCTGCGGATGGAGATAATTTCGAGGTTTTCCTATTTGGAGGAATTCTTGGTATGCATTTTCTGAATTCTTAAGGATATAGTTGTTAAAAAAAAAGAAGAAGAGAAAGAAAGACAAGAAAAGAAAAATATCTTTCTACTTTTTACTCCTTTTGTTCCCACCTTCCCCCTTCAAACATTATAAATTTAGCAATATGAAAGATAGGCAGGGCTGATTAGCAGGGACTGTGCTACATAGGCGATGACCCCCCACGAGGTAAGATTCAGATATAAGTAAATCCCTAGAGTCATTCTGGAGGGTCTAACAAAAAGTCATAGATCGTACCTCTGAGCTGAGGAAAAAAGGATATGAAGGTCGACGCCTGGGTCCCAAGCAGATGACAACTGACACGGCCGTTCGAGTTACCCGCATGGTTGTGCATGAAAGAGGTTGCTTATGCCCTCAAACCCCAGTCCCCAGATGATTGTCAAAGAAGCTGACATGTACTAGTACCTTTGGAGGACATTGCATACGTAGATTATCCAGAGATTATTGTCAATGAACATGAACGAACAGAGATGCCCTTTCGCTATGTCAAGGGAGATGACGGTCAACCCATCATGCCTAGTGTAGGTTCCGAATTGAAATTCAGTGCGATATCTTTCTCCTGCCTCTAGACTGACCTTTCTCTCTCCATCTTAGGGCATGGCGGAACTGATTAAGAAGGACGCCGACCAGAGCATAGAAGATCTATTCTAATATTTGGCCTTCTGTGTGAGGAATTAAATAATATTTCTAATAGGCAACTAATTCAATAAACTTGTGAATATAGAGGGAGCTTGGAAAGGGAATTAGACTGAAGAGAAAAGATTAACCAATTATGATCAATTAATTATAGATATGCCACAAAGCCATATAACTACAAAGCAGTAGCGGACCCATGCGCAACAAAGCCCCTGATCCTGATCCCTTTGTTTTATATATATATACTCTGGGCCTATTATTGTCATTATTATTGCATTAATTATTTCTTCCATCTCCCGAACACTGAAACACATTATTAGTTCCTAGTCTGTACAAGTCTGACAGCTGGTGACAGAGAAAGTTACAGCTTATCCAAACCCGGCAAGGACGGCAAGGACGGTGTGGCTCAGGCTGGTTCATCTCAGGTCCGGAAGAAGTCGAGACGGGTCGATCGTGGCACAGTCTCATGTAAGTATGGTAACGGTTCCGTAATGGCCACGCCAGCGTCTCCAACTTCCATGATGAGTTTATCGCTCCGTCCTCCTCGTCTCCTCTCATTATGATTTCTTTTTTTGATTACCCTCGCTTCTCTCCATCCCTCCCTCCCTCTCACCTGTCAATAATTCTTCCTTTTCTTGCTCTTTTTTCTTTTTTGGGCCAAAACAAAGAACATGCAAAAAGAAGGCCTCTGATCACCACATCACTCTCCTCCGACTCTTTACTTATCTCCTTCTTAATTTGCTTCGAACTTGTGTCCATTCCCCGAGTCTCCTAAACCGGTACATCAAGTATCCTACTTCGGCGGTCGATCGGCATTATCAATGAGCCCCTCTTGAGCTGAGAGAACTCCAGTCCTTATAGGACTCTTTTATCTCCATCTATCATATCATTTTTCCGTTATCCCCCCCTGTTGCATTGCTCAATTCCTACCCCTTAATCTTTCCACATCGCACGGTCGTCCGATCCCGGAAATGGTGTCCCTTTCAATGCGCGGGGCTTCCGGGAGACCAGACCGTGCCTCGCTCCTCTCATGCGCGCTCTCTTTTTCACTCCTCTTGAGTCCAGCGTTGGTCTCGGCTCAATCTGCCGCGGACTACTATGTCCACTCGCTGCCCGGGGCGCCGGACGGCCCCCTCTTGAAGATGCACGCTGGGTAAGCTTTGCGAAGATGGCGCCGTCGTGGTATAATTGTAGCCTAGATTGCTGACTGATAACTTCACCACCACCAAAAAAGGCATATTGAAGTTGATCCCGATAACAATGGAAACCTATTCTTCTGGCATTACCAAAATCGGCATATCGCAAATCGCCAACGAACAATCATCTGGTTGAATGGCGGCCCCGGTTGCAGCTCCATGGACGGCGCATTAATGGAGGTTGGCCCCTACCGACTTACGGATAATGAGACCTTGGGGTATAACGAAGGATCTTGGGATGAATTCGCAAATCTACTTTTCGTTGACCAACCTGTTGGCACGGGGTTCAGCTATGTGAACACTGATAGCTTTCTTCACGAGCTGGACCAGATGGCCGACCAGTTCATGACATTTCTCGAGAAGTGGTTTGCATTGTTTCCGGAATACGAAAGAGATGATGTAGGGTTGCCGGCGGTATCTCCACAACGTTTGCCTTCATTTTGCTGACTCCTACAGATTTACATTGCGGGCGAGTCGTATGCTGGACAGCATATTCCATACATTGCCAAGGCTATTCAAGAGCGGAACAAAATCACGAGCGACGCTGCACACCAGTGGAACCTTCGTGGCCTTCTCATCGGTAACGGCTGGATATCTCCTGCCGACCAATACCCTTCATACTTGACTTTCGCATACGAAGAAGGTCTCCTCACAAAAGGAAGTAAAGTCGCGAAGGAGTTGGAAGTATTACAGGCGGTGTGCAATTCGCGCATGGAAACTGCGGAGAAGCCTCAAGTAAGCATCGATGCATGCGAGAAGGTTTTGAATACGTTTCTCTCGAGAACGGTGACCGACGATCAATGTTATAACGTCTACGATGTTCGTTTACGCGACTCCAGGAATGCGTGCGGCTCCAACTGGCCCCCAGATCTTGCGGATGTTACGCCTTACCTGCGGCGATCCGATGTGGTGCAAGCCCTAAATATCAACCCCGATAAGAAGACTGGCTGGGAAGAGTGTACAGGCGATGTGAACAGCGCCTTTCGTCCACACAACTCCCCACCATCGGTGAAACTGCTTCCGGGCTTACTTGAATCAGGAATCCCGATCCTTCTCTTTAGCGGTGACAAAGACATGATCTGCAACCACATTGGAACCGAGGAGCTTATCAGCAACATGAAATGGGCAGGTGGCACCGGCTTTGAGACATCTCCTGGTGTCTGGGCACCACGCCACGATTGGACCTTCGAAGGCGAGCCTGCCGGTATTTACCAGCACGCAAGAAACCTAACCTACGTCCTCTTTTACAACGCTAGTCACATGGTCCCATTTGATCTCCCGCGTCGTACCCGTGACATGGTTGACCGGTTCATGAAAGTTGATATCGCAAGTATTGGTGGCACTCCAGCCGACTCGCGCATCGACGGCGAGCCTCTGCCCCAAACCTCTGTCGGTGGTCACCCGAACAGCACGGCAGCTGTAGAACACGAGAAGGAAAAGATTGGAGAGGCTGAATGGAATGCCTACGCCAAGTCTGGTGAAGCAGTGCTAGTGGTAGTTATCATTGGTGTCTGTGTCTGGGGTTTCTTCATCTGGCGTAGTCGTCAACGCCATAAAGGCTACCGTGGCATTTATCCCAAATCCCTGAGTTCAACCTCTGTCTTACAACTATTCCATAACAAGCATCATGACGTTGAAGCTGGCGATTTCGATGAAACCGCCTTGGATGATCTTAATTCGCCAGGGTTGAATCGAGAACACTATGCAGTCGGGGAGGATAGCGATGAAGATGGTGTCAATCGACACCATTCGAGACAGGAATCCTCCCAAACTCCCGGTAATAATTCTTCACTATAGTACTGCATCTTTTTAGGAGTTGGTTTTCTTTTTCCCCCATTTTCTCCATTTGAAATCATGGCTTTTGTTGCGTATTGTCTTCTTCCTCCTCCCCTTCGGAGGCTCTTTTTCTCGTCCATCTTTGTATTTTTTTTTTTTGGTACATGATTTATTTTGTATGTTGATCATCATCTACGGAGTAAAGTTTGCCATGTTATCATAGCCAGCCAGTTCATTGGGCAAAATAGCGTCAATAGACATGAACCATTATGACCGAGTCTCTTAATTTGACATGTGTTATCTTAATTCAGCCGAGCAAAACAATTTCGTCCTATCTCTTTCTCAGAAAGATAAGAGAATATTCCATCTATCCTCTGTATATATATAGTTCCTGTATGTAACGAAATCTAACCACCAACAATGAACCAAGGCTACAAGAGGAAAAAAAAAAAGATTTAAACGAAAATCATAAGAAAAATGACGACAATAATAATAATTACCTTGTTAATGTCCAAACTTTGACACTTCCATCATCTGCTGTGGTAATCAATACCTCCTCATTGGCGTTTCCTTCCTCTTTTCCTCGATCTGCCCGTCTCGCCCATGTAACATGGTTTATTTCATAAATTCCATGTGCACCGTTCACAACTGCAATAACTTTCCATTCGGTAGGCGGAATGTCAGCTGGAGGAACAGTAGCAGAGCAATCCGTATCCATTGCATGTGTTGACGAGGCGAAATTCTCCTCATAGATGACAAGCCTTCCATCCGCACCAACAGAGGCCAACAACCCGGTACGTTTACTCCAAGCCACGGCATAAATGGACAAATCGTGCGCATGGGGGAGAATTGAGTTTTCCTCCCAGGTCTCATCGGTGCCTGTGGGACGGATTATACTCGGTATGGCGCTTGCTCCAACTCCGCCACCACTACCACCGCCTCGACGTTTCCAGATCCTCACGGTCTGATCGTGCGAGCAAGACACAAGACGTGGGCCGGATAGAGCTCTCCATGACTTCCATTGCGCTTTCCTCTCATCCATTCCTACATGATCACCTGGCAAGAAAGCAGGGAAACTACCCACACCTTCCCAATCAATGCCCCAGACGGTACCCTCATGACCCCGAATACAAGCGACCTGTCCCCAATCATCAATATCCTCCCTCCAGACCCGAATCGTATCATCGTAGCTCGCACTCGCCAAACACTCTTCAACCGGATGCCAGACGACGCATTTCACATCGCCCTCGTGTTCTTGCATCACCGCGACCGTCTCAAAGTTATTATCTCCGTCGTCAAGGTCCTCCCAGATCCAGATTGATTTATCCCGAGCGCAAGTGGCAAGCAGAAGGCCGGAAGGCGACCACGAGACGGATTTAACTTCGCTATCGTGGCCGTCTAGCAGGACGGCAAACCGCCATTCTTCATCCTCATCTTCGCCGCCTTCTCTGCCTAGGTCCTCTGCATCATCATCACCATCGCCGCCACGAGTAGCTCCATTATCCTCTTCCAATATTTGGCGAGAGGTTTGTGTAGAATTGAATTCGGGCGAATTCGCAGAGTTATAATTATCCCATCGCCGCCAGATTCCAACTGTTGCGTCAAAACTTCCCGTGGCGAGTACACTCTCGCCTTGAATGTTGGGTTTCCAGGCGCAGGTACGCACGCTACGTTTATGGCCGCCTGTGATGGTGGATAGAAGATGAAAGTTTGTGAGGGAGTAAACACGGATGGTCTTGTCAGAGCTGCAGGTTGCGACAATGGGGAGAGTGGGATGCGGCGCTGTTAGCCAGGTCCGTTCGAGGGATGGTGGGGTTAGGTCAGAGAGAAGAGTGACATCCGCTGATGCTGCCATTGTGATTCTCTTCTTGTATCTCTGTATGCTGCAGCGTATTTCTTGTCTTGGGCTGTTGGTAATTTGGGGGAGTGGATGATTGGATGGATGAATAACCTAAGTCGGGATTGAGAATTCGGAGGTTCAAGTGGGGGTACATTTTGACCGGGGATTTTGACCGGGGAAAGACCGAGGGGTTGAGTTTAGAACTACACAGCATAGATGCTCCAAGTAGCCCTTCTTTCACTTAGACTATTCTAATTAAATTATTACTTTGTTCCTATCATGAATCGCGTCTCGTAGTCTACTGTATGTATGCATTCTTTGTGTTCCCTAGACAAATATTCAACTTCAAATCATAGACAACAGTCATGCGCAAAACGCAATTAAAAAAAACGCGCAGAAGAGCAAGCAACCCAGAAATCAAATCCATCCCAAAACAGTCCCAAAAAAAGGAAATAAAATGTGCCCTGTAATAAACTAATGACAGTTGATGGTAATCCTGGTAACAAAAGAAATAATGAACAAAGAGGAAAGAAAGTAAAGGGGGAAAACAAAAGTCTGGTCTTAGGCGACCGTCTCCCCAAAGATGCGTTCATAGACCATACCATGGCAAAGCCAGTCTACCTCACGCACCTTACCCAATTCTTCGGTCAATTGACCAACTTGACCCACAAACTCAGGCATGCCTGCTCCTGCTAGACTTTGACTAGCGGTAGTTGTTGCCCGCACCCGCTCACTTGCGCTGGATGCACTGAGACGAGAGAGCACATGTGCACGGAGACGGGAGAGAATTAGGCGAGCTACGGGATCCGTGAAACTATTCCCATTGCTGGTTGAGGTCGCCGTTAAGCTAGACGAATCCGAGGAGGAGGATGATGATGAGACAGATACATCCGTCAGAATCTCAACGGATGACTTCGACAACCCACCAGGGAAAGTAGCTGCCCAGGCCGTGGCAACCGGTGGTAGAACCCGCCGAATAGTCGCCGCCAGTTGAGCACTAGTACTAGGAGGCATGGGATGGGTAGATTCCAAGATCGATTGAACTCGGTCCGGTTGTATGTCATTGAAGTCTAACGATAGAATTCGGTCCGCCTCTGCCTTCCACTGAGCCCGTGCGTCACGTTTGAGCAAGTTCTTAGCCGTCAAGAGTATAGACGCGGTCGCCACAATCTTGAATGCCTGCGCATGCAATCTGCTTAGTCTTTGGCGATCCAGATCTAGAGTCTCAGGGACTAAATCATCCGACACTGGAGCATTGCTAAAAACAAGATCTACTAGACCGTGGGCATATATTTTCGAGGCTGGTGGTTGAGGTTCTCCGTGGATATTTTCTGGATCACGCTTTCGCATCTCATCCGCAATGATTTTGCGGTGAGTCCTCCAGAAGCGACGGCTTTTGCCCAAAGTAAAGGTCCCATCCTGAAGGCCTCTCTCAAATGTCCTCTGTTCATATCCGGGGGCCTCCTGGATAAGCTGTGGGGCAGCGATCTGAATCATGAAATTGGTATGATCGAGAGATAGAAGATCAATGATACTCATGAGTCGTGCTAACCGGTCTATCGCATCCCCCGAGATGTCTTCGGTAAAAGCTCGAACCACTGGGTCGCGATAAGGCGCACAGAGCTTCGGTAATATGGTGTTCATAAAATCGAAGAAGCTGTCATAGGAAAATGCCCCAGCTTTACATTGGTTTTCGATCAATTTTGGGTCAAGAACCTCGCTGATCAGAACATGAAGCGAATTACCAGGCCTTAAAGAGCGCAGCAATCGATCTTGTATCACTGTAGCCATTGCCACAATCCAGTTCGTGCCAAGTCCAGCATCCATATCTCGACGCATCATGGCACACATGTGTTCCATAATCTGCTTGCGTGGCTCCGTATATTGAGCCTCTTCAATCCGGAATTCCTTATTTATAAGGAGCTCATGTACTAAGGTACGATTTTCAGGGAGAGCAGTAAGAATTTTGGCAAACCGTTCATGCGGAGACACATGCTGTCGATCTAGATCTTGCAAAATCGTGCTATCCACATTGTTGAAACTCTCGCTAATAGGGGATGCAACACTTTCCGTGAGAGCCCCGGTTGATGGGGGTGCGGTTTCCGCAGAACGTGGAATGGCCTGCTTGGAGGCGGTCCGTTTCCTTTCTCTTTTCGCCTTTTTCAGCGCAGCTCGCACCATTTGCATAGCCTTGTCTGAGCCAGCCAGGCGCTTCAGCCTGGCGAGGAGTAGGATCTGATTCTGGCGGATGCCCTGGCGATAGTCTTCTGCCACACCGCCAGCCTGATCATCCTTGACGGTCTGCCAAATTAATTCTAATTCGATAAATTGAGCCAGCATTATCTCGATAAGGACGCTAGAATCATGGGCCTTCCATGCATGAAAGGCAGAGAAAAAGACGTTGTATGCCTCGCATAGAGCTTGAAGCTCAGTAGAAATGGTCGCTGGCGAGCAGCATCCCGAGGAAAGCAGTGGTGTAACTTGCTCAAATGCCGTGAGGAGCTCCCGCGCTTTCGAAATCAAGTCCTGCTCCTGTTCGCCATTGCTACTCAAAACTTCAGCGGGGTGGGTAACTATAAGGTAGCTACTGAGGAATGTGCGCACGGCGCCTCTACCACCCATGGTTCCGCTTTCCATATCTTGCAAGCCGCAAAGGCGAAGAACACGACCAGTAACGGATAAAACCCGATCATTCGACAGCAAGGCCCCGACATCTTCGAATCCCATGTCACGAATATGGCCAGTTGCGAGGTCCAGGGTTGAGAATTCTTTCATGACGATCTTTGCATGGTATGTTCTCCATACACGCTGAATAGTTCTCGCAGCTGCGTCTCGGGTAAGTGACTTGGCAGTGGCTCTATTGGCTTTCTTCTCTTCACTCGTAGGCAGGCTGCTTGTGCGGTTCCGTCGATGCGTCTGCTGGTAGAGGGCCCGTCTCTTCTCTGCCTCTGCAAACTTTTCGGCCATTTCTAACCGGAGACGAGCGTGCTCGGCCGCCTTCTTCTCTCTATTGTCTTCGGCTTTCTTCTTCGCTCGGCGCACTTCCTCCTCACACTTGGCGGTAATCTCTGCCAACAGTCGTTCGCGAGCCTGATGGGCAGCCAACGCTCTCTCTTCCGCCTGCAGATTTCGTCGAGAGGCAGCTTTTGCCAGGGCTGCACGTAATCTCACTTTTTCCGCATGTAACGCGCGATCTGCGAGCCTCGCCTTGCGGGTTTCGAGAATCGAGGTCCGTCGTAGGTGTTGCGCAATGTGATCGGGCGAGGTCGCTCCATGAGAAGACGCGTTGGGATGCTGTGAATGTAGGGAAGAGATTGAACTTCGTCGAGATGAAGCCGCAGAAGAACGGCGGACAACACTTGGTTTCCGGGCGAAACGGGCAGCAAGATGGGCAGGAAGGCTAAGTTGAGGGGTCGGTTCATCGGACAACATTTCCACGTCCGGCTCGTTCAGAGATTCGGGAGGAACAGCTGGACCTGCGTCAGGAAGTTGAATCTCGATGTCTGAGTTGCGACGGATCATGATATGGTAGGGTAATGGGGAAATCGCGGCACATTCAAAAGAGACTCTAGCGAGGGGCGACTATCGATAGCGGGGGGAAAGGCTTGGGCGATAATTTAAAAATTCAAGGGAAAGTACAGGTGGACGAAAAGGATGTAAGCTGCTTTGCCCTGGAGGCAAATTTCATGCTTCTCGACTGCGATAGAAACGAAAGGAAGATCTGAATTATTCTCGGACTTGTGATGACTCGGATCGGGACCGGGGTGGTGTTGAAAGATCCGTGCTTTGTTTCAGAAGCGAAAGTAGTAATCGTAGTAGTAACAAAGGAGGGGGATTAAAGGGTCTAGGAGGGAGACAAAAAAAAAGGGGGGGAGAGGAGTAAGGGAAAAGAATGACAGGGGGGGAGAATGAAAGCCAGACTAAGGACGGTAAGAGGAGGAGATATACATCTAGAGGACGCTCAAGTCATGCATGCATCACCAGGGTCATTCGCCGCCGCCGCCATCGTCGCCAGTGAGGGAAGAACCTCAGGCAGATCCGCAAGCGGATATGGCTTAGATAAGCGCCTGCCAGGCTCTGTACCTACCTGGTAATAAGGTAGGTACCAAGTAGGCAACCATTTGTATTGTCTATTATTCAGGAGCTGTCTTATTGTGGAGTCCTCTTATTGGAATCTAGAGTATTATTGGGAAATATAAATATACTGCTTTGCAAAGTCGTGAGGCCTCGACAGTCATTCCCTGGCCTGCGATAAGAACTACCTTACCTAGATAGGCAGCTAGCAGATTTAGTAAGTGATGTGCAGTACCTTAGTTACCACTACAACGATATTATATCCTTGCTTAACCTGCAGCCTCACGGTTGATGACTGATCATACCTGCATGGCTAGATAAGGGAAGCCCCGCGAATTAATTATAACCTATAGCCTTATATAGTAGTAACTATTATGTGTTATATTTATGATGGTGGCGATCAATATACCTAGTGTCGTACAAGGGAATCGAGAACGATGGCAGTACCTAGGTAGTAAAGAAAGGGTAATCTATGTTATCATGTATATTAATAGTAGGGTACATTACGCAATCTCGAGACTGCTGATGGTTCTCAAAACGCCAAATTTAGATGCATTGCGATAGGGGTAAAATAAAAACTTCCAGACTTCTTCTGTTCAACTCCAAACACCAGATTCGGTCCCATGTCATGTTATTACGGAGGCATCAGCTGGACCTGCCAACTATTGCCAGCATAATTTTGATCGTAATCGTTAATGGCCCGGCCAGGTTTGTGGGCTGGGTTTGTACTGTGAGACCAATATCTTGTCTCTATATACTGGCTCCTCAGATCGAGGTATATGCTATCGGTGTCCGAATATATCGATACTCTCGTCGTCATCCTCCTCGTCATCCTCCTCTTCATCAGGGCTATTGTCTTCCTCCGAGTCACTGTGAACTGATACCTCTTCACCTTCTGAGTCACTCTCTGGTACTTCATCAGTCGTCTCAGCTTGTCGTTTGAGAAAACCATAGCGGTACTTGATTTTGGTACCCCAGATATAAAGCTCACCATCACCAACTTCTCCCTCATCCTCGGGCGATCGACTTCCAAAAAAAGATGTTGACTTTGGCCGTTCGGCGTCACGTTCGGGAGGTATACCAAAATAGTTACTGATAACGGGAGACACTGCGCGACCACGAGTCAAGTTGTATGAAGAAGGTGCACCAAAGCGAGGATCAGCGCCCGACCCGGGCGCTGAGCTGGGGTCAATTTGTAAAGACGATAAGGATGAGAGCTCATGCTCACCCACACCCTGAGAAGAGGACCTGAGTCGAGATGTAAAATGACTCTCACTCTCGCCTTCCTGGTCGGCAAAATCTAGCGAGTCGCCTTGCAGTAGACGAAGTTGGGCAGTATTATAAGATTCGCATCTAATTTCTCTTTGTTCATTATTCATTCAATAGATAGAGAGTGGTGGGTGCTTACACGTCGCATCGCAGACCTAACCAATGGTATTTAACGACCGACTTTGCGTTACAGTCATTGCAGTAAACCAACGCTTTTGTGTCCTTGAACTCGGCTGGCATAGGTTGGCTCTGGATTGTACGATCTAGATTCCTAAACGTTGTCTCCATGTTGGTAATTGTCTTGCTACATATCGGACAGCGATATGAGGACTTGGAGTATTCAGAAAGACATCTTTGATGGATACTGTGGCCGCATCGCATGAAGACAACCGTTTCTGGAGAGGTGAACATGTAATCCCCACAAATTGGGCAGTCACATTGTGTCGAGCGTTCGATGCACCGATGTGTGGTTTCGATTGAGATTGGCAGACAGACACTGCATGTCTAATATTTTCTTAGCGACTAAAATTTTTTACTAGTCGAGCACCTCGCTTACCTTGCAATGGAAAAAGTCCTTTCCTAGGCCCTTGCCTATACGGCATATACCACAGTCATTGCAATGATAGATACTTTTGCTAGGGTCATTGTCCCAAAGCTTACAAACGGCACAGTAATACAGTGCTGCTTGTTCGCCACAGTGTGAACAAAACTGTGAAGCCGGCTGGGCGTTTCCACAAAACATGCAGAGTATGTTTTCTGTCTTCGGTCGATCGAGGTGATGGTCTTCGACCTCGTCATGACAAAAACGGCAGGTATACCACTTCTTACAATCAAAACATTGAAGTTTGACGTTCCTCTTATAATGTTGGCAGCCAAAGCAAAGTTCCTCAATCTCTTCGGTATCCACATCCTCGCTATCACCCAGAGATAGGTCTGGCTCCGCCCTAGGATGGAAGGTCGGCTTTAAGTCTTCATCCGTTAGCGTATTATTTAAATCCCGTAATATGCTCGAAGCTAAGGTAGTCGAGAATGTAAACCGGGAATCGAATGACTGGTCACTCCAGCGGGAGTCTGACGTTTTTGGATGCTCTGGTGTTCGAGGACTGGAAGTAGGCGATGTAGCTTGAAAGGTTTGGGTAGGGTACATTGCTCGAGACGCGTTATAACTCTCTGTCATTAGATTGTGAATCAGACGAGCTTGCTCTGAGCTAGTGGATCCAAGATCACGAATAGCGTGGATTTTTTGGCGCAAAACACTCATTCCATCATCCTCAGGAAGTAACTCTTGTCCACCTATATCGTCTATCCCAAGGTTATCATTTAGAGGCCCTCGACGGCCTATAAGGTTCGGGTCCGTCTGTGGAGGAACATATTGCCCGGACCTAGCCGCAAGGAGGGCTTCGCTCAATGCTGATGAAACATTCGTAGAAGTGGTCTCGGTATAGTTGGTTATTCGCCGTGACATAATTCCTTGATGGTGTTCAGTGTGTCCTGGTGAAAAGAAGCTCCTAGTTTCTTGAGGTTGGCTACTGCCAGAGGTGATTAGGGATGATGTGGCTGGAGTTGAGACGTCATTGTCAGACCCCGCATGCCCACCACCATTCCACTGGTCCTCTAGATGATTTTCTTGCTCTAGTCCCGACATTGCAGGCCTCTCTTCATCATTGCCGCGGTTGTTATTTGTTAAAGTCGATGTGTCCTGAGGCTTGGGGCAATATGCCATTCGGTCATCATTGAAAGACGACTGGGGGTTTGTCTGTTGCGGTAGGCGGAGGGCTTTCTGGAAAGTTGTTTTGGTAAAGAACGAAATAAAGCCACTCATGAATGATGAAAAAAGTATTTTTGGAGCGGAAAAAAGCACGGAAAGAAAAATTGAAGGAGATGGGTACGCAAGTAGTGACGAACCTGATGGAAGTCCGTCTCTGACATGAGAGCATCTCCAGTACTACCCACCTGCTACCTTGCCGAAATAGGCAAGTAAGCAGCGCCGCCTTGAGGGGAGTGACAGAGTCAGAACCCTGCAGTATTACTACCTATCTTTACAATTCAAATTGCAATTATGATTTCTAATTATTATGACCAGTATTATTCGCTTACTCATATATTCATACCAAGTAACTATGTATAATGTTATTTAATAATTAAGGTAGTACCTTAAACCTGACTAAAGTATCTGGACTGATAGTCAGCCTGTCGACACGAATAATCAGCTCCTGCACTGGTTTGCCTTTACTAGTTAAACAAATTGAATAGATAATTAAACAAGGTAATTGTACAAAGTTAATCTGTCTTCTGCTGTCAGTCTGCGGCCTATTAATCATACCGAGAACGGATACAGGACTGTCAGTGTGGGCCCTGAATCTACCCTCTAGAGCTGTTTGTTTGCTTCAAAAATGCTTGAAGTGCTCTTTGTTCATTTTCATATTGGCCGTCCGTCATGTCAAGTCGATACATCACCTCATGTCGGCGTAATGACTCAACTCGTACCTGCCCGGCTGGTTCGGGGAAACTTGAGTGTAAAGGCGTTTGGACTGCAGGCACATCCACACCCTCTAATCCGAGTCCCCTTTACGCATCATCGATCAAATTGGTGGAATAATAGGAGTATGGTAACTCCCGGCGCGACGGGTTATCTAAGGCAGGTTCCCAAGCTCTCATTTAAAAGCATTAGAGTCATATTAAATTGTTCGTTAGCATCCTTGCGTAAGCGGGTTTCTTTTCGGTCAATTCCTAAGCCTTTCAAACTTGAACTAAATTAGAACAACGACCCCCAGGTTTGGTCTGAACAAAGAACACTTACACACGCAAGTCGTTCCGCACTTGAGGTTGCTCCCAATACTTGATCATGAGCAAGTTCCTCACAATCTTATGTTCGAGTCCAGCAATGTCTGTGGCCTTGCGAAGAAAGTTTATGGTATTTGATATCCGGAAAGAATCAAAGTCGTCGAGAGGGGAGGAGCGGAAAGACGAGCGTAATGTCTGGCGAAGAAGATGACGACTTGGTGTGGAGTAATTGATGGCCCTAAGCCCTTGGCGATATAATTGACGATATGCGTGAATCACAGCTTGTTTGTCGATTTGCCTGCTCATCTTGACAAGGCCTGGGTAGGTAGAGGGCAGCAACAAGGATCAATACTAGTTAGCTGTTCAGAGCAAGTGTGATCTAAGACGCCCGGCGGAGCAATAATAGTTTTCATTGGGGGAGAGAACTGGGCTAACCTAATTAGGAGTAGTAGACATGTGCCCGCGTTAGGCTGCAAATGATCAGCCCGTTTAGGTGCCCTCCCACCTTGTTCTCTCCAGTTGCAGTGCTTTGGGGGTACTATACACATTACACCCCCTTTGGCCTGCTTCAGTATCCATATTTATCCCGTCTGTACTCTTGAGCTTTCATCACAGCCAAAAAGGGGCTCATCCGATTTCTATCACCACCGTCGTCTGGGACTGGTTCCTGAGTACTCTTTAAGAAGACATTACCTACAACCAGATCCATCTGCGTTTCGAAGCTCACGCGCCCCCTGAGTAGACATGAATAACTAACTGATCCTACCAAAGAGATAGCCTTTACTGACTCCTCCAATTCGCTTACATGCTCATTTGGTCGTCAGTGCTCTCCTATTTACCTGGGCATTGCACCGCGTGTCTGGGTTGGGATCGCGAAAATGAGGCGCTGGCTTCTGTAGTTGTTTCAAAGAAGACCCAGCATCCACAAATATGGCTCGATTGTCGAGTAGATCTGCCTCGGTCTATGCTAGGCATAGTCCAAGCAGAATTCACAAGAGAAACGCTCGAAAACACAAAGTGATCATGGAAACTATCACACAAGAAAAGAAAAAACTACGGAGTGTTGTATGTTACCGCCTCTTTAGTTTCTCACCAGCTCTCTTGACAGTAAAGGCAGATATCTTTTGAGGCCAGAGCACCCCCTGGCTATACATTCATTCCGGCAGGAAACCCGCACCTCACGACCGAGTGTAAAGAGCGATGTCGCAAAGATGGGTTGAAGGTGTTTGCAGTCACTGTAGGACACCACCCCGAGTATTTGGCGTCTTTCCTCTTTCTAACCCTTATCGTCAGACAACACCCCATATGCATACCCACAATCTCTCTCAACACGTGCATCGCATCGGCTATCACTTTCCAAGTGCCGTCGTTGCGTCTGTGTGTATGGAGTTTGGTCTATATCTTACACCATCAGGGAAAACGGTGCCAGTTCAGGATATTGGAAACCAGACTAGTCGGAAACAAACTAATTCAGAGGTTGATCAGGTTACCATTAACACTGAAGCTAGGGATGTTCTGAAAGATCTTTTTCCTAATATTCCAGATAACGATCTCAATCAAATCATCAAAACAGCGTTCCAGAAGGTATGTGGAGTCCAATATAAATTGAGAATTTGGTAAGCAGAATAAATCAAGTGCTAACATGATTAATATAGGGTCAACGTAAAGTAGGTACCGCAGTTGAGCTACCCTTGGCCCGTCGAGCACAGTTAGCGGTAGTCGCCCATATCCGTCATATCTACACGGACTACGACCGTCTTCTCAAGACAACGTCATTCCATGAGGCCCGGAGTACTGTCGAGGAACCAACTTTAGCTAAACTTGTGGAGTGGAGAGGTGATGATGAAAATGGCAAAACCGTTCTTGAGGATGTATTCCGCGAAGTGATTGTCATATCCGATGATGAGGATAGTGATCCTGAAGCAGACATCCATGGACCACATGACCGGGACTATAGCGTGGAGGTCTTTTCTAGCAATCCACGCGTTGAGGAACTCCAAACAAAGCCTGTCAACTATGCCCACCCCACCCTTCCGGACTCCCAGGTAGATTTAACAGAGGATGAAGCCCCACCAGGTTTCCGTTTTATTCCAGGAGTCCCAAAGAAAAACAAGATTGACCGCCGCGGATTTAGCAGATATCAAGCTTGGGACCGTGCTCTCAACCAGTATAGAAAGGTAACAAATGGAGCCGCGTACCAGCCACCCTCATATGCCGTTCGACAGTCTCAACAGGAGAACATTAGAGCCGACAAGGAGCACACTCCACGCCGAACCATGGACTTGCGCCATCTTTCTGCCGCACCATATCACACTTCTAACCCCCGGCCAATTCAAAGTGGCTTGTCCCGACAGCCCCTTGAACCCGTGGTGGAACATCGTGTAAGTTTTGAGCCTTTTATCTCTCAAGCTTTTCCTTTTTTTTTTAGGAACAACAGGTACATCCCAAAAGTTGAAGGGTACACCCAGAGGTGCTGACTTTCAATGAGAAATATGAGAAACATGACATATACCCCGTGGCAGAGCTCCCACATAAGAGAAGAGACTTACTTCCGGTCTCCCACTTGGTTCCCCTAGAGCGAGGTCTAGTATCCGAGCAAGGAAGACATTCATTCCCTCAACATAACTCACCAAATATTTCCGTTTTTGTCAGTGGCCCAGGAGAGGTCCGTGAGAAAAGCGAGAACCATTCTAGGATTTCCCCCCGGATGCCTGGCCCTTCACATACTAGGATTATGAACCCACAGGATCGTGTATTGCCTTCAATCGAAGGTCCTTTACCAACAGAAATTAGACGCCCAAATAGTGGCCCTATAGAACACCTCACTAAAAGGATGTCGGGAGGGTTTTACATCCGTTCATTAACACCCAAACGGTCAACTCACCAAGAATTTCCACATCAGGACAATGAGGACACTACTCAAGACCATACACCCAAGCGAAGGCGTATGGCTTATTATGAACCAGTTCCAGTGGAGAGTCAACCTTCTTTTACTGTTTCCACTAGCTCAAATACCCACCCAGGAGACCAGTATTCTTCTTTTGGGCATCACTCTGCCCAAAACGAACCTCATATCCGTAGGAGATACGTCGCCCCAGCTGAACCTGTCTATATCGCAGAACATCAGCCTTTGAGTGTTCAAGCCCCCTTGCTTCATACCACCCGTTTTAATCCAGACACCCACATTGGTGTCCATCCAGGACCAGGCAAGGATCATGAAGGACAATTAGCCTCTCCTAGCCAGTTTCCTCTACGTCGCAAGTCTCCAGGTATATCCCGCATGCTGCCTAATGCAAGGTTTGCCATTCCTACTGGGAATGGATATGATAGAGTTGATCCACCCCAACCACCTGACCGGAGAGAGCCCCCTCCCTATTACAATGCCCATGGCCACTCGGTCAGCCATGCAAGGCCCCCTGAGCTCTTAGAGTCGCATAGTAATCCCATTTGGCCGAGCGGGAACCGTGATCGTGTTCTCCTCCCATATCGCGCTCCTGGCAAAGGAAGGCTTTATGCCGATGATTTTGTTCGTACTGTTGATTTGCGGGACCCCGTTGTAATGGATTACCAACCAGCCCGCCATCCGCCAGTAACGAGTCATGCAATTGAATCCCCCCCTCAACCAGTGAGTTTTCTGGCCCATGATAGTCAATACCGACGCAATTTATCAGATGTTGTGCCATCAAATCTCCCCCGTGAGCGAGTTCCACTGGATCCCCACACAATGAATGCTTCTCAAGAATACCCTGTGGTCGATGACCGTGGTTTTAAATTTCCTGGGAGCCTCGTATTCCAGTCGCCGCCCACACCTTATGTTTATGAGCAACGAAGTCAAGATAATAATTTAGCTCTTCCTCCACGGTATGGCAATAACAGGGTCTTGCTTGATATGGAGCTTCGACCTTGCCCTTCCCCTAACTCTCATATACGGGCGACTTTAGATCCCCGGTATTGCCTTTGTTTTTCAAGAATATAAGCTCATCACAATATAGGGAAACATACGAGGTACATCAACGCCCGACAGGTGAGCAACAATATAGACACTACGATAAGAGATCCGATGGCCCCCGGTATTCGATGCATGAAGGAAGAACGATCTTGCTTGTGGATTAAGTTTAGATTTCGGAGTGCAGGCCTTGGTGTGTTTCTAGGTTTAGATAATTTTCCTGCACTTTTGCATGAATGTACATAGCATGATACCCCAAATGAGTGAATACACTGAGCCTCGCAGAGCGGGAGTTGAGACCTAATCGCTTGTATACTTAGTCCACATGACACCATTTGTGACAAAATCATATCATAAATTCATGAAGTGAAGACGCTGCATAGAGAACAGAATTGTTCGGCAGATTTAGTTTCCATCTATCTACACCAAACCGCCACCAAATAAGCCCGCCCAGCCCCCTTCTTGTATCATCCAACAACCCACCATCACTCAAACAGTCATAGTCTGACCATCCGCCTCCCCAGAATTAACTGTTTTCCCAGTCTTCTTGATTTTTTCTAACACAGTCTCATACGGTACAGTTGGTTCGGTGACGATAATAGCAGTTTGTGATTCAAGGCTAACATCGAATGATTTGACACCTACTTTTATTAGTTTTATTTTTATTTTTATTTATTTTATTTTTTCGTGAAGGAAAGATGGAAAGGGAAGAGAAGAGAACAACGAACGATGGGAAACTTCTCCCTTTCCCCTCAAAGAAAAAAAAAAAAAGAAAAGAAATTATAAATTCCTTACCTTCCAGTTTCTTCAAGACACGTTCAACAGCACCGGAACAACCGCCACAGCTCATGCTCACGTTGAATTTGTAGGTGTGCTCGTCTGACATTTTGGATGGAATAGGGGGGAGAAGACCGGAGATGGGGCTTGATATTCTTCCAGTGAATGAATACACTGACCGATGCGTGGAGAAGCTTAATTAAAAGGAAGTTGAATAGTAGTCAGTTATGTGTTATTTTTTTTTATCCTTTTCCCCTCCTTTGTTGTACCTGAATGCAGATAATGTGATGATGCAAGGTGGGGGGATGTGGGGACGAGGGGCGGAAATTGATAGATATGGATAGATGGCTGATTTAATCGGATCCGGCGAAATAATTCCTTAATTAGCCATAACCACGAGAAAGAAAATTAATAGAGAACTTTATATCAGTAGGTACTAACCCAAAGAATACCTACGCACAAATCCCTCAAGGGCGGTTGTAACCAAGGTGTTATTATTAATCTGACCTATCCAGTAACAAACTATTACCCAATAACGTCTATCAAAATGAATTATTTAACAAGTAGATAGTAAATATGTAAGCATCGTGCAAAAGGAAGCTTCCGAGTACCACTAGAATCCTGCTGCGCGCTTTTTCTTCCTTGCTTTCATCATACTCTTTCGGTTGGCTTCTCGGCCACCGAAGGCTCCTCGTTCCACTTGAGTCATAGGAAGGTCATCAGCAGTAACCTGACTACTTTGTAATCTAACTGTGAAAGGCTGACTGCTATAGTCAGGTTGGCTGCCGTAATCCCGAATAGTCGGGACAGAGGAGGAAGCAGGAAGAAGGGGGGAATCCTGACTCTTATCCTGGGTTGCTTTCTTGCGCGATTTACGTTTCAGTGTTATCGGATTCGATGCTGTTCGTGATACCTGGGGCCCTAGCATTCGGGTTGATGTATACTCGTCTGGGTCTGCCCCAGGCTGCCACTGATCGAGGATGCGTGTCACGTTGAGAGATATTGAGTCCACCCTAGTAAATGTTGTGAAAGAAGATAGACTAGACAGTACAGGAAAACAGTCTTCTTCGGCTGCAAGATCATTCTGTGTAGCCCTATTGTTTCCCGATACAGTCATCTCGGGGGCACCAAGCGGAACGAACAGATTCTGTTCATCGTCCGCAATACTAGGTGTATCTACATAAGTTGCCGAAGATGAAGGCACATCGTTACCGGATCGCTTTTGTTGGATGTGTTCAGCTTCTTCGATCTTGGGAAGCTTGATGATGCGCGCCAACACGAGCTCAGCCGCCACACTTCTGGCAATCTTTTCCTTCGCGATTCGCGCATGCCCAGGGATCTCATGAGGCAAGCTCGCTAGCCAACTATTGATCAGGTGATCATATGTAGTTATGAGATCTAGCTTGAAAGGATCTGGCGAGCTCACATCATACGAATATGGTGAACAGAGTGGATTAAAGGGTGGGACGAAGAATTGACTTCGTTTCTGAGGGTCTGGCTGTTCTGACGTGGATCTAGAAACAAAATCATTGATATCCCTAGCATTTTGATCGATATCATCTAGAGTAGGGTGGCCGTCAAAAATCTCAAGGCTACAATAAGTTAGTCTAACCAGTATTTTTGATGAATAAAACCCTGAATTCTTCATGGAGGTGCAACCTACACTGTTCGACTGGTAGGCTGAATACTCAGAGAATCGTCCAGATTGCCCTCAGCTAATTCTTGGATGAAATCCCGGAGCCCACGATGATAAGTCCCCTCGTCTCCGGCATCTGATGCGAGCACTAAAGCCCCAGTTGCGATGGCGTATATTTGCGTGCAATCAAGCGTCCGCTGCTGGATTGCACACGGAGCTATTACAGGAATCCTGGAATCCAGACTATCAAGTATACCCAAGCCAGCACTCAGGTCAGCAGTGCGTACAGATTCATCCCAGTCATCAACTATAAAGTTATCCGCAGGGCTGACATAGTTTATCCGACGCTTAGTTACAAATCGTTTCCTGAGTCGCAAAGCATCAAGTGCAGGCGGTGGCGGCTCCTCTTGAGGTAGACCATGAGACGCACCCACATATATTGACTCGTGAACCGAAAGACTCGAATCCAATACAAAAAGCTTCAACAGCCTAAGATTAGGGTCATAATTGCCCTTACCAAGCGCGGGGCGTGAATGTGTTACCTCTCTAAAAATGAGGGTGGCAAAGCGCTTGTGGATAGGCAAAATCTGCGGCTGTGACTCTTCCAAATATTCAGAGGGTTGGGAAACATCCAAGATAAATGGGTCAGGGACAGGCACAGTCTCCGATAGGCCATCGGATGTAAATGGGCAATGAAAGGCTACTGTAAGTTGGTTGAGTCGGGAGTACAGGACCAAATAGAAGTCTAGAGGCATTCATCAGTGAATTTCGAAGAAAATCAACTCAGCGGTCCCTCTATCATACCTTCACTTAAGAGTAGAGGAGTCAAGAGCAGCGTCGTATCTTCAGGATCACGAAAATGGCGCCAAGAGAGACGAGGGTAGACCGTAGGTCCCGAGTTGTTATCAAAAGATAAAAGGTCAAGCCAAAAGATCTGGGATGTTGTGAGAATGAAGACATGAGAAGAATTGCAAGTGCTTCTCTTTATGTCTAGGATCCACTCAGACTTTCGCTTAAACCCAAGTTCAACCGGATATGAGCTCATCTCTTCACGGTCCATCTTATAAAGGATGGAGCACCTCCGGTCGCAGACTAGGAGGTTATCAGTCCCAACCCATTCAATCGCCAGCCATCCATCGTGTCGAGGACGGTCTCCTATATATTGCCCATCCTCGAGCCACGGAAGCGAACTGGATTTGATACATTCAGCAACCCAGTTGCTCTCGCCCCTTTTTCTCCTGCTAGTTAGTTTCCAAATCCCCCAGTTTCCCTTTGCATCAACGATTGCAAGCTGTTTCTCGTCCCACGGGTTGAATGTAACATCGGCGTGCTCATAGCCTCCAGTATGCGCACTCGAAATTTCCACGAGTAAGTTTGGATCAAGATAGGAATTATAAAGGTTTTCTAGTGCCATAGGGTTATCACGACGATTTCTACGTATGGGGACGGGATTTCTATGATAAATTGGCCTGAATATAGCAGTTGAGCATGAACAACGCACAGCCATATATGTGGGGTTTTGTTCGGCCGCTCGTGAGAAACATATTTGTCGAATGGGGGCTCCACCTGTTGACCATTCAAAGGCTTCCTCGGTAATCGACGGCACACGCATAGATGATGTTGTATCTTGCTTCTTCGCCTCCACAGTATCCTCGCCGATAATCCTAAAAGAAACAGCGTTGCCGCACTCGCCAGATGCAACTACTGCGATTGGGATGGCCCGACTGGTGGACGCCTCGTTATCTAGGTCGAGCGCATAGCCAAAGTCGAGGAGTGATGAAACCAGAGGATCGCAGACTTCGCTTGTGGTTGTGATAACATGGGAAAGAGCCCCATCGCGGGTGAAAGAAGGAGCTGCAGCAATCTCCGGGTACACCTTAGGGAGGAGCTCTTTATTGACGATTGAGGAGTATTGGGGAGTGGTAAGAGGCGAACAGACTGTGTTTTTGGTCACTCCAGCGTAGGAAATGCGTGGAGCTTAACTCATCATCAACATCAGTATCAAGAGATCGTCAATTTTCTTTTCTATTTATTTAAAAAAGAATAATGATAAAATAGCCCGAATTTTTTTGAAGCTTACCGGGAGCCAACGTTCGTGGAAACGACCAAGCTTGGGTACCTGTATCATAAACAGCTCTTCCCAGGTGCCCATACTGCAGTGGCCTCGTAGAGTGCTCATCCATTGGGTCTCACTTTAATCCTAACAACACACGCAAGATCTAAACCACTAAGCATATCGAGAACTGTGAAACCAGTCTCTTGATGAATAGGTTTTAGTTGTGGTGGAGAAAAAGGATGTAGTCGAGGAGTCTCTTCTTGGCGGTGCTATCAGTGCTATTAAGCATCTGCTTTAGGGCAGATGTTCAGAAATAATTCATCCAGGAGGGGATAGGTATAATTTTCTTTTCTTTTTTTTTTTTTTTCTTTTTGATAGTGACATAAAAAATTTATGTAGATTGGACAGAGAGAAAGCGAGCTACGGGCACTAAATGCCGGCGCCAAGCTTTTTGGTTGCGCCGCAACCCGATTTCAACGTCGTGTTTCCCTCCTCTGGTAACTAATAATAATAATTAATGGTATCATCTTGAGATTCTCCTTCACATACACACCTCAACAGTTACTATTATCAAACCCGGGGAACTAGCTACCTACCATATACCATGTCCTCCTCGTTCGATCCCTCCCTCTCGACCAGTGGCTTGCGGCCTCCTCTCGCCTCCGCAACTGCGCCCTCAATGGCCGACTCGCTCCCCAGCATCAATTTTGGGTTTGAAGATTTACGCAATCGCATGGCGCAGTTTACGGCTCGTTTCGATGCTTTCATCGAACGTGGTCGAAAGCAAGTGTTAGAGGAGAGAAATCAGTTTAAAATCGGTTTAGCCGAGCTACAAGGTGTGTATCAAGATGTGCTTCGCTTCCCAGAACCGATTTAATACAGAAGAGGCGGGGGTCCGAGACCAATACTAATTTCATGTTGAATAGAGGACTCGCGAATGAGGCAGAGAGATATTGAAATTCTCAATTTAAAGTCACAAACCCACGAGCAAAGTCTCCAAAAAGAAGCCGCCGAGGCCGCCGAAATGCACGCCGCTGTCTCGTCCGTTACCTTGGAGCGTGATTCTCGTCTTGCTAAACGCGACCGATTGAAGCAACAGATCGACGAGACACATAAGGCTATCAACCAAAAGCTTGAGGCACAAAAATCCCATTCCCGCTACCTAGATGCGCAATCGCGTTTAAACGTCCCTGAACTCGAATTTTGGCAGGACTATCTCTGCCTTCGAATCGAAGGTGCCGGAAGAGAAGACCGCTTGAAATTTGTTTATAGTCATCTACTTGAGAAGGACTGGGAAGCAGAAGCTTGGTTCGAACTTGGCACAGCGAGTCGCGATTATGAAGTATATCATACGCGACCCAAATTAGAGCGGGAGGCTCTAGATCGGGAACTCGACATCGTGAATGAGGATCGTGATTTCGGAGCATTTCTCAAAAGGATGCGCAAATTGTTTGTGGAGGTTATGAAATAGGACTTGGTCACGCACATATAAATGAGTAATGATTTTACCGACACATTTTCTACGGCGGGTGCAAAGCTAAGCATCGACGGAGAAAACCTATTTGCAACAAGATCATCAACGCTAACTTATGCTGTAGTCAAATGACTTACGTGAGAAGTCTATCTAGATGATCGTATGCTAAAGAGCTTAAAAAAAGGGTATTTTTGCTATATAGACTAGCAAGATTAGCCTCCTGTAGCCTCGCGGTAGAAAGATATGCTCCGGTTTGCCCCCGCTATAGCGAATCCTTCCGATTTCCCAATCTTTGGCAGCCACTTGACGCTCCAGATTGCCTTCTCTGTCTCAGAGTGAGTCGCAACGCAAGTTCTCGTCTCAATTGACCAAACTTTGACTTTACCGTCAAATGACCTGCGTGGTGTTAGCTATAGAATCGTAACAATAGACAAGGCGCACGCACCCGCTCAAGAGATATTCCCCAGTGTTACTCCATGAAAGGGACAAAATCCATGCCGAGTGCCCTGTGAGGCTTGCCACCTGTTCACCCGAGGACGTATCATAGAGGATAATCACCTTAGAGTCCCCAGCAGCAGCAAGGAATTTCCCACCTGGAGAGAAAGTAACAGTCCTCACAGGCTTCACCAGTCCTAGTAGAACCTTATATTAGATCCTTCTCAAAACTCGCCATCCAAGTTAATATAATACTTACCAGATAAACTAAACGGCATGCGGCCACTTTCTGTGCTGAAGATATAAACACTACCATTTTCGTGGCCAGAAGCTATAAATCGTCCATCCTGTGACTATATGGATTATATAAGCATTGATGAAGGAAAAGCAGGAAAGTTCGAAACTTACTAGATCTATGCAAGTTCCAAAGCTGCCTTTGGTCTCATAATCACGAATTTCCTCGCCATTGGCATCTAGATCCCAAACCCTGATATGGCCATCTTGACAGGCGCTAGCGAGATACTGGCCGTCGGCGGACAAGGCAATCGCCCAGGCATCAGCGGTCCCTGCACTTTGAGCTGCTTCCCAGTCAGTTCTACGTGACTGGAAGAAAATATCGGAAATTTATATATTACCAGAAGCTGTAGCATCCTTCGACCATGTTCCCTCATGGCATGCCCAGATCATAATCTCGCCTCCAAACCCCACACTAACAGCCCTTGATCCCTTTTCATCAGTCACAACATGATGACACCCAACTTTATGAGCGTCATCAATGGATTGCACTAATGGAAACTCGGGATTCGTGGTCGAGTGCACTCGGAGAGAAGTGGAGCCCGAAGCCGACAAGATCTGGGTGCCAGTTACGGCCAGCGAGAAGATGTCGGTGGGATGTGCTATGGTTCAGGTTAGTACATGTAAAGCCACATTGGGAGAGCAGCGGAGAAAAATAAAAATGCAGAGATAGGTGTGCGAAACAGGGAGGAAGAAAAACAGCACTTTGGAAAGTACACTTGCATACATACTATTATCTGCAGAGCCGTATGAGAGGTATTGTTTCGACTAGAATCGATACCCAGGTTAGGCAAAATAACAGCAAGACTTTTGACAATTTTATTTTGATTGCTTGGCTTTCTAGTAGTCTTACCATTGTCGAGATAAAAATCTATTAAAATACCCCTGCAATAGTTCTGCTCCCTGTATGTGATTTGGGTGTAACCGGGGGGGGGGGGGGGGGGGGGGGTTTTTTTGGTGAGCAAAAAAAAGTTGGTAGTGGGACAAGTAGCCCGGGAGAAAATACCCAAGATCCCACCAGCCATTTTTGGCGGATTTATAACAGGTAGCGGCCAGTTTAACTTTAGTTTATATAAATAAAAAAACCTGGGGAAAAAAAATAAAATTGGTTTGATAAGAAAGAATTTAAAATTATAAAACGGTTATAGCCCAACAACAAGTGGGCCCACCAAATGAACATAACAAGCAACAGGCGAAGGGGTGGAAACAAAGAACCAAGGA